>CM029359.1:8888694-8954999 GCA_017140985.1 Hormaphis cornu
TATCTTCATAAAAGTGTCTATATAATTTTAAAGCGTTGTGTGATGTATTCGTTTAAAAAAACTTCTCGACTTCGGTTAAGTAAAACGATACTTTGGTTTGAAATTTTTTTTTTTTTTTAAATTCGATTTTGATTACCTAAAGCAAACACTTTGTGGCATACAAATAGTTATTGTGCACTACCCATTTTCCCGTCTGGGATTTTTTCCAACTTCGACAGTACTAACTCTGCAGGAGTTGGTTCACGTTATGTAAATATTGTTAGGTAGGTTTTTTTTTTTATTATTGCTCTTTTATAGTTGTAAAATTTTTTGTGAAAATTTAATTTACATAAAAAAAGGGCTTTAAAAATATTTCACTCGGTTTGCGTTAAAAGAAAAAAAAGTCTCGAAACAAATAACAAACACGATTTTTGCATCCTATGACTGTTGAAAAACTAATGAAAAGTATAATTTTTGAAGTAGAAACATTTCCCGTGGTTTGTTAATTTATTCATTTATATTGCGGGTCAAAACCTTGTTTATCGCAATTAGTTTTTAGTTTCAGTATTTTGTATAAACAAACGTTTTGATGAATTACGTACAAATAAAATCAGACGGATGCGATTTTACGAGAAATCCAATATCGTTGAACTCGATTCGTAACACGTACATTTCTGACTGTACAAATCCGAATTCATCGCTTTAAAAGGGTTAAAATAAATCGATAAATATTTAACTTTCATTATAATAATTCAGCGTGGGCTGTATATATTAGCACACGATCCGTTCAATCTCGTTTTGTGTTTTTGTCGAATTTTTTTTCCCCCTGACCCTCGCTCTTCTAATACCGTGCATACAACCATCGACATCCCTCGTATGTCTCTCGTAAAATCTATTTGCAGACAGAGCGCCACAGTAACGATCGGTTCCATAGGTAAAACTCTGATCCGTGCGGTGCATACCGCGTGTCGTTTAACGTGCCATCTCACCAGTAGCTTATAAACGCCACTTGCATAATACTTAAAAATGTTAATGAATTAATAATAATTCGGAATTTTCTTAACACAGCGTTCCGCTATTGTGTGTTCGTTTTTTCAGAGAGTCTGGACAAATGGGAGAGACTGACCGTTGCCGACGCTCTGGAACCCGTCTCGTTCGACGAGGGCGAAACGATCGTCAGACAAGGCGAACAAGGAGACGATTTTTACATCATAGTCGAGGGGACGGCGCTTGTCCTTCAGCAGCGCGTCGAAGGAGAGACAATGATCGAAGTGGGCCGACTCGCGCCGTCCGACTATTTCGGTACGTTTGACAAACGAATACGTGTGGTTCGCGAAGGACCGCAACTGCAGTGATGCTGAATTGATTGATCGGATTCCGCGGTTTTGTCTTGGAAACAGGCGGGATCTTAGCCCCCGAATTTTTAAAATCAATACTCGAAACAGCCTGTCTAGAGAGGCCTAATACAAATTCCCTCCCCCAAAATTTTCATTTCAGCTCTTCGAATTGCGCCCGTGAGGAAGAAACCGTGTGCGTCCGACCATGTTCAAGTTCAGGTTAATTTTATTATTCTGTTTCGTCATCCGCGTCAAATCATAATATATAGATATATAGTTATATTAGAGTGGTTTTAAAAGAATATACGTGAATTTTCGACCATTAATAGCGTTACTGAATAAACTGTAGAACACCACCCGTCCCTATAAAAACAATTTTGATAACTTATGGTTTGCGTATTTGCGTCGCGTGCGCTGTGTACAAACACCAAAACCACGAGAGTAATGATTCGTTTTTAAAATCAAAACATAATGTTGCCTATGATTTACGTGTCTGAACACGACGCTGCTTTCCCCGCTCCGAAAACATTTCTAAAATGATGAAAAATTGAAAACCAAGCCAAGAGAGTATGTTTGTTTTGGCGGCCCCCGCAAGCCCGCAGTGATCTTTACAGAGGCTAAACCGTAAAAGGAATAAAGTTTGTTGGTTTTTTTTTTTTACGGTAAAAATGACGTTTTGTCGGTCATTTTGCGGATTGTGAAATGTTTGTTCGGTCCGACCGAGGACTATATTTCTACGACAAACTCGTACAGGAGATCGTCCTTTTTCCCGCCGTAATTGAACCCTTTAGTAGTTGAAAAAAATTACAGAACACTGCAGGCTTTTCCGGCAAAACGAATTAAGCCGTCCGTCCGGCGCTAAAAGTGGTTTTCCACAGCAAGCTGAGGGGTAGGGTCTTTCAATAAAAAAAAAATGCTCGTTTTAAAGAATACGGTTAGGTTATCATTTTTTTTTATTGTTCATTGCCAAAATCTAGAGGATGACGCACCAATTCTTTATACATCTTCATTTTTATTTCCTTCATAAAAACAATTACGTTCGTCTTTGTTTGTTGGCATGAAAAAAAATAGTATTCATCTTTATTGCGTGTCACATAAATTTTAGGTTGTTTTCGTTGACTCCATACGATAATATATTTATACCTACCTACTGTGTAACAATTTAAAAGTAAAATTTGAGAAAAAATTTTTAAGAACAAGACCTCCTTATCGCCAAACACCGCGCGACGACGGTTAAAACTGAAAACGCCTTAAGACTACTGAATTCTTCCCGCACACTTTTAGCCCGTCCCGCGCACGTTTTGTCAGGTCCTCGTACAGGCCGATAGCGTTGTGGAGCCAGCCGGACGTGGCGATCGATACTACCGCGCTCGGCGCCGGATCCAATTCGAAATTCTCGTCGTACACGCCGGAATGTCGAGTTTTTTCCATTTGTTTTCGGGGCACACGCACATTTGAATATTATTTTTGTCCTGGAGGCGCGGAAGAACGTGACGAAATCGGATCACGAAATTCGATTTTACGCGGCCATAAATGCGTGTGCGCGTTTATATTTTGAATTTGTCAATTAAGGAGGCTCTCTCGAATGTAGAAAAAAAAATTATAATACTTCATTAGGTTCTTCCGAACATTTCAAACAGAATAATACCTTACCTACGCGACTGGAAAAATTGATTTTTTTTTTTTTTAACTCGCCATTTTAATAGGTATATTATTATACTTATTATTTGCCTGAACAAAACAGACACTTTGTGTTAAAATATTTTAATGTTACGATGTAGAATACTTTTATCCAATAAAAATAAAATTTACTTGTTTCGAGCCGAACCGACGTATAGTGTTGGCAAATTTATATCTGTTTCCAGTCAATTTAATTTAGGGAACTTTAGGGCAGTTAAATGCTAATTAAATATTTACACAACACGTTTAATGACGTGTATATTTTAGACCTCTTACTTTTTTTTTCCTTGTTCCAACTAAAAAATGATAAAAATGTCTCTCCCGAAATACTGATTGGTCACGTGTTATCTTTGTTTCTGGTTTATGCTGCTTACAATCTATAAAATTACATTTATTACGACGTATCACATCGATTCATACTTTACAACAGCGGTTTAAAACGCCAATATTTTTTTAGTAGTGTTTAAAGATGATTAAATAACCGAATTAAACATACTGCTTCGTGAACAATCAAATATGAAACAAAAAGCGCTTTATTAATATGTAAACGTACGATTATATAATTTTATCATTTTTAAAAATATAAATAATTTTAAACAACGGTGTGTAAAACTCGTTCGGAACATGTTTTGAATTACAGGCACGTGTAGTATTAGTAAACGCAGGGCGTAATATTTTATGAAAAATATTTTATCGCCCTAAAAAGTTATCGACTCTCGTTAAACAAATTTCGAAACGACGTTAAACGACTTACTAGTATTGTTGCGACGAGCGTACAACATGGCAACTTTTTTCGCAATCAATACCTGTATAAACATATATATATATGTACTGAAGTCAACGAACGATCAGTCTTTTTTTTTATACAAGTCAAATGCGATACATACCGTATTTTACATTCCTATCTGTGTTATTGCTATCTAATGATTGTCAATTCTAAACATGTTTCAGGTGAAATCGCCCTGTTGCTCGATCGTCCACGAGCAGCGACCGTCGTCGCCAACGGACCGCTGAAGTGTGTTAAACTCGATCGAGCTAGGTAATGTACTGCTGCTGCTGCATTATTATTATTCATCGTTGGCCGCGTACAAAACACGTTATCACCTCGAGCCAGCGATTGTTTCCCATTTTCTCTCCAAATGTTGTGTGTTGATCATAGCAGCTGGTGAGGGGGAACTCTTATGAAAGCGCGAATTTCGATCTCCAAATGACGTATTTTGAACATATATGCGCATAATCCGAAAATAAAACGACGAAAAACATGAGTTTTTAATCGTTTTAAAATCTTACTCTATTGGATTTTTTTTTTTTTTTTTCTGATGTAATGTGTACGTAGTAGCGGTTTTAAAACGTTTACTTGTGTCGGTCGGACTTTCAGATGACAACTTTGTTAAACTTTAGTGCGAATATACATGTATATAGTCAATGGTGAAGGTTTAGGAGCTACCAAGCTTCCCATCCAAAACTGTAGACAGATCTTATAAAAAAATGTTTGTCATATTTTTATAAAAAAAAAAATTCCTCTCTAACTGCAGCATTTCCTCTTCGATAGTTATTGTCGCCCGTTGTGATAAAATACATTTTAAACACAAACTCATTGTTGAAATCATCGGTTAGTCGTGAATCGCTTTCTTCATAGTTTAGAAGCTATTTGAAGTTTTTTTTTTTTTTTAAATATAGGTACGTTTAACACTATTACCACTAAGCATTGAGTAATGATATCTAAATATCCGCGGTTGATCTTCTCATAATTATTATTATCCATTTTTTCTTTTATCGAGTATATAACACTTTTTTATGAACGTTACGCTTTGTTGTTTATGCATTTATAGGCGCCGTTGTACCGAAACGTCTAATGTTTGTAATATTGTTTTGGTAATTTTTCTTTTTTTTTCATTTACTTTCAAAATTCAACTGTGATAGGTGTGGACGACTTCTGAAAACATAATTAACGCATTGTCCTCCAAAGCGGAATATTTCGTCAGTTGTAGCTGTAAAATGCGCAATTTGTCAATATTGATGTTGTACACGATTTTGATTCTGTTCAGTGCAAAAGTTTCGTTCGTACAAAACGATCAATTTTTTTTTATTTTAAATATCGTCTCTGCCGCCTTACGTTTTTACCGTCAACAATGTTGGCAGGTAGGTATTGCCTACATAATATACCTGTAATGTTTTCCGTTTTATGAGTACGAGCCAATACAAAATAAAATCCATAAACTATACATATAGGTACATCATAAGTATAGTCCAACTTTGTGACTGCAGCTATAAAACCGTCTACGCGAGTGTACACCAAATTGTTTAATGCGAAACGGTTTGTGCCATTGTCGCTTATCGATTTTTCTTTTGACGTCGGCCCGTACACGGTATCTCTGTTTTGGCGTCATAACGAACGGTTAAAAGGTACAACACCTCTGCCAGTTTATTTGACAAAAATAAATAAAATTTCCGTTAAATAAAATAATTTATTTTATCGTGTGACGGCACAAAATTGAAAACCTAACAACTATTCCGAATAAAAAAAAAAAAAAAACGTCACGATAGTGACAAAAACCAAAAAATACTGAAAATCTGCACATAGATTTGAGACAATAGAGCTTTTGCGCTGAAAACTGTTTACGTGTTATTGTTTATCAACACCCATAAAGAATAATCACGTAACACTGCAACTTTCCTAAAGGAAAAAATTAATACTACAGAAAATCACGTTTACCCATTGAACTGCAAGATTTCCATCGTCCCGTGACATCATAAAATAATGCGATTTCTGTTCTTACTTTCGACGACACACTGTTTTCGAACAATTTGTACCTATTATGACAGTTTTCAATATTCGTTATCCATGCGACGCAAATGCCATTGTTCGTGAACACGAGCGCACGTTTGTGATCCTCTTTTTTTTATTATTCCATATCAATTATATAGGTAGGTATAAAGAGGGCATGAAACTTACAAAATAGTGTTTAAATATAAACAGTTTAGTCAATCTACGATTATAAATTACTTACAAAAAGAATAAAAAATAATTATTTTCTTGATATTTGTGCTGTAAACTATTTTACTTGAAACTTTTTATTATATAATCAAATTTCAAATTAATTCTTGTATTTTTTGTATAAGTCATGACTTACGGGCTACGGCTTAGCTTTTAGAGTTCATAAACTTTAAATAAAACAAAAAACCAAGAAACATTCTTTTAACCGTCTTAGACTTTTGTAATCCGCTTATTGAAAATATTATGACGTGATATAAACTTATATTAGTTCGGTAAGGGACTAACATTAAACAAAAAAAAACAAAGAGTAAGCGCCGGAATCAGTCTAGTTCGCGTGGGTAGTTTGACGGGGTAGTGACTACGCTTTGGGTAGTGACTACGCTTTGGTTTACTTACATATACTTATATACTTATCAAGTCGATCGGAGCAATTTCGAAAAATTGGCCCGTTTTCTTTTTTTTCTCAGAACTTCGAAAATAATCAAAATTTCAAAAAACGCTTCAAATAAAGTACCATCTCGGATCCATTATCTATCTTTTAAGATATCATACGTTAAAATTGATGCAGGTTTTCCACAAGAACTTTTGATCATAGAAAAACAAAAAAACAAAAACATCATTGTAAAACCAATTCGCTAACGCTCAGAATCTAAAAAAGTCAATGAATTAGTTTCGGTTGTTGGTTCTGCTTGATAACAACGACAAAATAAAAGTTCAACTTTGCAACAATGATGATCAATTATAAAAAGTTGAATTAATGGAATACAATTTTCAACTGGATAAGTTAAAATCAAAAATAATTGACTAGTCAAGTTAAAATGTTAAAGAATAATCGATTTTTAAACTCAACATTGACTCTTTAACCAGTTAAATGCCCGCACCTTTGGTATGCATTATTTTTCCGTTCTGATAACCAGTTGTCTCTAAAACTCTTAAATGTATGTCAAAATGCGTTGATTACACAAACTCATAAAATCTTTTGTATGGAAAAATTATACTCGGAATGTAACACCAAAAATTGCTGACGTTTTTGAACGGTATCGCTCGTCTGTACAATGAAACCATGGAAAACCATATTTTATAGTCTTTGCACCACGTAGAATTATGTTTTACAAAGTTCCATCGAGATTTCCATTGAACTTTGATCGCCTTGCAAAATTACTTTATGGCGTATAAACTTTATCTATAATACATATCATTGTTTTGTGTTAAAAACCGTTGACAAAAAATGAAAAAACAATTAATGTGATTTACAAACAATGTGTATGAATAGTACTACTCGATCGTTACAAAATAAACGAGCGTTTTTTGTTTTTGTTTGTTTTTTTTTTTTTTATTAGGTTTTTTTTAATCGTCACACTCCACGGTAAGATATTGTTGAATTACTGATGTCACCGATTATACTGATGTTATTGAATTTCCTGTCAAATACAATAATTATTTACTATCTCGGGACAACCATCAGCCAAGTCGCCAAAATATTAAATCTTCCAAGTTTCACTCTCAACCTAGGTAGGTGTTCAAATATCAATGCGACGTTGTATCCTTTCAATCTCGTCACCACTGTGATCCGCTTGTGGCCGTTTTCATTTAATATCCTTCGCGTATAATCATGTATCTGAAATTCCGCACCCTTTTGTCCCTTAATCTCTACTTGTTATAGCCACATCGACGTATTTTCCTTCGGTTATTCGTTTTTCAGCAATTTTTGTATCGTATTATCTGGCAGGCAAGTTTCTACGATACTATTAAGATGAAACCGTTTTGTCGCGTTTGCCACCATTTCTTTTTTCTATCTTTTTTTTTACACTTTTGTTATCGTCTCAGATCTCCGCTCATAAAATATCCTTAACGTTTCGTGGTAATGGTGCCGTCTCATTTAGATGTCCTCTGATTTCGTTTTAGTGTATCGTCATCCGATACGTCGTATTATATTCCATATACCCATTAAAACGACAGTGCATCGATAGCGTCCTGAAGACGACCCTTAATAAATTGTCAACGTTCTTTTAGGACAAACGACCGACCGAACTCTTAAAAATGAGATACGTAGTTGCTTATAGTGCACACATCGGAGGTTCGAATTTCACTCGAAAAATTGTTAGCAAACACGTTTCGCCGATCGATAGATCACAAGAAGCCCCATCGCTAAAACAAACACATTAATATAGTGTGATTGATTCGTTTTTATTAATACCAATCATCATCTTGATCGTAAGTTACGTTTTAATCAAGAGTAGGTATACAATGTCTAGTAACAGTCTTGTATTGTTTTCACAATGATTTTTTTTTTTTTTTTTTTTAAACCTTATTACCAGACGGGGGGGCGTCCCAATCCAAAACGTCAAAGCGCAAAAAAGTTTGAAAAGTGGACTTGGTTAATACCTTACTTGAAGTTTTTATCGTAATTTTTCGTTTGTTTTCGAATAATGGCCCGAAAACCAAAAAAATGTTTGACCATTTTCGGAAAACGGCTTGAAATTTCGACATTTGTAATCACTCTTACGCGGGTGGCTGGTGACTCCGATCTTTACGTTGAATACCACAAAAAAGTTTATATTTTAATTTTAAAACATATTTTATTGTAAACATTTTTTGATATTTTCTGAGTTATCTGCCGAAAACCGCAAAAATCGGAACATTACTAAAATCAATTATTCGTTTTTTCGAGTTGAAGGAGCAATCTGATCGATGCGCTTTATAGCACAAAAAGATTAGGAGATTTTATTTAAATTAGATCTTGTTCAAAACTGTTTGTAAAATTGTACATGTTCAGTGAGTTTTGATCCGAAAACACAAATTTAGACTAAAAACCCCCAATGGTGAGACGAGTATTGATGGTCTGATGGGATCAAAACCGATACCATGCTATTTCTTCGAGTTCATAGTTAGAAACTGGAAAATTGGTAATTATTGGTCATATCGCTCTTATATGTGATAGGTACATTTTTCCGAAAAACTTTTTTTTCGTAACTAACAAATACGTAAGAAGTGCTCCGATCTTTTTCATGCAGTACCTTATATAAAATAACATAAATCAAGAAAGGAAGGAAGGGAGTAAGTTTGAGGTCATATGAGAAGTTGTTCGGCGAAACGGTTACCTAAAAAAAGTCGTATTTCATGTAGTATAGGTTGTTAAATAAAGCTGATATTTTTTGTTGGATTTGGTTTTTACCATGACGCGTATAGACTGAGCTATAACTGAATCGTTTTTTTCGAATGCAATGATTTATTTTTCTGATATATATTAATAGGTTTGAACAACAATACTTCCAAAACATTTGCTTATCCAAACGACTTCTCACCCGATTTCAAATTTACTCGCTTTTTTTCCATCCTTCTTTTTTTTAAGTCCTAAACTAGATTACAGAATAAAACAAAATAAGTATAATTTATACGACTGAACGCAGGTTTGCTTACATATTTATTATTACTTGGGGCACCGACGCGATCCCTGCGTGTGGCGAATGATTCCGGTGTACTGCCAAGGGCGGCTTAAACGTTGGACCGCGTGGGTTAAAAACGAATTTTTTTAAAAATATTAAATTTAAATAAATCGGGTTGTAAAAAGCACGTCGAGACAAAAACGTTTTCGAGTGTAAAATGCTGCTGGTTCGAAGAGGTAAAATGCGAGGCGTTTTACGAATTATTCTTGTTACATCGTCCGTCTTCATTGCGAATTTGTCACCTGCTGATGCGCACTTAAACGTTTATTAATTAAAAACAGTTATTATGCGCAGTATACCTACTTTTCGTCATTTATAAGCGTTTGTTTTGTTTTATGGTTTACAGGTTTGAGAGAGTGTTGGGCCCGTGCGCCGACATATTAAAAAGAAACATCACTCAGTACAACAGCTTCGTATCCTTGTCTGTATAGGATTTACAACGAACAATAATATTAATTGTTTTCTTCTTCGAAACTATTATTATTTTATTATCTTTTGAGTTTTTTTTTTTTTTTTTTTTTGTCGCAATATACTATTAGGCAATTATAACTAAATCATATTTTTTATGTACAAGATAATAATAATAATAACAGTATTGCTAATACGATTGTACTTGGATGGAAATTGTAAAAAAAAAAAAAAAATTATGATTAAAATATAATAAATTATTATTGCGCTGTTATGAATAATTTTAAAATTTGTATCTATATGTGTCTTTGTTCGGAGACAAAACAATAGCTGTACACGTTCGTTGAACGGTTTCGTTTTGTTTTCTCTCTCCTGATGTTTTTAAACGAGTTGATTTTGGCTCTGCTGACTTAAAACCAGACAAGAAGATCGTTTTTTTTATTATTATCGTACTATTAAACATTATCATCATCACTATCATCGTCATTGCTGCGTTTTCTCCCTCTACCATATAAGTCCATCGGTCGGTTAAAGGGTTTTACGTAATATTATTCAATATTTATATATTATATTTTTTGTATTCAATTGCGCTGTTAACGTTTTGCATTTAAATAATAATAATAATAATAATGTATTGTATACAACAAAATTTAATCGATAAAATATTGTATCACTTTATAGCTTATAGAATCGATGTTATAATAATAATAATAATAATATGATTGTACTCGTATGATATTTAATAATATGTTTTTGTTGGTTTTTTTTTTTTTTATGAAAAACGGACGTGTAACTAGAACATAATAATATTATAATAATACTGTTTTGAAAATATGTTTATACGTGTTTTGTACACCACCTACACGAGTCGTGCACGGTCCGAGTCGATTAAAAAGAAGAAAAAAAAAACGAGCATTTCGTTTCTGACGATGGTGTAAACGCATCGTTTTGTTTTTCATAATTATTGTGTTTATTGTGTATGTACCCGTAACGGCTAGATATATATATATTTATATATGCGCTTGTGAATATTGGCCGTAAAAAGCCTGTTCGTTCGTATGTACTAATACGAATAATAATAAGTATAACAATATTGTAATATTTATGACGAGGTGAAAAAAAAAAAACGAATTCGAACGTAACGACTACGTCAAGTACACGCCGACCCGAATCACGGAGAACGACAAAAACAACTGTCTGCTACCCTTCGTCGCCGTTTCCTGCCAGGAGCGTATCCAGAGATAGGTTTATTCGGGTAGGATAATAAAAAAAAAAATCTTCCAACGTTTTCAGAATTAGCACGATGTGATGAAACTCCACGTTGAGTATGGTGAAGAATAGAGAGAGAAAAAAGATCACTTGAAATAAAATGCGTTTTTTCGCCAATCTTTCGTGGTACGTTGATTGTTTAATAATGCTCTTGAAATTCAGCAGAGCTGCAGCCTCCTCAGAATCCATCTCGCCCCTGTTTTCTGCCACTCCCCGGATGGTAGTTTTAAGGGGAACGGGTGCGGCTAAAATTTGTTTAGGAATACATAATATCAAAACGCTTTTCAATGCGTGTCGTAGACCGATTTAAAAAAAAAATTTTTATTGTTTGAAAGAGCGAAACCTCTTCTAGAGCGTTTGTTTTCCGGATTTCGCGATTTTGTAGCGATACGTTTACCTGTGCAGTTTGAAATTGAAATCGTAAAAAATCACGATATTTTCAGATAAAGTTGTGCGGTATAGTAATTTTAAATTCGGCAAAACGAGCGCCCTCCAACATATTTTTATCTATCCAACAAAAAAATAGTAAAACACGTTGAGCGGTTGGGCGATGTTCAAAAGAGTTTTAATAATATACATAGGCAACTTATTATACGCATTATTGTTTTTTGTGTTCAGTAGCAATACGAACGAACGCCAGTACCCTTCAGATCAAACCATTGGTGGTCAAACGGGGTGGGGGGGGGAGGGCAGATAGATCCCTTCAATGAATTTTTCAGTTTATACGTCGTAATGTCAAAAATACGTATTGATTTTACAAAGATATCTTAATTTTATTTTATTTTTTGACATTTAATGTAATAAAAAATAAGTACCTACTAAAAGATTGGCATTCGAGCACAGATGATATTATCTTAAAGTTTTTTTTTTTAATTCCTTTAGACTTAATCATTTTTTTACTCGCGGATTACTAGAATGATCAAAATATGGAAAAAGGATTACGAATTTAAACGATTTCCAGGTGTTACAAAGTGCGCAACACTGCAGAAACCCGCGAGTTAGTAGCGGTTCATATTTCCCATCCGTTTCGGTCGAAATCAATTAATTTTTCCGATTGCCGATTTCCCGGGTGTGTAAGATTGGCGCAGCACGTGTGTTTCCAGGAGCCAATCAGTGTCTAAAATACTCGATGGTTCTGAGGGCTCAGTGAAAAGTACAAAATATATACAAGCAACGAATTCGATTATTTTTTTTTTTTTTTTTAAACGTTTCATGTAGAAACAAAAAATCGCTATTCTCGGCGAGGATTATCGACCAACGATTTTTCGATTAACCGTCAATATCAACTGTATTATTTATAATATTAATATATTTACAATAATTGTAAACCGCAGAAGTAACGGACTTGTCGTCACATGCAGCCTACGCTGGTTCGTTTCTGTAATACATACACTGCGGTGTGTTTGGTAGAACGTATCGTAGGGGTTCTGAAAATTGACGGATTATCGTTTTTTTTTTTTTCCTACAAACGCTCTTCACGGAATTTTCCGTATTTATCGTATTACACGATGAAAAACTAAATTTCATCACTAACTTGTGTTTGGATAAAGAATACTCATACTAGAGTACGAGTTTTGTAAGCCTAACCATTTTTCTTTGAGTTTTCCGTGAAATTGCACAATAAAAATGTAATCTAATTCTTTTCGAACATCATAATGTCGACATCACAAATCGTTTTTTACGATATTTCGTTCTGTTCGTCAATTCGCGTCGTTTGGTGCTGGTCGCGTACCATATAGTTCTGCGATTATCTATTATTGCACCACATACGGCGTCAAATAAATCGGATTTTTTACAACGAATGGGTCTTATATAGACACCCTGCAAATGGGTTAGTTCATTTTGAAGAGTAAGCACTGTAGAACAAAGTTTTTCTGACTTGTAAAACTATTAATTCGTAGACAGTACAAATTATAGTAGAAGTGCTTAGGTATATTTCGTTAATTCTCTTCTTCATAATTTTAAATTTTATTTTTTTTTTTTTTTGTCAATCGAATAGAGTTAGTACCTGCAGATACCTGATAGAGAAAACTCGTGTGGAGACCCAGGGGTCTGGTACACCAAAATACGACTTTTAAATTTTTCGTTTTACCTTACCTATTTAACACCTGAACTCTACTTACCACATTAAAGTCACGATTATGATTTATGGTTTTTTTCCGCATAAATATAACATCGAAGAACTCTTATTACTTTAGATATTGTTTTACCAATAACCGTTTTGGCATTTATTCTGCGAAATGGATTTGATTCTGATCAATGTGACGGAACTGATGACGTTTCTAGACTCGGCGACCATCGACCGGTTATTTTAATTTTTATTATGTTTTCAAAGTAATGCCTTCCAAACTTTTCGTATGGGCGATGCTGATGAGTTTCTCAGTACTGTTTCAACTTAATCAATGTTAAATTTTCCTAACACACAAAAAAAGAAAAAACCCTGGTATAATTAAGTATGTTAACAAAAAAAATTATTGAAATATATTGATTTTACGAGGCGAGAGAACTTTTCCCGCAAACCGTGTTCCCGGTGAAAAATGGTATTGACTCTGGGTGCCTTAATTATAATTGTAGGTGTCATCACAAGGAAAATAAACGTAACAATACACATCGATGGTAACAACGTTTATTATCCACCGTTTAATTTAAAACAAAATTTTTTTATCATTTTCACTAATGTGCTGTAACTTTGTACTTAACTAAAAAAAAATAAATAGAAAAAAATTATCCTCGGAGACGCGCGCGATGAGACACCGGCAGAATGTACCAACGATTTACCTAAATAGTTCTCATTTTTATTAGTAACCATCTCGGTGTACAGATTGCTTAAAACAGCTGATGTTCCGGAACAAACTCCAGTGATTGACATCATAATATACTTGTGAAAAAAATAAAACAAAAATAACCGACATCGGTCAAAAATACAAATCGTAAACAAAATACGCGATAAACATGTTTGTTACGAGTTGATTGAAGACGTGAAGTACATGTCGTAAGTAGAGTACGATATTTTGTCTTCCAGCTTGCTGCAACAGTCGTACCTGTTGTATTCTTCTTCGGGCGATGAACATTCTTTTACGGTGTTGTGTGCGCTGTACGGCCAAGTCTAAACACAAATTACCAACAATATCATACAGAATATATGTGAAACAAAAAACTGTAAAGGCTAACTTTGTAAAATAATAATGTTTGTTATGTACAGAATATTTTCGGTTTGAAACCTAACTAATGGATGCCTGGCTGAGCGAAACGATTTATACGGAAATATTTAATGATTTCGGACAACACATTTTCTCCATCCAATGAAACAATAAACGAAAGGAAGAAAAAAAAACGTCAACATTTTGGTACCTATCATGTTTCTGCTCTGTATAACGCACCTGCACGATGATACATCGTCTGAACTCGATTTGACTTGACGTAAAGTATCGTTAGCCGCACAATAATTATTCGACTACGTATATCGTTAAAGAACGATTTAATTTCCTCGCAAATCGGACGTGCAAGTCGATCGTCGATTTTGGCATGTCTTCTCCCCGAGATCGCGGTTTGTTACGATTTCGCCACATGGGTATTTCATTTAGATATCTTTTTACATTTTTTATTGTTTTTTATTTAATCAAAATATTACAAACTTTTTCCGATTTCTCACTTCGAACTACTGTGGAAAAAAATTTGTACTTACGATTTTTTATTTATTTCCACAACGAATGTGTAGGTATGTCCTTAAACTTATATTAAATTTTCAAAAGTTTTTATCGAAGTGAAAGTACCAACAAAAAAGTCGGTGAAAAATGTAAAGTACTGTTGAGGTCTTGTGTCTGTAATTTTTCGAATTTTACAAGTTACGCGTGACAGATGAGAGCTACCAGAAACAAGGTATGTGAGAGTTAAGATTGAAGCATTTTTTAAAAAGTTATCGCGCTATAAACCATCATTTATATTAATTGTAAAAAAAAAAAAACCACATACACATCCATACCTTGTTAAAAGTAATACACTCTTCCGTCTTCGCTACACTCAAAATCCAAAAAACACCAAATTAAGGTTTGTTTAGATGCCTAATCATAGTCTACCGATTTGCACATTACAATCACAGACTGTATGTTATTACTAAAGGTCGGAGTTTTATGGTTTTACATATTTGTTTCTAGTCTAAGCAGTTAAATGGGAGTAAAATATCTTGGATTTATGAAACACAGAGTTCAAGGAAAATCATTTATTTTACATTAAAATGCATTATATTTTGGTGGGAAGTTAGAAAATATTCAATACGTTAGAGAATATTTGTGAGTAATAAACAATGAACATTTAATTTTTTTTTTAATAATTTTTCGGAGAAAACAATTTTATACAAGGGATTATTTGCGAAAGAAAATCGGCGTATAAAGTGTAGGAAATCTTAAGAAAGTCCTAGTAAATCACAGGAAATCCAGCGCGAAAATCTTAAGGAAATCCCAAGAAATCAGTAATCTGGTGTACCTCTGTTAGAATTTATAAACTTCTATTTTATTTTTATAAACAAAATACGATTAATAATAAATTGAATAATTTAAATGAATACCTTTTTTATTTTTAAACCCAATATCAATATCTAGAGAATACATGTTGCCCAATTTCACGATACGAAAACATCATTTTCTAAGAATTTTTTAAATGAATCCTACCTCTAATTATTATTACCCGTCTATATTATATTAAATCTCATGCGATTTTCCGCGATGAGTAGAAAACGTCCATGTTCTCGTTGTTGGCTCAATATCGGATAATAGCGTACCATCCAGTCAGAAACATATGATAGGAATGTCAAACTATTTCGAATGATTTTTTTTCTACTCGTTAAAATCAATTATTCGGGTACATTCGTTTTCGGACCAAAACGCCGAGCTCCGCGCCGTCAACTGGAAATGACGTGTCAAACAGCTGCACCTGTCGACGCGTTTGGACCATTTGTCTGTTTTTGGACTCATCAGTCAGACCGTGTACCGTTATGCACTGTCACCAACCCGCCGTCATCGACGGTATTTATAATTAATAAATATAAATATATATCTTTTTAATCCCTGCAGCACTATAAGTTACAAACACGCGTTTTCGCGCGTCACTATATATGGTATATCCAAAACGATTCTCAGTCAAAATGAACGATCCGCATAGGAAATCAAAAACCAAACCGACAAGTCCAACGTCGAGTCGAAAAGATGAAATGATTGATCAAAAAGCGATTAATCGAACTAAAGGCCACGAGAAACATGAAACGGGCGTTCATTGCGCTTATTTATTATCTCAGCCGGCTCGGTCGGGATGCGAGGAAACGAGTTTTGGACGCAATCTGAATGACGTATACGAACGATCCGAGCACTAAGTTTGCCAGGTTCAAGACTTAAACCATTTGTTAGTTTTTCTTATTCAACATTTATGGAGAACACCGTAGAAAATTCAAAAGTAAGTCGGCATTAAAGATATGGAACTGTGTTACTCTCGCGTATCGAAAACACCAGCTGTAATGCATCGACTAAATGATTTCGTAGAGAAAATGTGTGTTTTCCGGGTTTTAAAGACGAACACAAAACCGCCGTTCTCATCTTCGGCATCCGACTTTACGCCGCAAAACGTGTGTGCTCAACATATCTTTGAGCGAACCGAGCAATTGAAAGGACGTTTCGCGGCTAAAGTGCCTTCACTCAAACCGCGTTCTAAACGTTTTCTTTCGCACGAACAACACGAAACGACCGACATAATGTGAACGATGTTTTATTTCTCTCCTCTCCTATTCTTCATTTTTTTTTTTTTTTTTTCTAATAATATTATGCGACCGAATCCCAACGAGAAAAATCGTCGGGTACAGTTTTGTTTCGTACAGAAAAGGGTTTAGAACTGCTGGATAGAACGGAATAAAAAAAATATATTGCATCGCAGGATGTGGACGTGATGATATATACAACGTTTTGAAGGTGACAATCAACGAGGATAGTTTTTATTTCTGCTAATTGGTTTTAAGCAATCAGGCGTGTACGTAATCGCAAGGGTGAACAAATATTTCAATAAAAAAACAATACAATAATAACAATATATATATATATAGTAGTTAAAAAACCGTCAGGAATATCCCCAAACATTGATTGACAGTCGTAATTAGTTACAATATGCACAATTGTACCGTTTTAATGGTAGCGAACGGTGCTATAATTGACATGTGCCCGCGCCCACGGACGAATAAATAAAAAGCATAATATTATTTTGCCTTTTCTGATGGGACACACTGTGCTCTCTGATTCCGAAGTAGATATGTGTGTTTGTTCAAGGACTTATTAAAATTAGAGTAACCGATTGGCTAAAATTAAGGAAAAAGTATGTTTAAATATACCATTTCGGTCGAGACGTCTTGATAAACCTACCAACAAAAAGTCTAAAAAAAAACAAGGAAAAACAATCACGATTTGAAGAAAAAAAATTCGTGTGCCTCAAATAAGTGTAACGAAAAACAATCGTGACCAACGAATAGGTACCGTTGTTTGCAAACTATATCATATCAAAGCAAACACTCACCACACTGGTACTAAAATATGTGTTGTCGTCTTTTAAACGAAAACCGATAAACTCGGGAAAAAACAACACGTTTTTTGAAAAAAAATTTAAGGCCAGCAAGTATAGTATAACTTTAATAAAAGGTTTCCAACATGTGGATCTATGTAATACTAAAAAATTTCCAAAGTCTGTAATGAAAATTTTTATTTTTAGTCGTTTAAAGTTGATTTATTTTTGGAAAAATATTCGTAACTAATTTGTTATCTATAAGAATTGAAAATCATACACGTTATGTAACACAAACTTTTCTATTCGAGTATAAATGTTTCAAAAAAATCCGCCCAATAGATTCTGAAAGCGTATTAAGAAACCGTCGTATTTTGATTGTAACAATGAAATTACGCATACTGTTTTGCGGTTGATGCTGAAATCGTAAAATTTCCTCAAATAGTTTGAAATTTTCAGACGTTCATCAAATCAGTATTCTTCTTACGCGGGTACCTACAGCTTTTGGAATTTTCGGACCATTTTTGAGAATATTTGAAAAACAGAACATTAATAATTACTCCGTGGTATTTGATATAATTCGTTGGGTTTTTTTTTTTTCGGTATTGGTAATAAAATTCTTTCCTCTTGATGATAAAATTAATATTCGATTGTAAACAATTTCGACAATATCTTAAACTGGTTTGGCTGCTTTTAATACCAGCGCCTCTACAAAAGAACTATATAGTAACAAAGTCCATTGTTACGGCACAATTTATATAGTTTAACAACCGAGCTCGCTCAGAATCGTTATTTTCGTAAGAAATTTACAATATTATACCGTACACGATTTCTAAGTAAACCTCCCGAATAATATGGTGACCGACAGCGTCAAACCACCCACGCGACCTACGGTGATCCCGGCTTTTTAGTGATATTTATTTATTCGGAAATGTTAACGATTGTTTACATTTATATTATACGTTCTGTTTTTATCATGAAAAATGTTCGTCAAGCGAACCAAATGAGCGTCGATCCCGTCGATCTACGACAATATAATATACTGGTCGTAAAAACGGTAGGCGCATTATTGTTCACTATTATTCGTAACAACATCGCGTTGTTGACGTTGTAAAAACCGTGAGAACCTATATTACGCGTACAGCACGCGTAAACATCGCAGTAAAAAAACTAAAAAAAATCCACCAAAGTCGTAGTTGTACAAGCATATGTCCCGTGCGTGACAACGCGGTTCACGCCAGACTGGAGCGATGGAGGACGAGCTGCAGGGATGGAGCGGCGCGAGTGAAGATAAAAATATTACGGTTTAACGGTTTCGAATTCACACGATCCACGTGGTTTTATACGAATCGTAAATCACGAACTTGTTTTGGGAAACAGTGTAATTGTTGTTGTTGTTACGATTTTTCTGATTCACTCGATCGATACGCGGCGCCAAACCGCTTCGGAGAGCCCTGCGAGCGAGCGGCCCTAAACATTACTTGACGACCATTATCGCGCCGTGGATAAGATTCATTTGCTGCTTTTTTTTCTTCCACATTTTATTTCACACAGTGCATATACCGAGTGCGACATTACCATTTTATGTTCTAAATTAGAAAAAAAAACAATTTTTTATCGAAATAAACGAATTAAACGTGTATTTTAAGGCTACTATTAAATGTATACAGGCGATAATATACAAAACGATCTCTCTTTTAATATATTTTGTTCGCCAATCATAACATGTGCGTGTACGATGAATTTGACATTAAAAAAAGCCGGGATCACTCTAGGTCGCGTGGGCATAGTTTGACGAAGTGGCGACTTTGCGTGGGCCACTGGTTCGGAAGTTGTCCAAAACGCATTATTTAATATCTGAAAGCAACGATGAATGAATCGTTGTCTCCGAAAATGCGATCCTGAGCAATAGCTCGTGGTTGTCTAGTATACATCGTCTTGGTACATTTTTCGAGAATATCAAATATGCTCAGCTCGAAAATTTTCGAAACAATTTGAAACATTTAACAAACCCGTTTGAATTTATATATATCATATAAAAGTTTCAGCTTTTTGGACGTTATCAAATCTAAAAAACTAAATCGATATGTCAAAAACACGTTTGTCGCTCCGAAGTTTCAAGGCTGTGACTTTTTTAATTTTGAACTTTCAAATTTGAGTCCCCCACAAAGTACCATCAGAGTTCATAGACCTATCATTAGAGGCACTGACTTTAAAAAAATCGGAGCATTGCTTATACCCTTAAAGTTGTTTATAGAAAAAAAAGAAAAAAACATCACTCTTTATATAATCTCATCAACGTGATCTTGATTTTATTTTGAAATTTTCTTTCGTTTGTTCGCGCAGTCCTTTAAATAACGTATCACATCATAAAACGAGGACATTAAACAAAATACGTCGTACAACAAGGACGGTTTATTATACTTAGTATGATTAAGAAACTTTGGATTTCCGGCAAAGTAGTGAAAATTATTCGCGAGAATTATTCAACCGCGAATTTCTGCGTGAAAATATTTTTACCAAACAATCCACTTTGTGTCAAATGGCATATGCATATTAATTTATTCTTGGCAGTTGAAACAAACGCGTTGTTGAAATCTCGCACTGAATTCATTAGTGGTAGGTAATGTGCGCGTTATTATAATATTATTCGTTTGTACAAAATAAAGTTCTTTTGTTTTAGCCCTAAATTTTCTGCTAAATACTATTCAGAATTACTCGGCGCATTCGTATAATATAAAAGTGCCTGTTACAGGTGCTAGCCTCTTTTTTGTTTGAATGAACTTATTATATTATTATTATTGTTCTTTTCATTTTACCAGTTGAGATGAAAAGCTCTACAAATCATCAGACACACTTTACTCGATTCAATTATTGAACAAAAAACCCGCCGATATTGATAAACCGAATGTTACGCCGCGCGATATTCTCGGAAACAAATAAATGGGAAATAAAGAAAACAACTTCGTGTTTGATGTGTTTTTTTTTTTCTTCGACTGTCATAATGGGGACAGAGACGTTTCGACATGAATTTTTTTTTTTTTTTTAACTCGGGAAGCATGATGAAGCACAAACTCGTGGGATTTGCGGCTCGAAGAAACGCATAAAAACAAAAGAAAAAAAAATTTCGCATAAAATATTTCACGACTGATGGGTTCCAGAAAAATTGGTGGTCTTTAACATTTATTCATCATTGTTCAGAGTTAAAGATAACGGAACGGAACATACTGATTATCGCGATATTTAGCGGGTGCGCACCGGCCGCGATGAACATCTCCGGCTTACGGAGTACTACTGCTCGTTCGATCTTGACGCTTGTTCGATGCGAACCCGGTTAGGCCACAACAAAAAAGCAGAACCTAGCAAGATTTTTAGAGAAAGGTATTGCGAGAAATTTTCGACCCCAGGAGAAACCAAAACGCAGCAGAACGTGAGCGAAAAAAGAACGAAGGGACAATACGTGCGTAGTTAGAGCTACGAAGTAAAAGGAGAAGCTGGACGAGGCCGAGGATGGAAATGTGGTCACCGGCCGAAGAGGAAAAGACCGCTCGGCCGTCGCCCAAGACAAAGATGCACAGGCTGCAGGGTCGCGATAATGACCCGGACATGCTGGGGACCCTGAACGGCGAAGAGCTAGCCAGAGAACAGAGGCGGACGGGAGAGAAGCGATGCATCGGTTGCGGTAACGAATAAAATTTAACGCGACCCGTTCGTTTTTAACTTGTATAAATGTACAGCTTCCTTCCGCACGGTAAAGCCGACCGAAAGTGCGCAGTCTCCATCCAACACGATACTTTTTTTTAATTTTAACAGTGTGTTTTTGAGACACTTTAAGTTCAATAAATAGAAAAACCCGTCCATTCCCACGAGAGGACCGTTCGTGACCGCCACTGCGGGTCACGCGAGTCGTAAATGTTATCTTTCGCTCGCTTTTACCGAGATTTAACCCGAAAAACGATTCGTGCCGCTGAACAACAACAACAATGATACGGGGATTGCGCGTTGCGGTTTACCAACCATGACGGCGTTGCAGTTTTGCGGTTGCGGGCCGGTCGCCGGGGTCGCGGCGGTGGCCGTCGTCGAAGCCGACCGATCGGCCATAAGCTGCCGCTCAGGAGCAGTGGTGGCCAGCAGCGAGCTCAGGTGCGCTATATACGTGGTGGCCAACCGCAGCGTGTCCAGTTTGGACAGTTTTGTGTCGGCCGGCACCCACGGCAGCGTCGTCTTGAGCCGGCCGAACGCTTTGCTCAGCACCCGCATCCGAGCCCTCTCCCGCGCGTTCGCCGCGTTCCTCGGGCACTCGTCGTCCGGCGAGTCGTCGCCGCGGTGCTGCTGCAGATGCCGTTGTTGTTCCGACCACCAGTCAGGCCTGCGTCTACCCATGACACATCTGCGGCGATGTTAGACAAAAAAAAAAAAACTTGTTTTGAAATTTCGATCGTTTTCGAAATTTTGAGGAAAAGAGGAAAACGGAGCAATTTTCAAAATTTCACTCGAAATTTATATGTATCGTTAAGAATAGGGTTCACGAGTGTAACGCTTAATCGATTTCGATCATTTTTAGGCGAGTCATGGAGCTTTGAGACGTCATGTCTGTTATTTCGGGCGGCCGTGTATTTCTTACGCCAAATAACTACGGGAAACTTACACGTCGATTTAGATTTTTTTTTTGGATCACTTTTTCTAGTAGAAAGACTTCTCTGATTTTAACGTTTTATACCTCAAAAGATGGCTGGTAATTCATCCGAGATGGTACTTTATTATACACTAAGCGTTTTTTAAAATTTTTATAAGTGCTCCGTTTGACTTGAAATTTATATACGTCGTTAAAAAAAAAGGTTTGAATACGGTTTACAGTTGAAATTTCAATTGATTTTGATCATTTTTAAGGGAGTTATGGAACTTGTCATTTTTTGAATTTTACTCGGTTATTATTCCATAAAACCTCTAGTTTGTATTTTTTTGGCCTCAAAATTTTCATGCGATCCAAGCAAGATAGTTTTACATATGTGGCCGGGCGTATTTCTTGTGATGGGAACAAATAGTTGCGCGTTTTTTACACGTCGATTTAGAATTTTTCGATCATAACATCCAAGATAAAGATCGCACCAAGCGGAAACTTTTACACAATACTACAATAGGAAAAATACAGATTTGATAAAAGTTTGTATTGTTAAACGAATGTTTTTACCGAGACGCGTATACTAGACAACTGAACTCGCTCAGAATCGTATTTTCGAAGGCAAATATTCATCGTCGCTTTCAGATATAAAATAATGCGTTTAAACCACTAGGTACTTTTAAACTATAGTGACCCACTCGAAGCGTAGTCGCTACCCCGTCGAGCTACCCTCGCGACCAAGACCGAACCCCGGCTTTTTTTTCATTAACTTGCCCAGTTAACTGTTTTTTGGTTTTTACTGCCAGTAACTAGGTACCGGAATAGTAATAACTTCGAGTTTTTAGGGATTCCATCATAGAGAAATTTGCGCAAAATCGCGATCTTGTTCGCAGCGTTCAATATAATATTTTCAGTGCAGTGTTGTGAATTGTAGAGATAAAAATATTTATCTTATATGTACGGACAAAAAACTATTTATTATTAATCTTTTCGTGTTATCTAGATGAAAAAAAAAAAATTGGTTATCCGAGTAAATTTTTTTTCCCCCCGTTTGGCAAATTCTTCTACTGTTTATCCGTCGCTGTCAGAGTGCGAACGGTTTCAAAACGACCTGTACACGAACGTTTATTATTACAACTCAAACTGTAAATGTATACCTTGTGGAACTATCAGAAATCATACAGATACGATCGACCAAGTTTACGCTTAGACACTTATTTTGTTTGCACAATGTCAGATTTACTTATATGCAAATTAGGTTACCATTAACTAGTTGGTTCGGGTAATAATTTACGTCCAATGTTTTTTACGAGTTTAAATTTATAGTATGAATGTGCGCGTATTTTTTTTTTTTTCTATTTTTGCGAACGTAAATGAATAATACAATATTATGTACCGGTATGAATACGGAATTTGTAATATTTCGTAAGTTTTTCATTGAATAAAACGAAACGAAATTTAAAGAAGTTGGTTGTATTTTGTGTTTAAATATATTTTCAACGGTTTGTTAATATGCTTTACGAAACATCTTCGAAAGCCGCTCTACCGTCTACGTTCTTAAATAAAGAAAATTAACGCAATAATGTATTAGATATACATAAATAATAATGTTATTATATAAATATGTGAAACAAACAAAAAACTATACAAACAATAACAGTATATCGACTTCATAATTTTAAAACGACCCTTAACGTACGTATTATGTAATTTAATCAACTGCAATATTTTAGAAAAATCTTTGGTCATTTTCATCTATTTGATGTAGAAAAAAAATAACTTTTTCGGTCTTGTACCAACGCCGTGGGGCGTGGGTTGCTTAAATATACAATAGCAATATTCTGCAGTACCCCATGAATTGTATAATAATAGATCAAACAATGTTTGGAATAATATACTTGAAACCCGTTTACGACTATCGTCGGCCAACGTTTTTTAAATATTTAAGCGAAGTATATTTCAGTAAAAAATGTTTTGTTGTTTTTTTTAACGCCATACATTATTATAGCTGGTACCTACTTGTATTCTATTCGGACTCTTGTTGAAAGACTGTGGTATTTCTTACCACAGAATCTTAACACAATATAGTGTTACTTCCTGTGAGTACCTACACCGGTTCTTAAACTATTATTTCTAGATTTTCTTAGTTACTCGGTAATAATAAAATTTAAATATATGTTTTTTATTTAAATCATTTTTTTAAACGCGTATTTTTTTAATCTCCGTATCTTCTTTGAATTATTCCGTACACTGTAATGATTGTTCAAAGTAGGTATACAGTCGTGCAAGAATTAGGAAGTGATAAAAAACGATTCACGTTCATGTAGAGTTCTGCAGGTTATTCGTATAGCGAAATACAAAAATGAATAGTTGTCATCAGAAACTGAAATAATTATACCGCATTATTACATTTTTTTTTTTTTTTTTTTTTTTTTCGTCATTTGTGATAGTAATTTGTATAGCGCTTACTTTTCGAGTTACGCTTTTTTTGATTTTTAGAAGTTTTCAATATTTAAAGAGTACCAGCTATTAAGTTATCAGATTAGGTCCAACGTTAAAATGTACCGCGTATACTAAACTAGAAATCATAATTAGTGTTACGTTTTTAAAGCGTATGAAATATGCATGCAAAATGCAAGTAAACTGTTGGAAAATGTGCTTTTGAATTGAATGACTCGGTCAAGAACAATATCAAATTTAAACGATTTATCAATTGATATTTTCTAAAGGTTATATAGGTACCTAATTCAAATACAGGCGATTCAAACACGACGAAAAGAATTTCAAATTTTGAACTATTTATTTTGAAAAAAATGTTTCATAAAACTGAAAACTATTGATTCCTTGGAATTAATATTACAATAAGTACCTGCATTAGAAAAACATTCTTAAAATTATTTGTATTGAAGGCGTGAGTTGTATTACAGCTGGAACAGATAAAAACGGTTTAAAACTTTTATTCTATTCCTTTTAATTTTTTTTTTTTTATATCATAAAATCCAATAAAATTATCTATTTTTCACATTTTTCCAAGTTTAATCTAAAAAATACGTCCTAAGTATTGTTTACTCCCTAATTAAAATTCTATAGTTGCCGACGTACGCGTCTTTACATTCGAATAGAACACAATCAAATTATATTGCAAATTGTACGTTACTATACCAAATCAATCGATAAAAACAATATTACTCGTGTGAATTATATTTTAATACATTTAGGACAAAAATCGCATCATTTTCGTATAAAATAGTACCTGCCTATTATAATAGATCTGTTCATTTTTAAAACAACACAAAATCCAAACAACATCGATAAAACGTTTTCACCGTGTTCACTTATTATTATTCGAGACACAGTTTTGTTTTTTACTCTTATCAAAATGAAACGTAACTAATTATAAACAAAAAAATACATTACGGCCAGTTATTTCTACAATCAAGTCATGAAAAACAAAATGCATCGTGTACACCAAAACCGGCGTTTCATTTAACAGTTAATAAACTTCATAGTATTACACTTTGTACAATTTTATTGCAAAATTGAAATAATCGATTTGACTATTAAGAGGACTGCGTAGTGATAACGATAACATAGTTAACGAATCGATAATGTACAAGTCGTAACGAATATGATTTAATAAAAATTTATGTATTAATTCGATTCGATTAGGTGACGATTCTAAAGGTTAAAAATATATATACCTAATATATAATACCTATCGCTCACTACATTACGACGTTTTTAAAAACTTTTTTTTTAATGGTTCGCGGAGGCGATGGTGCACACCTTCAAGTGGCCTTCCCTGTGGGTAGTATGGTGTGTTTGTTTTAGTACGCATTTGTGACGTATTTGTACTTATACAACAAGCGCCGCAGGAAACCGAACAACATCGAATGGACAGGTCGATCAACGCCCTTGGGTCACGTTAACGGTTTGAAAAAATGTCGAGAGATAATATGACGTTTAAACGAATTATACACCTACCCGTGTCTATAATTATTATGAAATTATTACTCGCGCGAAAACCTATTGAAACGAACAAGCAGGATGGTACGTGAATAGGTCAGGAAATATCAAAATGTCTATACGGAATGATTTCAAAACAAAATTTAAACGAACTTACGATGGATTTTCCTCTCGGCTGCACCCGCGACGACGTAATTCGCGTCACTCGAGCCACTGCAAGTTTCGGAAGACTAAAAATAAGACGTTTCCGATCCGAACGTCGTGGGTGGAGCCAAGATGAGCTCCTTAAAAAATAATTACCAATGGGACACGTTCGGAGGAGGATGTGTTGTTCGTTTTAAATAGATAGGTACCGCGCAACCCCGTGGACGAGACGAGTTTATTTCTGGCAGCGCGTTCACTGTACACGCGAACGGCCCTCTCCCCGGAAAAAAAAAAAAAACGGAAAAATTAATATTAAGAGAACGCGCGGTCCAATGAGATAACGTGACTGATACACGTTCGTAAGATGAAAACAAAATAAACCTAACTCGGCTTATAGTTTTACAAAAACGCAATTGTAAAAAAATAAAAATGAACGGTACCGCGGTAAAAGTGCAGTAACGACCGCGCTTTGGGTGGGCCATTGGTTTCAAAGTTGCGGCTTATCCGTATTGTTTACTGTCTTAAATGCATTGCGTTTGAGAAAAAAAAACGATTCTGGACGAGAGCTGCGTAATCCAATATATATCCTGGATGAAAATAAAACAGATATTTTCAGTCTTTTATAACGCGTTAAATTAATTAAGTACACAAAAGTTTGAAAACGACGAGAAATACATTTTTTTTAACGTTAGTTTGACCGGTTTGATAGCCGTTCTGACGCCGGATTTAACGATTGTTGTCGTTTTCGGCACACGAATCAAAAAACAATGAAAACATTAAAAAATGTTTCAAATAAAATAAAATTTAAAGCTTAAATCCTAACTTGTGTGTGTGTGATTCAATGTAACGATTGAAACACTCCTACTTGAAAACAAACCTAAAAAACTTCATAATTTTTTTTCGTAAATTTTTTTTTTTATTTTCGGGGTAAAACTTAAAAAGTAAGCGAAATTTCAAAAAAAAAAGCTTCGACCAAAGTATTAACGGAAACCATAAGCCTTTTGAAAAAAGTTACTGATTTTGAAAATCGGAGGATTCCTTTTATACGAATAGTAATTGATGACAGAAAAAAAACATCGTTGTAACATCAATACATTCCTCGCTCGTCGCTCAAAATCTAAAATATATATATACTATATAGATAGTATTAACTGTACGTTTTTGAGTGGGTTACTCGTCTACAAAGTGACATAGTTTAGTATTTTATTTTAAATGTGTTGACTATTCATTGCGAATCTCGATTCTTGATGTTCTATAATTTACCGTAAAAATGGTTAAAATTATTTGAAATTTTTACGGGGTTTGCGCAGCTTTTGTACAGGTTTCATCAAACGAAACCAGCAAAATATTGCGTAAATTCGGCATTTATACGTATAAGCTCCGTACATTTCAATAACGTGTAAACATTTCAGTACATTTGAAAAAAGAGGATATAATGATAGCCAAAAAGGCACAACGACAAAATCTTGAAAATCACAACATATAGTTAGTAGAGATAAATAATTAAATGGCACTTTATATGATGGGTTTGTCGAAATTTTGTTAACTACATACATATATATGTATAAATTATACGATTCAAAAACGAAAACAACACGGTATCCAAAATTACTCCAAACGATTTGAAATGTCATTACGGTAAAAGTGTAAAACTAACTGAAAACACAAATTTGATCGGATTTCGAGTAGATAGAACTTTTACATCTTGGAAATGATTCAATTTTGATGTTATTGATTCGTAAACCTTCATTTTGACATTTTGAAAACATTACTCTTTGAATTTTATTTTTTGGTAATGGTAGTTATTATTATGCATTGTAAAGAATAAAAATCTATTATTTATAAATTAATTATAATATTTTTGGTACATCATAAATCAAGTTGGTATTTTTCTACCCGTTGATTAAATGTAATAGTTGGCACTTGGCACTATACATACTTAAAGTAATTTTTGCCTAATACATTATCTAAATGTACAACAAATGCATTACTTGTAGATTCTAATCGTAGCAAATAAATTATTGCTTTTTAATGTTGTTCCTGAAAACACTTTTACGATATAAAATTATTTTTTTTGTATATTATAATGCCTTCAAAAATAGTTAACTTGACTGAAACGGTATACTTTATTCATTATTTACATTTTTGAAACTATATTTTAAAAAAATAGTTGGACGGGGTAGCGACTACGATTAGAGTGAGTCACTACTTTAGAAGTCTAGTATACGTTGTGGTAAATACATATTTAACAATAAATACTCTTGTCAAATCTGTACCTTTTATATTTTGGTATTGTGTAAAAGTTTTAGCATGGTCCGATCTTTATTTTGGATGTTATGATCAAAAAATTCTAAATCGATGTGGAAAAAACACGTTTCCCGTAATTATTTGTTCCCCCCATAAGAAATACACGGCCGCCCGGAATGACGAGTTTTACGACAAAATAACAACTTATAATCGGCTATAAACCAAAATTATGTTAACCAGTTTTCTAAATTTTTTAACCACATATGCAAAACAATCTTGTTTAGATCGTATCAAAATTTCGAGAGTCAAACGTAAAACTAGAGGTTTTATGGAACAATAACTGCGTAAAATTCAATAATTCAAAAATGTCAAGATTCCATACTCCCTTAAAAATAATCGAAATCGATTGAAAACTAAGCAGTAAACTCGTTAAACTCTTTTTAGTGACGAACATATAAATTTCAAGTCGAACGGAGCACTTTTGGGAATTTGACCGTTTTTGTTTTTTCTCAAAACTTAAAAAATAATCAAAAATTTTAAAAACGCTTTAAATAAAGTATCATTTCTGGTCAATTATCTTTTTTTTGAGGTATCGTACGTTAAAATCGGAGCATTCTTTCTACAAGAAAAAGTGATCACAATAATCGAAAAAAAAAATCTAAATCGACGTGTTAAAAACATGTTTCCCGTAATTATTTGTCTTGTCCCTCCCATTTCTAATTGAAATTTAAAAAATTGGCTTGTTTTCTTTTTTTCCTCAAAACTTCGAAAATATTCAAAATTTCAAAAAAAGCTTCAAATAAAATACCATCTCGAATCCATTATCTAACTTTTAATACGTTAAAATTGGCACAGTTTTTCTACTAGAACTTTTGATCACAGAAAAAAAAAAACATCATTGTAAAACCAATACATTCTTCGCTGACGCTCAGAATCTATAAACGAAAAATTTAACATTTTTTAAAGGTCAAATTAGTCGAGATTCTAATTTTTCACACATTATTGGATCTTGATCAATTTTGTGCAAAACTTTCGAATAGTAAATTTTCGTAGTATTACAGTTTCATAAAATCTTAAATTTTTTAGTACAAGCTTTGTATCGTGTTTGTCCATATGTGATTAGAAACTTTTCAAAATTGGTTTACACAGTATTCTTTTTAAATTGTATTTATTGTTATTATTATTATTTCGGTATTTTTATTTTAACTGTATCGTACCAACTAAAGAAATTATTGTCTGTACCTGTACCTATATACATTTTTACACGCATTATTGAAATACATAGTTCAAACATCATAAAAGTTGCAAACGTTTGATTTATTAAACCATGTAGTTTTCGTATTATTAATTATAGAACCGACAAACTTCACATCGTATTATCCGTTAGGTATGCTGTTTACAACGACTTTGGTAGTACAATTTTTTTTAGCGTCGTTATTATTATTATTATTTGGCTGATGCCGTTTACTTTTTTTTATTGACAATAACCGTTCCGAAAATCGTTCTAATAAATTGAAATCGTTCGAACGGACAAACGCGCCACAAATGTCCTCCACTCGCGGTCCGAGCGCTGCGTATGGAACTCGTTGCAATTTGTCGAGCGTTCGAAACACGCTTTCGGAATTATTTTATAATTACATTCGTGCAGTGCAACGATTTACCATCAGTCGATCTCTCAATATCGTAATTTATCTTAACGTTTATCCAAGAGTTTTATTAAAGGGGTTCACGTCAATTTGTCTGAAACATAATAATCATATTATACCGCAGCAATAACCGGCCGAACATAACTCCTGTGTATAGCTGATGCCTTTTCGCGTGTGTTATGTTCTTGCAGCCACAGCTGCGCGGTGTGTGGGCTGACGGTATGTATATATATATATATATAAGACGTTAGGACTTATCCTGTATCAACCCCTAAACGTTTCACCCTTCGTCGCCACCTCGCCTCACTGTCGAGTCACGTATAACCTCGACTCGGTGGGATTATATTTTTATTAATATTTATACCTCGAAACGAGACATCTGATGCTGAATTTCACAAAAAAAAAAATGACACCGAGTTGACGAGATCATCGTATACATATATATATATATATATATTGTACTAAGCATGCTTATATTTAAATTTGGGGTGTCTTTGCGCTCCCAAGCCTAAATAAATAAAAACCTGAAGGCCGTCGCCTCCCGTGTGACCCTGCAGCACGCATATAATACGTACGACACACACATTTGAGCCGTCTGCAGACTATTAGTTACATTCGTATTCAAGATTTATAACAATATTCTCGATTTAACACAGTAGAGGTACTCGAGTATTTTTTCCCGCTCGTTCGCGGGTTTTAATTTTTTCTACTTCGTTAATTTATCATATTTATAACGCGCGTCACACTAACTAAATACGACACTGTAGTAATAATTCTCGGTGTACAGTCGTATGAAAAATTAGAGCAGCGTACATTATTATGAATTATTGCGCGTCTTTCCGATACAGCGTTTGTTCGAGTGTTAAAACACACACTATATTTTATGCGTCGTCTGTTCCGCGCGTTTCGTATACAAATCGATATGCCACACAGTTATCGTAACATTTCTTATCGTTTGGAACGTATCAAATTTAAGAATTTAGATTTTTGTCTTTGTTTTTTTAACCCGAATATAGAGGTATCTGACCTTCGAGAACGTTGTCGTTGTGTTTAATTTTGCGAACAATCACGTTACTTAACGTAAAATGTTACTCAAGTACGTCGTAATTACATCTCAGCAAACACTATCCGACATCTATCATTAGATGTCTAATATATCGACGTTTCGTAGGTCTGTTATGTGTACTAGATATGTACCTACTAGTGGCCTAAGGATGATCTTTATGCGTCACTATTTTAATCTATTATAATGACTAGTCAGAATTGTATATCTACAATATATGATTCATACTAGATAGACGTAATAAAACATCAATTTACACCCATTCGGTAAATTCATAAATGTACAATATATTATTATACTTTCTTCTTCTCCTTCGCCTTGCTCCCAACTATTCGAGATCGGCCACCTTGGTCCTAAACCTCCACTCGACTCGATTTCTCACATCCCCTACGCACACACCGACAGCCCATCATATCATTCTCAATCGTATCCAACCGTCTCTTTTTTGGTCTTCCTCTTTTCCCTTCGATTTTCATAACTACTCTCTTACTGCTTTTGATTCATCTCGCCTCATCACACGCCCGAACCATCACAGTCTGTTCTCTCTCATCTTGTCCCCTACCGATGCTGCACCAATACTACCTCTTACTTACCTGTTCCTTATTCTATCTAGTAGTAGAAAATTCGAGCGGTTTGTCGAAATCGATCAAAAAACGTTTTGTTTTTGGGCCATAACTCAAAAAAAAAAAATCAAAATTTCAAAAAAAAAACGCTTTGTAGGCGAAGTACCGTCTACTTTTCAAATTTTTTTCGCGCCGAGACATTTCGCGATAACTCCCTCTACCCGCAAAAGTGTTCGCAGAAGAGCAAAAAAAAACATCGTTATATAAAAAATTCAAAACAATTCACTGTGGGTAGAGTAATCGTTGCGGATCCGCTCATTTCAGAACAGGAATTTGACTATACGTAGTAGTGAGCACCCGTTGCACAAAAGACAAAAAGAAAAAACAAATGTTGTTGATTATTTTCTTTTGGAAACATCGCGCCAGATGCGTCGTGTCAACGCTACGAATCCCCCCCACACGTCAGCCATTACGTTTATTTTACGGGTTGTCATCGAATTTTAGGACAACATCCGTTCAGTAGTCCCGTGTCTTTTACTGCGCGCGACTATTATTTCAGACCGCCGCTTATGAAAGGTAATCTGTCGAAAAATTTCCACGCTATTCGACTAAAATATTATATGCACATTGCACGCTGCAGTTGAAGGACTGAATTGGGGGAAACGGGCGCGGCCCAAAGATGCACAAAAAAATACCGGAACGCGCCGCACTCGCTTTTCGAAATATGTAATTAACTGGCCGAAAATGTATTATAAAATATATTATACCTACGAGGAGTATACAAGTGGTCAACTCGGAAAATGAATTCTACTGTAAGTCACGTTTTATATCGGCGGTTCTGACAAAGTTACAGAAATACTACACCTCTATAGATTACAGTACATATCACACGGTATCACCGGTAAAACGACACGCTTTAACCCGAAAATAAAATTTATTCATTTTCGATCATTGAAAAGTAAAAGCCCTAAAAGTTGAAGCCGCGACCGTACGAATTTTAATTTTTCTAAACACAATATTGTGTTCGTAGAAACGGTCGGTTCGACATCAACGCTATCTATCTATCAGCGTGCCCCCCCGTAAACCACCGGGTGAAGAAATTACAGACTGCCCGTTCCCTTTGACGGGGGGAAAACAATTGCGGGGGGGCACTCACGGTGGCGCACATCAATGGGTGCTACTCCGAAATGTGGATTACATAGGTTTGATATAAAAAAAAAATGGGGAACTTTTAAGTGCCATGATTTACGGCGACGTATTTACGGCTTTTAATTTTGACAACAAAAATAATTGTCCGAATTACAAATAGAAAAGCCGGAACCGCTCTAGAGTCTAGATCCGCACTATACGGGTAGTTTGATGGTCACTGTGGTTTTGGAAGGTTTGTATAGAAGTTGTACCTGTATTGAAATAACTGTTTGCGGTTAAAAATTGCTTACGAAAATTACGATTCTGCAGAGTGAGCTCGGTTAAACTGTACAGGTAACAGTAGAATTTATTATTGGTCTTTTAGTAGGCGCTAGAAATATCGAAAACTTCAGCTGTTCAATATTGTTATAATTTTTTTAGAATCTTAATTTTATCGTCATAAGAAAATAATTTTAAAACTAATACCAAAAAAAAAAACCCAACGAATTATATCAAATAGGTAGGTACCGCGGAGTAATTAAATGTTTTATTTTTAGAATTTTCCTAAATATCGCAATCACTCGCTGCAACAGTGCGCAATTTCATTGTTATAATCAAAATAACACCATTTTTCAATACTTTTTTTGTACGCTTTCAGAATCTATCCAGGCAGATTCTTTAGAAATATTTTTATTCAAATAGCAAATTTTGTTTTACATAACATATTTGATTTTCAAATCTCAAAGTAGAGTTACGAATTTAAAATAAATCACGGGTACCTAAGACCAATTTTCGGAAATTTTCGAACTTTAAACGAATAATTATTATAGACATTGTGACTATACGGATTTTCGGGTTTTTTCAGTGGCTTATGTATATTTAGACGTTTGGAACCTTGTGTTAAATTTTCAAAATTTTTTATGGAAAATTCAAGTTTTTATCGCAATTAAATGACAATAAGATTGGAAATTTTTGAAAATTTCAAAGTTCTATATTTAGCTAAAAAATTAGTGAATTGTTTTGAAATTTTCCTCACACCTGTACATTACCAATGTTAACATTGTGTAAAAATATCTAAGTAAATAAAAAAATAACTAAAACATATGAGTCTTTTCAATCGTTTTTTCTGGGAGTTATGACCCCAATCAATAAAATCGATTTTGTCAAAAACGCGTTTTCCGTACTTTTTTCCGTTTTTTCTTAAATTTTTTTTTTTTTCGTTTTTTCTGATGGACTTTTTTGGAATTGAAAATTTCGAAAAAACACAATCAATAATTATTGCAATAATTATAATTGATATAAAATTCTCTACCGGAAAGCGGGTACCGTTGTTGAAGATCGGAGCTAGACACAAAAAAAAAAAATAAAACATCTTTGTAAAATCAATAGCTTCCTCGCTTCGCTCTGAATCTCAAATGTGTTCAAACGATCGTACAGTATAACAGTATAATATAACCTTTGTCTTTGATAACATTATTATCGCGTCGTCCGCGGCAGTTCTCGAACGATTCGCAAGTGCGCGTGCGCCCAAAAACCATAACGCGCGCGGTCGCGGCTGCTGCTCTCCCGCGCCGCCGTGGTTCGGCCGGGACGCGTGTTATCAAACTCTACAGTGCCGGGTGTGTACTATACAAATGATCTTATAGCCGAATTATCATTACGATTATGCACAAATCAAGTACTTAATGAAGGATCGTCAGCGCGATTGTATCACATGAGTGGACACATCTGTGTTCTGTGTTTGTACCGTTGCTTTTATGGCGCGAATCGGACGATAAGAACGAGAGCAAAGTGGTTATAAAAACGAAAAGAAAAACCTTTATTCCGCGAATCCGAAAATCGTCAACAACTTCTGTGTGCTTCGTAGTTGAGGTGTTTTGTGGGTGCAAAAATTTTAAAAAAACATAGGACAGATTGATGAACACATTAGGAGTATTTAAAATCGAGAAAATAACATGGTATCACGAATAGCTGCAGAACACTCGTTAGAAGAGAACCAGTAACAGTTATTAAAACGAATCCAAAACAAACCGAACATAGGGGGCTTGTATAGAAATATCAAAAAATAACTTGTTTTGAATCCTTCGGCTAAAAAAACGTAACGCGAGTAACGATCGGAATTGACTCATCGATTGATACACCGTCGTGTGTAATTTGGGGAGGCTATGGTTGACGTCATATTATGTGTGTTGTATAACGTATTATAGGCGTTACACGTTGTTAGGAAATACGGTAAGTATTTGTTGTGATAAAAACAAAATTGTCTGAAGAAATCGGTTTTATAATAATTGTTCTAATAAGCAGTAAATACCAAAATTATTTCACCGACGAAGAAGACTCTTCGCGGTATCCACTCTGTATAGTCTTCACGGTGTTTAACATTATTGTTATCATCGGCCAATCAGAAGACGTGTACCACCGGCGCTGGGACGCGTCAAGGGTTCGGGGGGACGGGGTGGTGAGCACGAACGCGCGTGTGCGGCCCACCGCTGTTGACTGTTTTTTTTTTATTATCGTCGGTGTTGTTGTTGTTGTTGTTGTTGTTATTATTATAATTTATAATATTATTTTTTTATTTCCCCGCCCGTCCGTGCTGTCTCACTCATTCACTCACTCTCTCTCTCTCTGCCCGTCGTTTATCTAATAATAATAATAATAATATCTATAACATTATAACACGGCGCTGTCGTCGACGTCGAGAGTTGCGCACCATTTTATTTTATTATTACGATATTCATTATACGGCGTTATTGCAGCTGATAAAAAAACTGTATATTATTATTAATCCGAGTGGCGGACGCGTTTTCGTTACACCGCGACATTAATTCGCCGTTTTCACAGCCCTTCGTCCCCCGGCACGTAAAATGTACGCGATCGCGACGTCCCGTCCGTAGCGGCGGACCGTTTTTCCGCGTCGTCGTCGGCGGCGGCGGTGTCCTTCGAGGGACGCCGGTCGCGCGTCCGCCATGGACTCGTTGCGCGAACAAGTGATGATCAACCAGTTCGTGATGGCCGCGGGATGCGCCAGGGACCAGGCCAAACAGTTGCTGCAGGCCGCCCACTGGCAGTTCGAAGTAAATATTCGCCAACGTCCCTGAACTGAACGCGATTTGCGACTGCTGGAAAAAAAAAAAAAAACGATCGTTTCGTAGCTCGGAGCGATTCGCACTTTGGTGGCGGCTCGACGACAAGCGTTGTTTGTCCTCCGTCGTCGTCGTCGACGTTACTCTCTTGTTGTTCCAATGTTGTTGTTGTTGTTGTTGTTGTTATTGTTGTTTGTTGCCTGTGACCTTGAACTTTACTTTCGCGATTTCGCTCATTTTTCCGCGATATCTGTCGTCATCCGCTCCGTCGGCCTCCCGCTCTCCCGGGCCGTCGCCTCTTACCGTTTGTAGCTATAGTCATCTCGCGCTCTGCGTATCAACCCGTTTGGGCTCACCCCGCGATACCCTGGGACCGGTCGCATAAAAGTAGTACCCGTAGTACAATTTCACGAATAACATTATGAAAAGTACTTTCGGAATCGAGTTTAGGTATTTATTAATTTTTTTATATATTTCCATTGTACGTTTAGGTACACGGTTATGTAACGTTTTTCTTTTATTCAAATTATATCTACATAGGTTAGGTACCCGTTTATGTTCAAAAAAAGTTGCATGAATTTAGGTCTTGACATATGTGTTTCATTTTATTTAAAAATCTAGTTTGTTTACTTAAGAGATTCTTTTTTAAGTTTTCGTCATTTTTTTTTCTAGTTCACAAACTACCAGTAGGCACCTCCCCTTAAGCCTATTTGAAAATGTCGTCCGCTTTGCCCTTTCAAAACGTTTGCTCGTCGAGCAAGTTTTGACATTTAAGACTACCACCTCGGTCTAATTTTATTGCCAAATACCTAACACGAATTACAAGTAGGTGTGATGTTTTAATAGTAATAGTGATTTTATTGTACTGGAAATATACAACAAATGCCTGATACTTGACGTCCCGCGTCGGGGGCGGTCGATGAAAAAGAACCTTACACCCAAAATGAATTAAAAAAACGTAATATTATACTAATAGGTAGCTGATACATAAATAATAAGGTAGGTAACTTTCGGTTCATTCATAACTTTTCAATTTGCTTGAGAATTGCTTTAAAAAAAATATTGTTTTAAAGTACTTATTGCGATTTAATAGAATTATTTTTTAAATTATGAATATACCATTGATATAGACTGTAAATTTGTTTATGAAAAATGTATCGGTAGAATGGAGACAATGTTGAGGTACATGGAATTTTATCTAAAAGCTCAGAACAATGAAAAAAATAATTTAATAATTTAATATGGGTAACAAGAGGCTGAATATTAAGATTGTTTTCACTAATAACATAATTTCAAGTTGGGTTTAAAGTTACTATATTTGTACGTGTACAATAAATGAATGTAATTTGAGAACAGTAGGTTGTCATTTTGATTCATTAATTTCCAATAAATTAATATCTCGAAATTAATATGTTACAATCACCGATGAAACGGTTGAATACGATTTTAAACTATCTACAAACTCTTACAATAGAAAATACCTACCAAGGGAAATTTATTTAGTAGTTAATTAATTGTGTGATGATTGAGTTCCCAGTGGGCTGTGATTCTCCGGAAGTTGATTTCCTTGATTATAGAAATTGATCGATTAAGTTTTACTTGAAATTTACTTTTTGCTTTCTGTTTGTGAGATAAGTACAAAACCATGATAACTAAGATCGATCACGCTAACGATCTGGCCCCGGCTTAAGATAGATACCTACTATCATATAAGCAGTATTAAATTGTAATTATGAACACTACCAAATGATTTTATAAACTCAGCATCAGTTACCTTCATCTCCTGCCTTCTCTTTTGAACTATAGATAAGTCATAATCACCTACAAAATCAGTAAAGAAAACTAATTACTTGATTTCTACCTCGGTTTGTACCTAATTATAGGTATAGATTTTTGAAAACAATGTTGACTGTTGAAAAAAGTTTGCAATTTGATTTCAATTCAACTAGTTTTGATGAAACATCTGATAAAACATTCAATTTAAAAATAGATTAATAATTTGAAGTATCGGATAAATCATAAGTCACACTTTTATCAATTTTAAGTGATTGATTTATTGTCTTATCGAGTAATGGACCACCAAACTGGTATACTTGAGTTTAAAATTATTTAAAAGTAGATACTTATAAATTTATAAATTATTAATTATCCTTTTATAAGTTCACATTTAATATTATACTTAGGTTGATACTTATAAAAAATAAATTGAAAATTGTGGGTACTTTTCTTTTTAATACCTATTTAATTTTACAGTATGGCATAAAAAATTAATGAGTTAATTTTATAAGTAATAATTAATTAAATAATGAGTCAATTTAATTCAAACAATTTTTAGTTTCAAACGTTTGGTGATTCTTCTTTAAACTTAATATGTATCTTTTATAATATTTATATTTAACATTATAAATTATTTATAATTGCTTACAAATATTATATACAATTTCTAATCAAATCTTTCAAAACAGTGACCCTACTTATGCTAGAGTATGTCCTGCTTTTTATTATTGTTTCAACTAAACATTATACTTTTTATTTGTTTCAGACAGCACTCAGCATATTTTTTCAAGACATTTCAGCACCAAGTTGTGGCCAAAATTCAGCACAATTTGGATTTGGTCAAGTTAGTGAACTGATAGTTAATTAAATTATTATTTTAATCTATATCATGGAAAATTTAAATCTATATCATGATAATTGTTTATATTTTGTTCTTTAGATGACTCCATGTAATACTCCAGCTACTCCACCCAACTTTCCAGACACTCTAATTGCTTTTTCACGTATGACAACTTCATCTGAGAATTCCAAATTGGGATCATCTCCAAGTAAATATAATTCTTCCTGTTGTTCAAATATTGTTTTTTTTGTTTTATTACATTTAAACACCTTTATAAATAGATAAGATCGTAAATATAAATAATTGTAAATTTATAGAATACAATTTATAAAATAGTATTTGATTCCTATTACTTATACCTACGCATTTTTACTATAATACAATAATTATTAACAAGTTGATGTGATTTCATATTTTATGGTTCTTTGTATCATGTAATTTGTCGATTCTATGACTAAATAATTTTTTTTTGTTTTTTTTTATAAGAATTACACAACCTATACAAAAAGCACAATAAGTGTATGTGAAGAGGGCAAACAAGCAGGAAATACTGGAGTAAAATAATTGTTGTATTCATTTTTCATGAAATGGTTTTGAAGACATTGTACTATTTTGATTTTGTTGGTTGTTTTTATTCTGAATTCTGAATTTTATATGACAAAATGTGTTTATAAATATATCCTCACACTTAATTAGTATTTATTCCACGTGTATAAAAATTAGTTTTTAGTTTTTACAACTCATATATTCATGGTTTGAACAAATACTTAAAAGTTTAATTTATCCAAAAATTATGTTACAAATAATTTGTAAAAACTAAGTATTAATATTGTATTTTATTTACTAACTATTTTACTAATTATATTAATTTGTATATTTTAGGCTTGTCTGTTTCTCCTCAAAATAGAACCTCATTAGAAAGCAGTCAATCAAAAATACAGACTTATTCACATTTACCTTCAAACATAGTTACAAATAACTCATAGTTAATAGTAATGAATGTTTGTTTTTTCAATATTACTCATTTTTTTTTTTTTTTTTATGTTTATTGTCCAAAGATGACAATTTCAAAATTGCTTTTTGTAATAGAAATACTTTATGGTTAGATTGTTATTGTATGTATGATTATTACTCTTATTTTTCTCCTTTTGATTTATTGTTTTATTTTGTTAGGTATTTTCACTACAACAAGTGACTCATAAAATACATAATATACTTACCCAGTTTAGTATTAAGTTCAATATTGTAACTTTTTATTCTATAAATATCGTTTATAACACTATTTTAAGGGCATAATATGATGTTAGTTGTTGACTAAGACAAAAGATCAAACTTGACTTTATTTTTATTATTATTACTACTAAAAATATTTTTTTTACTTAGGTACTTATATTTATATATATATTAAAAAAGTTTATATTTTGTTTTTGTTTTTGCTATGTTCAAAATAATAATTCTGATCGCATATCAGATTCAACACAGAGCAACATACGGTTATTCCTTTTTTGACTACATTAGTATTCTCAATGTTGCCATTAAAAAAAGTTAATATTACTTAATGTTATAGTTAGTTAAATAACAATTGTGTAATAAAACATGTACATTTCTTTGTTTGACATTTCATTTCATTTTTCATTTTGCAAATTGTGCTGCTGTTCAGTGATTAAATTGGGGAGGTACGTAATTTTTTATTTAGTACTTGACGTTTATTTAAACATTTAATATAAATCGCATCTAAATATTTTTATTTAAACATGTTTACCAATTTTTTCCAAGTCGAGCATTGCTGTTGTTACTTCACATAAAGTTTATTGTAATTATAGTTAATCATAAACTCTGTCCAGGGTATCATTTGATCTTTTTCACTATTGTTAACAAATGCCCATGATCAAAGTTTATAGATGGCCCAAAAGAGGCCTTGGATTTAGTTGTAAATTCACAGGTGTTTGTTTATGACCTTGGGTTTAAATAATTAAAAAAAATTACTCTTAAAGCGTAGACAATAGGTAGTTGAAGTTATATCAGTTCTTTTTTTTTTTTTTTTTTTATAAATTGGAGCATCCAAACGGGCCATGTATGAAATGGAGAAAAAATATTATTTTTTTACATTTGGACACCCAGTTGACGTTACGTTACGTTGGAGCAGTAAATACCAGATTATAATAATTATGAGTAATATAGGGGCACAATTTGAGAAAATCAAATATTTACATTTGGTCTAAGACTGCAGATAATTTTAAATAGTGATTTAATTCATTATATGTATTCAACACGTCCTTGTTCTCTTCTATTATGCTAATATTTTAGTCGCTTGTAATTTGACTTCATAAATCATAATATCTAATCGCTAAAATATTATTAATTTGTCAAATTATAGTAGTGGTGTAAGTTGGAAAACAAAAAAATGTTTTTTTCAGCTATTTTATGAAACTTTCTCTTTTGAAAGAACAATTTAAAAACCAACAAACGATCCAACTTAATATATATTATAATTGGTGTGATATATATTATTTATGTACAATTTTAAATTTCTCAAAAATAAAATTTCAGACATTTAACAACACTGATCAATAGTCATGTATTTTTCCAAATCCTAAGACCAATAAGTTGAATAAAATGGGTACTTACAGCGCAAACACACTCAACATTTTTTATTTATGTTTCATTACATATATGTTATGTTATGTTTTGTTTATATTTAATTGGGTTCAGCAAATACTTTTTTAAAAATTGTTCAATCACTTATTATTATGGATTTACAGTGTAATTATTATCACAACACAATGGCTATCATTTCAACATAATAATACACTTAAAATTTTGTATTTTTTTACAAAAAGTTAAAATATTCAAATAATAATAAGAATTTTCAGTTAAAAGTTTAAACTATATTCACTATTGGAGAATTTATGGTTTTTGTTTTCAATAATTTGTTTGGTATCTAAGTATACTGTTTTTGTCCTTCATCCTTTGATCCTATTTTATTACAATTTTTAATTTAATTAACTGAACGTTCTGCAGCATTGTTGATTACAACTTAGAGATTATTAACTATTTTTTGACCTTCGGAATAATTTACATTTTCTCTCCACTTATCTGTTTTCACAAAACTATGACTGATACATACATACTTATATTGGCTATCAAATTATTCCAAAAACACTGTTGAGTGTGTACAAATGTATTATGTTGACAAAACATAATCATAACAGCCAACAAAATAATACTCAAGCGTTAAATTTTGGCTGATGCTAACCTATGGTCTTGTTATTTTTGTTATCCTATTGGATCAAAAATGAATTTTAATGGTTGATGGTCAGTCACTAAGGGAAACTGTCGACCAAAAGTATACTTATGAAATTTTGTAACTGCAAAAATTATTGCTAACGATTCTCTTTGCATATTAGCATAATTTCTCTGTGCTGTTGATATAAAGTTGCCAACAAAAATTGTACAGGTTTTCAGTATTATTTTCAGCTATGCTAAAACATAAAATTTTCTATCTTACAATTTTGTACAAATTTTGATGCCTAGATACTTAATTGAGTTTTAAATTCAAATGTTTATTTACAACGTCATTTTCTTCATTTTCATCGAAGTTTTTATTGTCTATAGTTGTTTAAATATTTAAGTGCCGTTTTGGTTTTTGTCTTGTATGAGTGATATTATGTTCATCTAAAAATGTAGGTTTACGTTTTCCGAAGTTTAATACCGTAAACGGGTTTTCAAAGTATTCTTATGTATAGATTACCTACCAATTATTATCTTTCATTGATAGTTTTGTGTTTCTAAATATTTTCTAGAAATTCTAAATCTTGTTGATGTGAAAAAGTAACAATAATATTGGTGCATTAAACCAATCTTATAAATTAATTAGGTATAAAAAATGCATGGATACACTAGATAAAGTTAATAAATTTAACTCGAGCAAATAAATAAGTATTTTAGGAGTATAAAGCCCTTTTGACATCCATCAAACACAATTAATATTGGTCTTACCGTTCTAAATAATTGTAGACCTCTAGAGTCTAGGTGGTACTCCAATTATAAATATTAGCATTGATTATAAATATCATGATACCTACCTTATACCTACTATTCACCTACTGTGATCTGGATTTTTTTTTTTTTTTACAAATAAAATTGATTTTTTGCTTGTAAATTTGACTGTTTATTTTTGGCTAAAACTTGAAATCAATACGAGTAATGTGTTTGGACCTAAAGCTGCACCAGTTAAATGTCAAAATATGTATTTTTTTTAAGGTTTAAATAGAATTACTGAGGAACATGCTATTACTTTTCCCTAATTTTTCTAGTGACTTCAGTGTCATAAATCACTATTAATCACTTTAGGTTACATCACTTTTTTAAGGCAAAAATGTGTTGACAGGAAAAAAAATCTAGGTCCAACAATCCATTACCTGTATGTTAATAAGTAAGGTAGGTGAAATTAAACGATCGGAGCACTATCCTTAGTTTTACAACACGTTTCTCGTAATTACTTGTTTCCCCCATAAGAAAAATACACGGCCGTCCGGAATGTTTTAAAAAACATCATTGTAAAACCATTTCGCTTTCGCTCAGAACAGAGGCGTGCACAGCTTTTTCTAATGGGGGGATAATTTTCAAAAAATTGAAAAATTGCTAAATCATAAAAACAAAGGTCGTTACTATGTACAGTTTCTTTTATATTATTTATAAATTATTGTTTGTCTTCGCTAACGCTCAGAATTCTTAAAAAAACACATCTTTGTAAAACCAATTACATCTATACAATGATGTAACGCGTTTCTCACATTTCTCTACTAATAATGGGGAGGGTTTTTAAGTTTTACCCGCCTCCCTTAGCCACGTCGTAAATAAATACACAGTAAAATGTGTTCAACGGATTTTTTTTATTAATTTTACAACTATCGATTTTTTGTTCTGACATTTTTTTTTTATCTTATTTACATTCAAATTACTGTATACCACGTATAATTACTATGAAATTATATTTTTTTATAATATCAGTTCCGGGCAACGAAATCATAGCTATAGGTATAATCGTCATTTAACAATTTTACGCGGGTCTATGTGTGTATAGGCACCAGATATAACACAAAAAAAATAACGAGATCATATTTACGAGTACGAGTGATTATAACAGCAACGAACTGTATAGCGAGTCATTATAATTTGTAGAAGTTTTACTTTCGGTATTAAATTGTAAAAATTAGATGACTCATCTTTATATCATTTTTTATAAAAAAAAAAAAAAAAAATAGATTTTAAGCAAATAGCGTATTTGTTTTTACGATGGTGTAAGTTTACATTTAATTTCAATTTTTACAATTTTATTTGTCCGTCCGTTATCGCACTTACGGTCAGAGGCCACAGCTGGAGCGTCTAATTACAAAATGATTTTCTTTGATCGTCGTTTAAAACGTTGTGGTCCGATTGCTAATACGTCAAACGTCTATAACGTACCGATACATCTACCACAGCAGTAAATATCGTTTTACAGACCTATTAAATTTGCGTAAAAGCTTCTTAGATCTGAAAATAGGTACGGCTGTGGATTTTAGAGCAAGTGTCCAAGCAACTTTTTTTAAAGAGAACAATATTTTATAGGGAACCTCACAGCCATTTTTTGATATTCCCGACACAACGTTTAACGCGGCGTTCTGAAGTTGATAAAATGTCCCCGTTTTAAAATGCCTGTAACTTGGAAAACAATTAATATACTTGGAAACGCTCGCGTTAAGCCCTCGGAAATATTGTTTTTTTTTTAAATATGTCGTTTTTTGCACTAAAATCACTCTAGAGTTGGCTGATATTTATATTTTAGCGAGCAAGCAGTGGAAAAACGCCTGCCCTCTTAAGCATCGAGATGGATAAACAATATTATAATCTCATCTATATCGACACGCCCCCTATCCGATCTGAAATAGACTATAAGTACTTATCCAGGCTCTCTGATTTGAAGTAAAAACATTGTGTTAGTTACATATTGTATACATATTTCTATGGTTATTTATGAATTTTTTTCTCCAAAAACAGTTGATACGACAGATTTTTGAAATTTCTTTAATCCCAAACGGAATTATAATAGTATGTTATTGGTATGTTCCAAACCTCGTGTTAAATAAATTATTGTCAATACGTAGAAACTATTCCTTTAAAATAAAAGTTTTTATTGGAAAAAAAAAAACCCAATTATACACATATATTTAAATAATATTAAATAAATCAATCGGTGATTATTCAATTAATTGTTTTATGATTCTGCAGGGCAAGGCGAATAAATCTATAATCGTGGCTCGTGCTCACGGGCTGCAACAAAGTGCTAAAGGCCGTGCTCGTGCTCAACTCTCAGGACGTGACCCGGGTTTAATTTTGTGTTATCACATTTTTTTTTTTTTTTTTTTGATAACTGGTGATAACGCTTGGAAGGGCATGGCAGTTCCGCAGATAACATAAACAATATTTCACATTACACAAATCACAATCATCGAGTTCAATATTTTAATTTTTCATAAAATCTTAATCATTCGGACCTGACTCTCGAATGACGAACACCAAATAATTTTAAAATAACTTATCTAATAAAAATTCATCTTGCGTCGAAGTCGTTTAATATCAACTCGTGTCCGAATCCTAATCGATCCTGTCGAGACAAATCGTCCAACTCCGTCCGACGTTCCGTGATTTAGATAATTTTTTTTTGCTTTTCTCTTTAGTCTTAATCCCTTATTTTCTGTACTGCGTTATAATTGTCTCCGTATTTTTTTATAAGTATTATTATTATTAATATATTTTTTTTTTTTTTGTGCGAATTAATGATCGCGCGACGACGTACCCATTGTATTCAAGTATTATTTTTTACCTATTTATTTTGTTCAACACACCGGTTGTGACGCTTGCAAAGCGTATATTCCTCGCAAACAAATGACAGTTTAATGACATGACTAACAATAACTGGACCCATGTCAGCGATAAAAAGAGATATGGAATCGGTAAGTTGTTAAATTTATATTGAAGCATAATTACACCCGATCAACGTACGGACTACGGTGTGAACTGGGTTCAGTCAAAGATTCAGTTTATCCGCTTGAACAGTGTCCGAGGTATCTTCCGGAACACCTTGTTTTTTTATACTGTACCGACCATTAGGTAGAGATTTTGGTGACCTGTGTCGTTTATGAAAATGCCAAGACTTCTTTTCAGTAAAACTTTAAATTTTAAATTTTGCTTCCCCTGTGTATATTCAAAACAATTGCTGCCCTGTCTGCGTAATTATAGTTAATAATATAACTGTGCACGTCTCTCTTGTGCCATTTGCAAGCCCTGCCACTAGCGTTCTGTTAAATGTTAAAAATTAAAAAATAAGGAGGCAACTGTAATTATCTGTTGACATTTGACCACTGCTTATTATTTATACCTATTTAGTAATTACAAGTATATAAGTACCTACACTGAAACTACTTAGTTTAGTAACTTATTTTTATTCAAATTCAGATTTTAATTAAAACAACAATTAATAATTTAGTATTCATAAACTACGTAAAACTTAATTATTAAGTTGGTTAAAATACCTATATGCTTTTAAAAATAACTCAAAATTGATGTTAAAATTTACCTGTATGTTAATATATTATTATATAGAAATGCGTACCTATAAAAACTTAATTAAAAAAAAAATTGTAGGCGCCTATCTTATACTTAGAAACAAGATTTTTAATAAAAATCAAAATGTTTGAAACAAGGTTTAAAGTTGTTTGCCATAACTTCCAAAGAAAGTTTTATCAACTTTTTTATATACCTACCATCATATTAAGCAAACAAAACCACATGTTTAAAAAAATTATTCCCGAAATTATTTGGAAGCTTAACTGCAACTATAGTTTATTCCCTACTGGCAAATGAATTGCGAGGGAGATGGAATATGTTTATTTTATTTTTTTCTTCAACAATTTCAGTGTACTCTTTCTATTTTATTTACCTCTGTGGATTAGTTTTGGTAAATCAGAACACTCATAAGTTACAACCTACTTTACAGTGTTTCCCCTGTGTTTTTTTTTTTTTAATTTGAATGCTGACAATATCAATATTTTTATTCACGAGTTTATTTGTACTTATACATGATACGTATTAGTTATGTATTTACTATGTAATCGTAGACTATGTACCTATAAAAAGAATGTAGGTATGCGTGTTGTCTAAAACAAAATGTTAAACATCAAAATAATTATTATCACAAAACTGATTTCTGTAGTTTTGTTAAGTATTATTGTAATATTGTGTCAGAATATAATAATACCACTAACTATAAGATGTATTGTCACACCTAGGTGTTGATAATTGTATCCTTTTATTTCATTAAAATATGTTTCTAATGTTGTTTAGTATGTTGGCCATCAAAAACAAAAAAAATATATGTTACTCCCATCATTACTTAGCACAGGATGAGCTTGTTAGCAAATTTCAATGAGAACCAATAGTTCTAATTGAATGTTTTAAACATCATAACTGAAAAGAGGGGTCGAGTTACACTGTTTTTATATTGCATTCAATATTAGTTGCATATTCTATTTTGTTTGTTAGATATGTAATGTATAAATTGTAATAATAATTTGTAACATGAATTGGGTCAATATTATTTTGATTTGTAGTCATTCATAACTATTTGCAAAGTGGGCCTCATCGAATCAAGCTGCTGGTTGGTGAATGCGTACATGTTCTGGAAGAATGTACCGAATGGTATTACGGATTTTCATTTAAAAATAAATCAACCCACGGTATATTTCCCAAAAAATTTGTACACATCATGGACAATGTTGTTGAAAAATTTGGGTTTGTTCAATTTGTACTTTTTGAAACAATTTATAAGCAATTAACAGTTTTACATTGTTTTTTTAATCAGGCCAACCGAGTTGACAGTCCTAAAACAACCTCAAATTGTGCATGAACTAACTAGTGTTATTAGAGAATGGGTCGCAATATGGAAACAGCTTTACATAGTAAGAATAATAATAATTAATATGCTTTGGTACAAATATTGTTAAGATAACAAATTTTTATATTTTTGTTTTAGTCACACAGTTCAAATTTTAAAAATGTAGAACACAAAATATACGAATTAATACAATTTAGAACTAAAATATTATCTGGAACACTTCCTGTAGACGAGTTAAAAGAAGTACAAAGATTGGCCACTTCTACCATAGATGTCGGAAACAAGTAAAATAATTTTAACTTTTGTTTTAGAAAATATATCTAACGTTTTAATTTTAGTTGTTAAGTAATTAGTGATTTGCTAATGATGTAATTTGTTACTGCAATGACTGTTGTATATTCAATATAATGTCATTATTATTATTACGAGTATAATTAATGTAAAGATTTATAATGTTTTTACGTATTGTTACTGAGTATGTGCAGTCTTATGATGGTAAAAAAATGGGGACAATTCATTTAACAGTTCAAAATAAAAAAATTTTTTTTTGTACATCTGAGAGTACTTCATGGATTAATAAATATTGATGAAATACCTATATACCTATTTTGAATAATTTTTTTAAAATTTTAAAATTATTTGTATTATTATTGATTTTATAGTAAACAGATAGCCAGCCATGCTATAGTAATTTTTTGCGACTGATCGTTTGCTTTCAGCCGCTGTGGAGCGCTTGTGGCGTCCGCTTTCAAACCTCGTTATAGAACAAACTCTGTCACCTTGTGGCTGTTCTAACATTTTGGTATAAATTATAATTGTATTTTATTAGATTTCAATAAAATATGACTAAACAAACTGCAAAATCTCTATCATTGAAAGTGGATGCTGATAGCGCTCCCAGCAGCTGAAAGAGTTTGATTAGTTGCCAAAAATAACTATAGCATGGTTTATCTGTTTATTATAAAATCAATGGTATTATTAATTTTTATATCCAATGACAGGGTCGCGCAACATATAACAAAAAAAGCCCCTTAAAAATTAAAGCATCGGCGATACAACGCGTGCAACCGGCAGGGTATAGTTACACAAAGCATCAGAATTCACAAAAAAAATTTGAAGAAGCCTACCAAGTTTCTAGTAGAACAATTTAGTTAAACAATACTAAATCATAACTATGTATACTAAATAATACTAAATACTAACTATCTTATTGGAAAATTTCCGTAGGTGTGCATGTTGTACTTTTAAATTTGCTTTGAACAATATCAACAGAGTTATAACCAAATTAACTATAAATTATTATTGTAAAAAAAAAAAGACTTGTTATTGATAATATCCCCTGTGGCCAGTAAGTTCTCCACTCACTGAACACCGAGCATCGGCAGCCGCATGCGCCAACCAACCCCCACCACACAATATGATAGCAGCTGTATTCCCACGGCTGTACATTATTGTTTAATATGTAAATTTCTATCTACCTTTTGTCGACTAATGTCAATTAATTTATATTTGTCCGTATTAACTATAAATTAAAAAAAATAGTGATATCCCAACAAAAACACTACGCCAAACTCCGTGTAAAAAAAAAAACACTAAGTATGAAAAAACCAGCTCTAAAAGTTGTGATATCATTTTACAGCTAAGTACTTAAATTATATAGCTATAGAAATATTATTATTATTGATGTTCAAATTTACTGCTAATATTTGAACTTAGCTTGGCAATTTCAGTTAAAAATTTAAAAATCTTAATCATTTTTATTTGGTATTGATTACAATATTTCAGACTATTGCATAGTCTGAAATATTGTGATACTAATTAAATGTTAATTAAACTTTATAGTCGCCCGCCAAGCTACAATACAACTACATCTTAACTTTTAAAGCTGGTTTTTTTTCATATGTAGCGTTTTTTTACACGGTGTTTGGCGGAGTGTTTTTGTTGGGTATGTATAAAAAATTGTTTTTGAACAATATACCAACCATAACTTTTTTTTATCATTTTCATAAAAAAAAAACTAGAATCTAAAAAAGTTAGATAAAAATAGCACAGCACAGTAGATAAATATTGGTGTTCATTGATTATTTTTGCTAATTATTTTGGATTTTAAGAGGATATTAGCATTCTTTTTTTAGGCGTTTCAAGAGAATATAATATATTCCGACAGTAATTATAATATTGTTTTTGTTTATTATTTATTATTTAGACTATTGGGACTGGACATGGTTGTTCGGGATGAACAGGGTAATATTTTAAATCCACTGCATACACCTACTATACAGTTGTACAAGCATCATGAAACCGCAACAGAACGTATTCAAAATTCTCAAGTACAATTTTAATAATTTCATATGACTATAAAAAAAAATTCAACTATGAATTATTTTAATTTTAGACATCATCTGGAATATACAAAAAGCCAATTAAACAACAAATCAATTATTTGTATAATTATACAGTATATTTATCAGTACATAATTTCATGTGCAAAATAATGGATGATGCAGAACTGTTATTGACATTATACGATTCAAAGAGTGGTAAACCATTTTCTGAAAATTTTGTTGTATTATGGCCTTCCAATAAAATGGAACAAGGGTGGTCAAATACTGATATTTTTCATAATTTCAGAGCTTTATTCACAGTAATATTCTAAATTTATTTCAAACATTGAACAGTGACTAAATTATTTAACTAATGTTTATTATATTTAAAGGACTTAGGTACGAGAGATTTAGCTCGAGAAAAGGTATATTTAGTATGTTACATTATTAGAATCGGTGGTATGGATAGTGATAGTAGCAGCAAGAAAAATGGTGCAACAACACAAATCCGCAGACCCTGGGGTGTTGCAGCTATGGATCTGACTTTGTATTTCACCCAAAGATTAGAAAGTGATGAAGACAAACATCATTTTATGCCTTTTCTGCCGTAAAAGCATTAATACATAACATATTAATATTTAAAATTATCTGTTGATTGTGTTTATTTACTTTTATTTAGATGTGAAAAAGATAACCTTGAAAATACCCTAAAAAGGTATATGAATCTAAAAGATTATTCACATAAAGACCACAAGGGTCAAGGACTAAATGTCAGTTTTAAACTTCTTCACGGGGATATTAAACAGGTACTATTATTATTGTTTTAATTTAAAATTATGATTAGGTAGCAGATATATATTTTTTTGAATTAACAGGTCCGTGAAGAAAATCCACATTTAGTATTAGGTAAAGTGGCTTTAGTTAGAAAAATGGGCTTTCCAGAAGTTATATTACCTGGTGATGTGAGAAATGATCTTTATTTGATGTTGGTGAACGGAGAATTTTCAAAAGGAAGTATGTCATCTGACAAAAATATTCAAGTCACTGTTACAGCATGTAACGAAAAAGGTGTGAAGTTACTAGTAAGTAATAACTAATAGTTATTAATTATTTATTGTGTATTATTTTGTTTTTACAATTTAATATTTATGAATTGAAAATTCATTTCTTAACACATCATTAAATTTTTTCAGGGTGTAATAATGTTAAGTGGTGACTCAGAACCTCTTTCAGAATTTAATTCTGTAGTTTATTATCATGAAGATAAACCTCGTTGGTATGAAATTGTAAAATTAGCCATACCTATTGAAGATTTCAAAGGTAGTCACTTGAAATTTATTTTTAAACATAGATCATCAAATGAAACAAAAGATAAAAATGAAAAACCATTTGCATTATCTTTTGTTAAATTAATGCAAGATAATGGTACTACTTTAAGGGACACAATGCATGAAATATTGGTGTATAAAGTAAATAATTTTTAACTTGATAATTTTTGATAAATAAAATAAATTTTTTTTTAACATAGTAATAAATTGCAGATTGACCACAAAAAATTTGATGCTACAGATATAGCTTATTTAAGTTTAGCTTCAAGGAAATGCGAATTAACTGAAACAAACAATCGCATATCAGTACCTGGATTGTCCTTAGCTAATAAAGATATATTTATAATACAAACCAATATTTGCTCAACCAAATTGACACAAAACAGTATGTTTTAAAATCAAAATTTATTATTTAGCTTGTTTATAACTAATAACTTTATAGTCTAAGGTTAAATCTATAATTATATTTAATTTGATTTATTTGTCATTAGTTGATCTCTTGGGTTTGTTAAATTGGACTAGCCATCCTGATAAATTACGTGAAAGTCTGTCTGCTTTTATGAAGGTAGATGGTGAAGAAGTAGTTAAATTCTTACAAGATGTTTTGGATGCATTATTTAATATTCTTATGCATAACTCTGATTCTGATCTCTTTGACAACGTTGTATTTGACTGTTTGGTAAGTAGCTTCAATCATCAATATATTATGTTATAAATATACATGTAACTATTTCAGTTTCTTTTCTCATATATTTGTGTGTATGTATGTAGCTGTACATTATCAAATTAGTGTCTGATAGAAAATATCAACATTTTCAACCAGTTCTAGATTTATACATAAAAGAAAGTTTTTGTGCTACACTCGCCTATAAGTATGTTAGAATTTTTGATAAATATTTTACATTGTTATACAATTTTTAATTATGAGATTGACTTTAGTAAATTGATAGTGGTTTTAAAGTACTATTTAAGCAACTTAGAACAAACTGACAAAGATCACTTTACAAACATAATGAAATCATTCAAGTATATCATGAAGTTTATTGCTGGATCGCGTAATTTATTTTCACAGTAAGTGACAAACAACTAGTATTTGTATTTTTTGTTGTTACTTATAAAATGAAGCACTTATGGTTATAGTTAACTAGGAAAACAAATATGCCACAAAAAATTTACTAAAATAAAAATTAAATTTACGGACCAAAGGCCCGTGGTGTTTCCTCAAACTGTGGTGTGCACATGTCCTCTATAATAGAAAAATATCAAAGATTAGCTATCAGTTTGCTGTAACTCAGTATTAACAACGCGTTACTGTGCACTGTGTGTCTGGTGTGTCAGGCCCAGAGTTCTAGTAAGAATCTCTGCAACAAACTTTTTGTTCATTTTCTCAATAGGCAATTTCCAGCTGCATCATGTATTTTGTTAACTATGTTACTGTCAGTACACAACATAAGCTATTAATAAAACATCTTGTGGTGCTTGTCTATTTTTCTTTACCTGAATGAATTAAATTTCTTTTGTGACATAATAATTAAATTTTTTGTTCTGCTCTTTACAACTAGATACATAATAAATGTATAAATTATACAGGTTATATGAAGGCAAAGGACAGCAGACTTTTGAAATGTCTATGTATGAAATGTTGAAACTGATATCAAATTTAATGTGCAGTAATTCAGATTCAACCTTAATTTTACAAGGTGCATGTCTAAAACATTTGCCTCATTCTATCCCTGACATAATGACGGTGTTCAGTGCTACAGAATTAAGGTTAATACTTATTACTAATCTCAATAACTTTATTGTTTCAAGAAATTTTTGATTTTAATTTTTAATTTATTTATTGTTGAAGTAAATTCCTTGTTGAATTCATTGGTAACGTGCCTCCATCCAGATTGGTAAAACAAAAGTTAATTGCTATGAGTGATATAGTTCACAGTCAACTATTTTTAAATGCTGACTGCCGAGCTATACTACTTCCTTCTATTCTTGCCAGAATAAAGGAGCTTTTAGTGTCTTCTGATGAGGTATGTGTGTGTAAAAAATTTAGAATTATGTTTATTTTATTTTAATGAAAGGTATGCAAACATTTTTTCATTTATTGTAAGTATATCAAATTATTTAACATTTTTATTGTTTGTCACTAAACCGTTTTTTTTATAATAACTAATTCTCTATAAACTGTAAATATTCAATGATTTAATTGCAAATTAAAATGTAAAGTGTTTTAATTGATTACATTTGGTCTACTTAAGTTTAGGTGTACTAGGAATATGTTATGTTGCATCTTGATTTGATATGTACATGCTTATGTTTAAAAAAAAAATTGGACGCATCATAAATTATGTACAAAAGCAAAACAGCGTTTCTTACAAAGTTTCTAACCTGTTTGTAAACATTGTCAGTTTTGTTTATAAACCAAAATGTTTTCAAACTCTTTAGATGCTTAAATAAATGTTTGATGTTATATTAATACTTTCTAATCTAATGGCAATTTAATTTTTATTTGTATGGAATGAATTGTGTATAACTAAACATGTGTGTTGTATATAATATATTTTTAGTTTTTAACATATTTCAGTGTTACAAGAGTTAATCTCTAGGTTGCTTGTTGGCCTACCACTCACAGCACATTGGCAATCTTGATTTGTTTTGTGTGAGTTTATGGAAGTACTTAATGTTAAAATACTACAAAATATTAATGTTTAATCTAGCCATAATAATTGTTTTTGAAAAATTTTAATCTTATTATTTTGTCAACGTTTATTTATACTTAGATTTTGTAAATCAGTATTGAACCACATCGGTAATGAAAATAAAAATCTTTTTTGAACAATGTCTTTTTTGGGTCTAAATTCTTATTTAGTTAACGATTGGTTTATGTGTTCTTATTATCTTCTTTATTTTTGGGTAATTGTTTTTACATCTAGGTTTGTGTATTGAATTAATTTAAATAACAGTTCAAGTTTTATTTCACTATTGTTTTGAATAATATTGTAGTGTAAACCACACTATATTGTAATGTATTTGATATTTTTTCAAATTAAAAAATTCACAAACATTTTTATCGTACATTTAGAATTCATATTATCTCTAAAACAATCTAAACTCTGTTTAGCGAGAGAACGCAGTCATATTTAAGAATATTTGAAATAATTGGGAGGAGATTGGAGCCCAGGCTCAACTGTCTATAAATCTGAAATCAGTGCATTCTCTTGCTGGACAAAGTATAGTTTGAAAGCATTTTTTATAGTGTACTTAACTAATTATGTTATGCTTTGGATGTTTAACGCACGCGGACAATTATAATATAATGAATATTCATAGTATACATAACCAATTGAATGAAAAAAATTCATAAATAGAGAGTACTTCTACTAATTATTTAATAATTACTTTATGTGCATGATTATGGTACAAGGATTAATGGCAGTAGGTGGAGATGTAATAGAATAGGTGAGAAATATTTAAATACTTAGGATACTTAGTACAAACGGGCAAAGGCTTGAGACTGAAAGGTAAGTTTTATGAGTGTGGTGAGACCAACTATGTTTTATGCTTTAGAAAGTTGGGTGGTTAACTGGATAATAGAATAGAGTGTGAGTAGAGTGGCAAGAACAGAATAAATATGTAATATTGGTATAGCATCAATAATAGACAAAATGAGAGAGAATAAACTGAGATGGTTTGGGCATGTGATCAGATGAGATAAAGCAGAAGCAGTAGAGTGGTTATAAAAATGTTTAAGTAGAAATAGGAAGAAGAAGACTGAAAAAGAATTGATTTAATACAATTGAAAATTATAAAAGCTGCTGGTGTGTGTGTGTGGGATCTGTGGAAGATCAAGACAAGTGAAACACAAGGTAGCCCACTCCAAATAGTTTGGAAGTAGGAAAAAGAGAAGAAAAAGAAAACCCAATGTGCATGATTACTATGTAATTAAACAACCTAATTATTAGCTTAAAACAATAATTAACATTTAACCTACTAAAATGGCTTTTTAGTAATAACATTGGCGTGGAATTATAATTCATTTTGGCAATTATGGGTTACTACCTCACCACTTCTTGGTACTTGACTAAATTTTTAACATTTAGATTCTATATGACATATGTATTGTATTTGTAAATAATGAAAATGACGATACCTACATAAAACTGTAAACTAATAAAACTATAGTTATAATTTTGTGATTTCAAACAAGTGGGGCAGTGTAAAATGGGGTAATATAAAATGTTGCGGAACAAAACATAAAATTTTGATAAATTCATAGCTGCATTTTTATAGTACCAATTATATCAAACCAAAGACCAGAAGTTTTTGAGAGAATTTTGATTGACAGATCTGAGTTGTAGCCAGAGCCTTAAAACACAACAAAGCAGAATAATTATTATTTGTATTTTCACTAATTAATTATTAATGAATGGCTGTATATTTTTAAAAGTTTAGAACATGTTGAACCTAATTAGCCAAGTATCGGTGATTGGTGGGAAGATAACCAATAAGTACCATAATTTTTTGAACAAACAAATTAACTAACTAATTGGAATTGTATTATTTTATTTGCTTAAGCGTGTTTAGTTTTCGTTATTAATTATAAATAGTTGAACTTGAGAGATAAAATAATTAACTGAATTTATCAATTACTTACATATTATATTTTCAATTCTGAATTGGTCATTTTAGTTATTAATAATTTGATGCATAATAATTTTGTTTATTCAGAAATATGGTTGTGCAAAAGAACAACAATTCAATGTTATGATGCTTAAAAACAAAAAGTGTGGTAATATAGCTGGTGTTTTGGGTGGGTCACTGATTTGAAAATTTTAATCAACATTTTATTTTAGATATGTAAGAAATAATACATCATTGACCATTACTTACAAAATTATAATTCTGAGTGAGTTCAGCTAGTTAAATACATACCGAATTGTAATTTTGAAAGCTTTATATTTAACTAAAAGAGTAAATTAAAATTGTTTGAAATATTTATGACTTTAAAATTTAGTCATTCCAATAAAGAGTAAAAATTGTAATTTATTTGAACCAATTTTTGAGGAGTGAATGTTCAGAATTCATAATGAAAATTATAAAATATTAAATAACATTACAATGTGTTTATTAAGAAAATAAATAATATTTTTCGAAGATTATGTGAATGGTTTTCACATAGCCTTTCACTTTAATAACAATATATTTTTATGATAAAAAAAAAAAAAAAATACTTTTTTCTAAGATAATATTACAGTTGAAATTTTTTTAGCTTATTCTTTCTGTAATACCTCATAATAAATTAGTATATTTTTTTTTAGATCTTAGATTATTTAGTACCTATATTTATATGTTAGAGATAGACTGTTAATTTTTCTAATTTTAATTCTTCACTATTTTAATATAGCTCACGCTTTACACAGAATTGTTATTTTCTTAAGTAATTTATAGTTTCTTACAAATTTAATACAATAATTCTAATTACACCTTCCAAACTTATGCCTCATTTCAAAGATGTAGTTGCTGTTCAAATAAATTACCCACCCCGCCTTGACTTGTTAATCTGTACTTTTTATTTATAAAAAACAATTAACATTGTAATTTTAATCAAAATGTCTTGGCTTCTTGTAGTTATATGAGTTGTATGTAGTTATATATAGAAAAATGTAAATAAGTAAATAAGATATTGTCGTAACGTTCTTTTCTTTTAAATTTGAATATAAGTATCTAATAAAATAAGTAGTAGTATGTAAATAGCTCAGTATAATAATTATGTTAAGCAGTAATAATTTTTAAAAGTCATTTTTAATTTTAATATTGAAAACTAAAAGCTCTGTCTTAAACTATAAATAAATTTCAAATTAGCTATTGTTTGCCTTGAACCATGCTTTTATTGTACATACAACAGCATTCATTGTTAAGGCCATACCAATTTTACCCAGGAAATGGTGTTAAGGGTTCAGTTAAAACATCCTGTTAAAAATTATTTGTTTTATACTTACATAAGTATTTATATTTTAATTTAAAATTCAGAGCAAAATAAGGAAGCTATGATTTTACATAGACGCATTTTTGTATTGTCTGTCACACATAGCTCCTAGGGAATTGCTCCAATAATGACTTTACCTATTCTTGGTTCATTATACAATCACTATTCAAAATTTTTAATTCCAAATAGTTAATCCCAAAAAACAAAACAAAAAAAACTTCAAAAGTACGACAAACATGATTTTGACAATAGCTTTTCGTTATTTGCTCATACTTTCAAATTAATTATTGAAATGATCTGAAATTTTCACACATTAGGTAAGATACAAGTTTTAAAATATTTTGAGCTAAATGTGTATAAATTTCAAATTTTTGAAAAAATTGTTTTGTGTTTTTAAGTTGTACCAAAGTATAATTTTTACTTGCATTGTGACAAATTAATTTTTCTATTTTAAACCAATCTCTGCTTAGAACCATTGTTTATGTTAGAAATAATTTATCATTGTTGACAAATCTTAACATATAAAGTTAAACTACACTTTTAAAATCCACACAATCATGGTTTGTTAGTTATTTCCTTTTTTTTTTTTAATCCTCCTCTTAATAAATTGTTTCCTGGGTAGGTACAGTCTCTTTTTGCGTTACAAAATAAAAGCCTATTTTGTATTTAGAGTAGAGTCAATTATTTTACTTGTTTGTTTGTGTACCTTGTGATCAGAGATGTATAAAAATTAGTTGTTAAATTGTTAGGTAATGTTCAGTAGTTATTATTAAACTCCTATAGGCGAAAACTAGCGTCGAGTTAAGAAAAAAAACAAAATCAGTTGCAAAGATTGCCAAAGTGCTGGGAGAAAATGGCCGCAAGTTACTCGACTCTCCTGATATGAGTGATCAAGTATGTTATTAAAAAATTAAAATTTGTACTCAACAAATTGTTGTAGCTCAAATACATCTAAGCCTAAAATGTAATGATGATTTGAAAGATTGTTTAGTTGTTTTATTGATATAAATACTTGTACTTAATTTTTAATTATATTAGAATTTTTTTTTTTTTTTTGGCTAGCACAGTTAAATTATAACTTTTGAAGATAACAAAAGTAACACATTTGAGCGAGTTTGCATGGGACATGTTCAACATACTGTTTGTACCATGTATAAACCAGAAACAATCTCAAAGTCAAATACATATCCCTGATATATTTTGTTTACTCTTTGTATATTTCATTTCCAATTTACAACTGTGTCTGTGATAACTTATTAAATTACTCTGATAAAATTAGTATGGTTTAAAAAAAATTTAAAAAAGTTACCCAACAAATTCTAGATTGTATAGTTTTCCCAAGTCTGTGTGGGAGAGTTTTTAATATTTCTGGTAGAAACTTTTAAAGCTTGTTGGAACACACATTAATGGGTTTCATGAGTTTTAATCATGTTAATATTTGAAAAATACTACTCGTATGTAAACATGTATGTTGATGTATCAGTACTTATATGAGTTCAATAATAATTCTTAGGGACCAAATAATTATTTCCGTATGGAACAAAATAATTGTTAAATGCTAATTTAGTTATTTAATCTGTAGACCTTTAACTGTTAGACTTTTAATAAATAATAACTTAGAATCGATACCTTTAAACAATTAGTTAGTAATAAACAACTAATATAGAATTACTATCTACTGACTATATTGATTAAATAAAAAATCAAACAATTTTCTGTTATTTATGTTACTAACATATTTATATCAATAATATAAGTAAATTGCTTTTGTACATGTTGGTTGAGCTGTCAAAAATCTTTGAACGCCAAGCAACTGCTATGTTTTCTGTAATTAGTTGACAATTACAAGTAACATCTGTTGATTGCCAGCATTTTATTATAAAAAAAAATAGTAGTTTTATATGTGGGCACAGTCTCATGTGTGGTGATGCGTTATCACTTATCAGTTTTTGTTGGCTGAGCTGTTTACTCATAACATAAATAGATCATACAAATATAATAAATATAGAACAAGAATTAAAAATATGATACATATATATATATATATATATATATATGTATAAATTATATTTTATGTAAAGAGGTTCTGGATTTTGATAACTTGGCTACTCGCCTGGCTTGATTCGTCAAACTTATTATTTAATTATAATCTCTTCATATTATAGGTTGAAATGTGCGTAAAACTGTTAGGCGACCTCATGGACTTGTTATACACAGCTGATGCGTTATCAACATTTCATGATGTCACTAAGATCATGCTTACTGTAATGCGAACAGTCATCCAAAAGACAATTGCCATGGACCGTGAAGATCCTTTAATGGTAACTCATCATTATTAATTTTTCCATTAATGAACTACTTAAAAAAAAAAATAGTATCGTGTGTGACTTATTTTTGAAATATATAACTATTACCATTGATTATGAATGGTATTATAGTATTTAGTATTTATAATCAATGCTATTACCAACCAGTAGTATTCAATTGATTTAAAAAAAAGTGTTGAGCCCATACAGTACGCTACAATAATACATTTATTACGTTATCTATAAAAAAATACATTAATAATTTTAAAAGCTAATTATAAATACTTAAAATAAAACTATTATTAATTGTTCTTACGTCTCACATGTGTTTGATTTTTTTTCCATTTTATTACAGGGCTACCTTGTGTCTATTATGATATCAACTTTACGTCAGATGACTGCTGAGCATTTTGACATCTACATCAAACATTTTCCTACCAAAATTGATCTGTTAGATTTTCTAATGGAAATACTGCTCGTTTTTAAAGATCTTGTGTCCCGGCCAGTGTTCCCAAATGATTGGTGCGAGATGATAATGCTTCAAAATAGGTATTTGTCTATTTAATATGTAGTAGGTATTTATAGTATGAAATACTAAATTTGTCATCTTTAAAACATAAGCTATGTTTTGCATTTTTCTGTACTCCTTTTTTGCATTAAGTAGTACTGGCATAAAGCTAATTCTTCAAATCTTTATTTTTATATTTTTATAAAATTTCTCTTATGTAAAACTTCTTGAAATCGTGTGATGAAATATTTACTGACTTATAAATTTTTATTTCCCACAGAATTATTTGCTTGTACGTGTATTAACGCTAAATTATAATATTTATATTATTTCATAATTATTTTTTCTGTTAACAGTGTGATATTAAAATCATTAAGATACTTTTCACATACAATTCGCGATTATTTCTTCAAGGACTTTGAACACCAAGCATGGAATAATTTTTTCCATTGTGCTGTCACTTTTATGACACAACCGTCCCTTCAGTTAGAACAATTTTCATCCAACAAACGTTGGCGTATCATCAGTCGTCACAAAGATATGCGTAGGGAAACTGGATCTGAAATATTAAGCATGTGGTTTAATTTAGGTAAGTAGACTGGATTGTGTTGTAATTTTTTGGTTCCAAATTTTAATTAATTTTGTTTTTAAATTAATTTAATAGGGCAGTATAAAGTAAACTTTGTACCTAGCCTAGTAGGTGTTTTCTTAAAAATGACTCTTACGCCAGAAATTGAACTACGAAAGGATACAATACCCATTTTCTTTGATATGATGCAGTGTGAATTTTATTCATGTTTTGATGGTAACGCAAATAAACGATATTCTAGCAGTATCAAAGCAAAGTTCAATGATGTAAGTACATAGTTTTGTTTGTGAAATTAAATGTTCATAATTAATTATTATTTTTAATTTTTCTTTTTTTTTTTAATATTATTACTATGCCTGACAGTTTGAAAATGAAATGATTGCCAAACTTGATCAATTGGTGGAAGGTGGTCATGGCGATGAACAATTTAAAGAACTTTTCAAATCCATAATGTTAACTAAGTGTGAAAACCATTCTACAATGAAAGAGCAGGTAATTTATAAATAAAGTTTAATATTTTATTAATTAAAATATTTTCAATAGTTGTAATTAAAATTTTTAACTGAATATATGTTTGTTTTTTATGCGTCACACATATAAGTTCATTAATGTTTAAAACATAAGTAAAATGAATATGTTGGCGAGACCTATAGAAACACATCAAATAGCACTTAATAATGTTTAAGCTCATTCTCCAATCTTGGCACCAATTGTATAAAATATTTAAGATAAATCCCAAGTATTAGGTTAGACACTTTCTAAAATAAATTGTCGTTAAGTAAACACATTTTTAAAATAGAAAATGTGTATTTTAACATAATTTACTTAACATTTATTCATAATATCCTATCTATATAGCGCTTAGAAAATCTTATAATTGACAATTTTTTTTTTAACTTGGCATTTTTTTACACAGAGTTCACAAAGTGTTTTTTTTTTTTTTTTTTTTTTTGTGATTATTGTTAATTTTTATCAATGTTATCTAGATATCAGTACTAAAGTGAAATTTGTTGACAGAATGCGAACATTTTATAAACAAAACTAGTTAAAGTATTCATTTCATTGAGAGATTGGTGTTTTTGTAATTTAGTATTCAAACAATTTGTAATATTTATTTCAAATAGCTATGTTTGTTATGCATTTTAAATTAAGATTAATTATTTAACTAATAACGTTCATGAATGGGTTTTTTTTTTTAAAGCATCATTGAACATTGATTACCATATAGTAATTAACTTATGAACTTTTTTTTTTTCATTTATGACTTGAAACACGGTTATTTTATAGAGTTTATTTATTCATATGGCAAAAAAAAAAATAAAAAAAAGTAAAAAAAAATAGGATCATTAGGATTAATTAGACTATGTCAGGAAAAACAATTAAGGTATATAACTTAATATTCAAACTATATATATATAGCTATAGTTATGAATTGTTAGAAAAAACTCAAGCATTTCAATGATTCTCTAAATTTCAGGGTATTCGATTTGTTGAAATTATCACAGGTCTTTTGGAACGTTTACTTGAATACCGGACAGTAATAAATGATGAGAACAAAGAAAATAGAATGAACTGTACTGTAAATTTATTGGTAAGAACCCAAACCAAACTAATAAAAAAGAAATATATATATATATGGATTGCATTATATTAATATTAAAATAATTATTACTTAGAACTTCTACATGGATATAAAACGACAAGAAATGTACATCAGATATGTGAACAAACTCTGTTCCTTGCATTTAGAATGTGACGATTTTGCCGAAGCTGCATACACTCTGAGATTGCACAGTGAATTACTATCATGGTCAAACAACCCATTGACACCATTATTACGTTCACCATCGCGTTATCCGACATGTGATACACACAGACAATTGAAAGAAGCGTTATACCATGATATCATTGATTATTTTGATAAAGGAAAAGTAAGTAATCTGATAAACTCAAACAGTTTTATTATATTAATTTAAAACAATGTGATGTTGTAAAAATGTATTAAAATAATTCTTACTCTGAACAACTTTAGATGTGGGAATGTGCTATAAGCATGTGTAAAGAGTTGGTGAAACAGTGTGAAAATGAAACGTATAATTATATACAACTTAGTTTGTTATTACAACGTATGTCAAACTTTTATGACAATATAATGAAACAGCTCAGACCTAAACCAGCATATTTTAGAGTTGGATATTACGGTAAAGGTTTTCCGTCATTCCTCCAAAACAAAGTGTTTGTTTATAGAGGAAAAGAATATGAACGACTTAGTGATTTTTCAAACCGGACAATGAATCAATTTCCAAATGCTACATTAATGCAAAAGCTATCCAAACCGGGACCAGAAATTACCGAATCTTTTAACCAATGTATCCTTTTATTTTAAAATTAAGTTATTTTTATATTTTATTATTGATGCAACTTAATTATGCTTGTATCATTTCTACCGTGTATAACACATTTGTAATATTTAAAAAAAATATTAACTGGTGTTGACATAGTTATTGATTGTATACGGGTTGAAGAAATAATTCCAATTCACTTATATTTACTTAAACTTGTAAAGAGGTACACCAAAGTATTAGTAATTTAAAGAAAAACGGTATTCGTTTCTCTGCATCCCTTTTAAATTTGATCACTTAACTTACTAGTTATTATTTAAAATCTTAAACAATAGTTTTAACACAATGTAGAAATCAGGGCATAAAAGTTAAAAACTGCTTCCCTAATATAAAGTTTCTCTCAAATTTTTGAGAACTAGTTATTGTTTGCCTCTATTTTTCATTTGTTTCTTAAATAGTTTTATCTCAAATAGAATAAATTATTTAAGAACGTTACTGCTAAAAATATGTACTAAATTTGTAGTGTTAAAAGAATTAAGAACTGGTTTTTTGTTAATTGGTCAAAAAACTGGTTTTTATAAAAAAAATTTAATTATTTTTAACAACTAGAGTGATTTTTATTGGACTTTTTAAAATTCTATTGTATGGAACTATTGTAACAAAAATGCTGAAAGGATTTTTTGCCTTGAACTCTGTCAAACCCTGATAAACCAATTACTTTTTTGTAGTTCAAACAGTTTGGTCAAAAAATTATAAACCAACTACCCATACTTTTTAGTTTTTATACTTGAGTTCATTGACAATTTTCTGGTGTTATACTTTCATATTTTTGTTTAACTCCAGACGCTGTCACTTTTATCATTGACCAGATGGTCAATCAAAGTTCATTCTAAAATTTTTTTCGAATTTTATATTTAATTTTTAGGAAAACAGCTTTCCTTAAAAACCGTTTATTTTAAAATATATTTAGTGGTTTTGTTCAAATGACCACTCTTGTTATTAATCAATAACCAATTAATTTTTAGAAATCATAAATAATACTCGGTTATTACTTTTAACACATAGAAATAACAACTGTTATTGGCTTTTGGTTCTTATAAAAATGGTCGTTTTTATTCAGGTTTTTGGAAAACCCAGATACCGGTTCTAAGTCCTGGGAAACATTGTTAATGAACCCTTAACTTGATTTATAATATAGATATTCAAATTAACAGTGTAGAATCTGTCATGGATGAGCGTAAAGAACATTTATTTAAAAAACCTATTAATGAGCAAATTCTGAAGTTCTATAGGTGAGTATTTATACAAGATTATTTAAAATGTAAATGTAAAATGAGAATAACTGTTGGGTTTTTGATATACTTCAGAGTCAATGACGTAAAGAGATTCAAGTTCTCAAGACCGTTTTACCGAGTTGATCCTAAAGTAAACTCAAATAATGATAATGAGTTTGCAAATCTATGGATTGAACGAACAGTGTTAGACATAACATATTCATTACCAGGCATACTACGATGGTTTCCGGTCAAACATTCTGAAACATATGAAATAAGTCCACTTAAAAATGCAATAGAGACTATGCAAGAGACAAATAGGTAATTAATTTTAAATTAATTTTCTAAATTAGTATTAACTAATGTGTCACACTTGACTATAGGTATCTGAGAGAGTTGATCATAGCCCATCGAAATGACCCGTCATTACCATTAAATCCTTTGACAATGAAATTAAATGGCATATTAGATGCAGCTGTAATGGGCGGAGTAACTAAGTATGAAAAAGCATTTTTTACATCTGAATATTTGATGAATCATCCAGAAGACGAGCAACTGATTGAGATATTAAAAGATTTAGTGGCTTCTCAAATACCTTTGTTAGATATTGGTGTGAAAGTTCACTGTGCACGAGTAAAGGATTCGTCTTTGACTCCTTTACAACTGCGATTTGAAGACTGTTTTGAAAAAATGAAAGTGCATATTGAAAACAACTATGGAAAAAAAGTATACAAATTTCAAATTTTTGACCTTCAGTTTCGCTTTCATATTGTTTTTAATTTTTAGACATGTGATATTAAAATTGATGGAATAATCAAAAGGAGAAATACTACTGCTGGAAGTCGTAATTTTGGTGAACACCGATACTCCGGTTCCAGTATTGGATCCAATGAGTAAGTGCATAATATAACATTTTTGAAATATAATCAGATAATAACATATAATTAATTTAAACTTTTAGAGGTCAAAATTGTGTAACTAAGTCATCTCTTATGACAACAACTTCTTTGTCTTCAAGCTTAGCCATTTTTACAGGTCCGGTACTAGGGTCCGGGTCAAATAAGTTTAGTACTATTGGCAACTCACTTTCAAAAAAAGACAAAAAAGAAAAAAAAAGGCGTAATAGAACTGTTTCAAAAATTTCAACTGCAGTAAACGACAGAGATTCGTGCATTTCCAACAACTCTACTAGCCAATGGTATACATCTGATACAGACAATGTGTCCATGAGTTCTATAAATAGCAGTTTAAGTTTATTTTCACCTCCACCTCCTTCTCCTTCAACTATAATTGAACTACGGCAAGAAGTAATTATTGTAATTTGAAAAAGAAATTTCTACTTTAAAAATAAATCAAACAATTATTGTTCGTTTTAAATATTTAGTTAACTCCTGAAAGACCTCTACGCTCTGAAGTTGAAAAAGAAAAACGTTTAAGTCGTCCCAATAGTGGTCAGTTTCAGTTTTTAAAATTGTCATCTATGAACAGTCTTAACAGGGATTCCTTGGGTGAGTGAACGCATTTTTAATTTCTATATGTTATTGATCCTTCAGAGCATTGTATATGTTTTTTTTTTTTTAATCTTGTTGGTTATTTTAATCGTTAGTAACAACAGATTCAACAGCAAGTGACGATGACGTTCCTCCGCCACTACCTGCAAAACACAGGGAATCAGAATATTCAAATTCCACAGACAACAACAGCTTGGGCTTTTCTGATTATTGTAGTCCTATCATTATGAATGACATTTTGGTCAGTTATCATTTTGTTAGTATTTTTATGATAAACTAACAACAAAGTAACTTTTTTGTTTCTGTGTTTAGCCATTGCCATTAGAAAGTCAAGTAGAAAATGTCAGACCACCAACACCTCCTCCCAAGAAACCTCCAATGAAAACGCCTACATAGTAAAATTATCAATAATTGATTAGTCTTTTAAAACAATAAACAAATTAAGCTAAAACCATTGTAAAACTTTAACGAAT
>CM029359.1:8957724-9159104 GCA_017140985.1 Hormaphis cornu
GCTTAGCCATTTTTACACGTAGTTTACGAAGGGTTTTTGTTGTGATATCACTAGTTTTTATAATCAATAATTTTAATAATGATAATTTATCTACATATCTATGTAAATTATATATTTTTATTCATAACTTAATCTAATTAATTTTTTTTAATTTTGTTTTTCTAGTATAATTATATATACATCTTTGCCACCACGAGGCCATCTTTCTTTATTAGAAATAAGGTCATTACACCGTTTATTATACTTTTTTTTATCCGGGGTGGATAATAATTTTCGTATGTATGCCGTCGCGTCATTTGTATTTATTACAAATGGCGCGACGGCAAATAGTGAAATGCACAACAGTATGGGAGACGCCGTCACTCGGCACTGAATTCGACAGTTGTCATTTTTGCTACCACCTAGGCCTCGAGCTGCATACGCGAAATCGAGTGGGGAAACCGCCGACGCGACACTGGCGACGACGACGATGGTGGCGGCGGCGGGCATAATTCCCAAAAAAATATAAAATTACATTAAAAATTTCGCACTTTTTCATTTATAACTTCATTTCTAGACGTTAGATTTTGATGATTTTTACAAAAGCACAATCTAAAGAACTTTTCTGATGTTTTGGAGTTTACTAGGAGTTAATTGATGCATTAAAAAATTAGTTATGTCCGGGTAAAGAAATACACGTATTTTGCACAGTTTAAATGGGAAGATCCTGCTTCGATATACTATAGCTAACTGTCGTGCCGTTTATTTTTTTTTTTTTACTTAGCTCGCGCCACGACCGTGGCGCTGGATTAGTCATTATTATTAGGCACTAGAGTTGAAAGTAGTGAAAATAGTTTAAAACTGTCATAATTATTTAGATTCTTGATTTCATCATCATAATTCAAAAACCAATACCGAAAAAACCCAACGAAAAATATCAAATACCTTCCACAAAGTATTAGAATGTTCTATTTTTAGAATTTTCCAAAAAATGGTCCGAAATTACCAAAAACTGTATCCACGTATAAAAAAATATTAATTTGAATAACGTGTGAAATTTTCAAACTATTTTAACCATTATTTGAAAAGTCATTATGATTTTGGTATCAATTGCACAACATGTAATAATCATTGTAATAATCAAAATAGCACCGTTTTTCTAACGGTTAGGTTTTTTTTATACGCTTTCATAATCCACTCTGCTGATTTTTTGAAATATTTTTATTTAGATAGAAATTTTTATTTTACATAACGTGTATAATTTTCAAATCTTAGATAACAAATTAGTGTGAGTTACAATTTTTCCCAAAAATAGGTATAGTCAAAGGTATGTCCAATTTTAGAAAATTTTCCAACTTTAAACAAATAAATATAAAGATTTACGGATTTTCAATATTTTTTACTGGCATAAATGTATTTACATCTTGGGAACCTTGAATTAAATTTTCAAAACTTTTTGTGGAAAATTAAATTTTTTATTTTATACAAATTACAGAAAAAAAAAAAATGAAAATTGTCAAAAATTTCAAAGTTTTATACACAACTCAAAAATGTTCGAATTGTTTTGAAATTAGTGTCAGCCCTGAATCTTATCAATTTTAATACTACGTAATAGTTTTAGCATACTCTGATCAATGTTGTGGAAGTTATGACCAAAAATATAATCGAATACCTATGTCAAAAATACGTTTGCCGTAATTTTTAACAATTTTTCCTTAATTTTTTTATTGTAACGTTTTAATTTTGGACTTAAATCTATGACCTTTCAAAGTACTATCAGCTGGGTCCATATACCTATCATTATAAGTACTGCCTTTAAAAGTTGGAGTATTATTAAAGAAATTGTCATAATTACATAGTGGAAAAAAAAAAAAAACAGTTATTCTTAGGTATCATAATTATGAGGGTTTTGAGTTCAGTCTGAACTTAGTTTTTTTCACCGATTTAAAAGTGAAATTTTGTAAGATTTTAATTTTAAAAGTGCCACTTTTCAATAAAATATATCGTAATCTTCGTCTAAATTCTCTAAACTATTCGGGGCCAGTCACCCGTTGCCCTATACCTCCGCTATAAACACATTTTATATAGGTACTTTATAGGTACATTTAACAATAAATTCCCTCCAAGTATAAGCAGAAAGTAAAAACTTAATTTTAAATTAAAAAAAACATTTTTTACCCTTTTCATGGGAGTCAGTGCGTAATTATTAATTCCAAATTGGTTGCCCTTTGCTTTTTGAAAGAGTGAACCATCAAAATTTGGTGTTGGCTTGTCAGGGGTCATTACCAACAAATTATTATTAAAATTTATCTGCTGCATGTCAAAGGATTTTGTAGTGGCTTTCTTTAATTTGGTTTCGGGTGAATTCATATTTTCCTTCCAAAGAGTTTCAGTTAGTGGTATGAACTTTTCTAAACACATTCAAAATTTTAAAAACGTTGAGAAATACACACTTTATAATAATTTTACTAATTATAATATATTATACATTATTATATTATAATAATTAATAATTTTACTATTAGAACCAAATTAGGCTATAAAATAGGTAAGGTACGTCATGTTTGTTACAACTTACAAATTATTTCAAAAATTATCGAGCTAAGTATAGAACATTTAAATTTTTGAAACTATTTGAAAGTTGTACTAAATCTGTATCGTACGTTGTGTAATTTTAACGTTTTTGGTGGTTACAACATCATAAAATATATTATGTGTAAATTTTTTAGCTCTGCACATGCCCTAAGCCTGAAATTGTTTTCTCAAAACCAACATTTATTTTTTAAGGCCAGCTACTATTACATTGAATATCCACCAGATTGTTAGTGATTATTATATTATGCGTTAGTTGTTTTATATAGGTATAAACTGTTATAAGATATTAAATAAACAAAAAATATATAAGTATACGATTATTTTCAAGTATGCATTTACGTTGCTCAGTGCCTCTGATTAAGTACTCGTCGTAAGCTTCTGAATCAACTTTTTTATCTGTGTAAACATGTAAAAAGTGAGTATAGGTACCTAACTAGCTGTTAGTGGAGTACCTATAGGTCATTGTTTTGGATGGGTCACTAGGTTGGAAGGCGAATTTTGACATTTCACTTTTAAATTTGTAAAGCAATGCTGAACCATTTGCTTACGAATATAAATTTTTTGAGTTATGTCAGTATATGAACTGATTGCTCAAAAAATAATAATTGTGATTAATTCAATGTTTTGGATTTACCTTAATTATGGTGGAAATTGTATGCATTTTATATTGCGTCTTTTAATTTTTTTGATATTTGGCTTAAACGGAACTAAACACTATTGCGAAAGTAGGTACCTTTCGTGTATGTATGATATAATTATGTTTCTTTATTAGGAATTTCTTTATTCAAATTAACATGCACTCACATTCTATTAAATTATTCATAGCTTCTTCAAGATCAATTGTGCTCATTGTATCATCTGAAAATAAGGTAAATTATTGTTATTAAAATTATAACGAATTATTAGCATGTGGCTACCTATATAATTAAAATTAACTTACTATTTCGGTTGGATACTAAAAGGCAACCTTAAAAAAATATAAGCAATAATTTTAAACTAATTACTTTGTGTTGGGTGTTTAAAAAGAATTATGTATTATATTTAAAGAACATTGTTACCCTAAATATTTTTACTTTACAAATTTAAACATAATCTTCTTCTTTTTTTACCTCAACACCTTTGTTGTGTATATATATATATATATTTAGGTACATTGACTTGTCTCGATTGATCACATCGCTTACACACACAGATTCAATCAAACTTAATTACGATTATAAATTAGTTTTACTGAAATCGTATGTTAATATTTTTAAGAATTTTTTATTTGGCTTGGAACACAACGAAAAATTAACAAAATTTCAAAATATTTTTTGCATTGGTAATGACCGTCCGATTAAATGATCTATTTTTGGAGGAGTAATACAAATTGATAGGAACAGCTTTATAGAATATTTTACTGTCTAAAATAGTGACGAAAAAACGAAAAACATTATAAAATTAATATATTCTTCGTAACTTTAATAAAATTAAAAACACTATGAATTTTGCTTGGAAGTAGATAAAATATAATTAAATAATCTTATAATACGTTCATTGCAGGTTTGCGATATTAAAAATTAAAATAATTGTTATTTAGACATTCTACGTACAAACTATTTATAATATATTGACTAAACATTCATAGAAATATAGGTAGATAATTAACTTACTTAAGACGAAAAATTTAAAAATGTCCCGTCTTTCGTTATCTGCAAAAATTATTGTATGCAGGTACAAATTATACAAATAATTGTATGTTTTTTAATATTTTATTACATTCCTAATAAAATAAAGATAACGATTTAATATTGTTTTAAAAAAAAAAAAGTTATATCGTTAATACTGTACCTACATAGTTTTGAAGTTTTAAATCTTACATAGGTATAATTATAATTGTATTATTATATTTAAATCAAACACAAATCGATTTGTCATTATCATTTGATCAAGAGAAATGATTGAACCTATACAACCTATACGCTATTCCTCGAGAGGTAATGTAAAAAAAAAAAATATTATTATGAGGTAATATTGAGAGCTTGGTTGTACCTACCTCTATTTGTGCAAAAAAGAAAATATTTATTTTGAAATAACTATGAATGCCTGAAATGCAGGTGTGGTATACTTATTCCATTTTCAAGTGTACCTAAGTGTGAAACTGTTTGAAAATATTTAGATTTTGAATAAACTTAAGTTATTTTAGAAAAAAAAAAAATAATAATAACTCAAAGACGTATAAGACGAATTCAACGAAAATTTATTTACTGCCGGAAAATTTGAATTTACACATTTTTCGGCAATACACTTGGCTGTGCAGTCAATGACATTAGTATTAAACGCTATTTTCAATGTACTCACCTGTTTTTTCTGAAATCAAGTGTAAAAAGTTAATAGTAGTACAAAGTACTACGATGCATAATAAATAGTAGCATTATTATGAGTTAGGTAAAGTAAAATGGAGTGGGATAGTCGCAGCCATTATGTTACATAAACCCCCTAATAGGAAGTCGGAGCAAATTGACGGGATCCTATTTCAAAATAATATATTAGGCCATAGGGTACTTGAATATTGTAAATTTTCTTTCAAATAAGATTAAATTTTGAATTTTTTTTTTTTAAGTGAAATTTTCCAAAGGCTTTGTCGATGTCACGTGCTCTTTATCACTCCTTCCTGTTGCAAATTTGTCGGTTTGGACCTTTGACCAAAAAAAAAAAAAAAATGACCAAGGGTATAGGTGGAAGTTTTTTGAAAAATTTTGAAGAAAGACGACTAAGCTTATAGATGGACGTTTTTTCCAAAAATCAGAAGAAAAATCACCAAGAGTGTAGGTGGACGTTTTTTTCCAAAAGTCATAAGAAAAATGACTAAGGGTATAGGTGGACGTTTTTCCTAAAAATCAGAAAAAAATGACCAAGGTTATAGCTAGGTGGACGTTTTTTCCAAAAGTCAGAAGAAAATGGACGAAGGGTGTAGGTGGGCGTTTTTTCGAAAAATTTAGAAGAGAAATGACCAAGGCTATAGGTGGGCGTTTTTTCAAAAAATTTAGAAGAGAAATGACCAAGAGTATATTGGACGTTTTTTCGAAAAATTTAGAAGAGAAATGAAAATGTGTATAGGTGGACTTACTTACGAAAGAAATTATTAAAATAAAAAAGTAAAGTGTGTGATTTATAATTAATCACACACTGCACCGTAACCTACCTAAATATTAGTTGGCTGTCTACCCTCGATCGTTATTATTACAAAAATAGTACCTAGTTAAAATTCCTCTTATATTAATAATAAGTGAAATTCTGAAATAGTGTCGATGGACCAAGCACACATGTATTATTTCTTGTGTAATATTTTTATAAGTTGTTAATTATTATGTTATATTGTTATTGCTGTATGTAAGTTATATACTGTAGATTGAAAATATGATTCTTTTCTGATAAAAAACAAAAATCTTACAACATAAATGGATTGAATTTTCTCAGAGTTGTTAGTTTCAAAGAATACACTACTATTGCTTTAAAATTTAATGTTATGCGTTTATTCTATAGGGACTCTGCAATTAAAACAGTGATAGTCACCCAAAAAGCTGTGACCTCGGCGCAAATTACTTCTTTTTTTTTTTTAAAAGAACAAATTGATAATTTATATATAGGTGTTCGTTTGTTTCATGAATTTAAATCTCATAATGTCGTTACATTCATGATTAACGTCTTGAAATTTTTATACCTATTATAATATGGTTAAAATTTTATTATTTTAAATGAAACAGGTTTGATAGTTGAAAATAGTGTACTCACTTAATATTTTGGCTGAAATTCAAATTACAATACACAAGAACTATTTAATTGTAGTATCATCAAACCCTTAAATTACTGTGGTACTGATATTACGTCGTATAACTAAATAACGATTACCTAAGTTAATAACAACCATATAAGTATGCTATATGTCTAAATAGCATAATAATTATAATCAAAAATTAAAAAAAATATTTTCTCTCTATTTAAAATATATTGTAATGCGTATTATGTTACGTAATATCATATGATATACAGGTTAAATGTTGAATGTGAAAACTAACTAGAATATTGTGTGAGCTGAAACCGTTACTTATACAATACACGTATTAAAAGTTATGGCTAATATTAAAGATTATTTACATTTTTTGAATAAGAAATTTGTTTTTCCCTTCCTAGTTGTAATATTAATATTATCTATAAACTTAAGATAAACGTGATTTTGCTTATAAACTGTAACACATGTATAACTTACTTATTTTGTTTACAATGTACATTTGGTTGTTTAATACTTCATTATTTGATAACTCGTAATTGTGGCTGGGAAAAACTGAAAATTTTTTCAGGTATAGTTAGAAAAAATAATGATTATCATACAATACAAATATTTTATTTTTTAGGCTTTTTTTTTTTTTGTATACTGTTTTTCTAGGTATTTCTATATTTTTTGATATGTTACGTGTTTATAATTATTGTTTTTATTATTATTGCTATTACCAGTAAAATTATTTATTTTATACTGTTATTATTGTAACTATTGCACCACATTAATTATCTATTAGTACTAACGAGTATATTGTTTTATAATTTTAATTAATTGTTCAATACAACACAACGTTTTACAAAATATGTAGGTATTTATCTTAGCCAAAAATTCTTTTATGTCGTTTTATTTTTTTTATCAAATAAAAAAAAAAAAAAAAATTGGTATTGAATTTATTACTGCATGAACATTTTTGTTTTATTTTCTGTTACAAAAAAGTAAAACAAGTATGTAGGTACTTTGATACCATCGATAAAACTCCAAAACGTAATATATAGGTAATAAATACAATTTTAATTTTTGAACTCTTTATACTCTTTATAACTCTCGTACTTACGTTGTTTAGCTGTTATTATAAAATCATTAAATAATTGAACTGTTATATTGATGTTCTTAAAGTTTTTACCAAAAAATATATTCACAGTGAATATAAAATGTTTAATTTGCAAAGAAAATCAGTATTTAATCATAAAATAACTAATTTTGATTTTGATTAAAGAGCTAATTCCAGTCCGACTGTGATTGTCAAACTATTTTCTAACCGCGATCGCGCTTTGACAACGACTGAAAGAGATGGTATCTAAAAAAAAAAACACGCGTCAGAAGCTACGCATGAAGACTGTTTTTGAATATGGAGTAAAAAATTAGATTGATGGTCTATCTTAGATGTCATAAATCAATCATTTTAAACTTGGTCTCTTTTTCAGGCTGTTTGAGTACTAACAATAGTAAATCTCGGTCTGGCTCTGGTAATCGTTCAAAGAATACTTAACTAACATTTATTTATTAAAAATTTTGTTGATTGTCAATTTCGTAAATGATATTAAAAATATAATTATTGCGATCAACCGAAGTCAATTGAACGAGTTTAAATCACATTACTATTGTAGATACGGGTACGTAATATATTTATATTTTCTAGGTTAAAAAAGTAGGTTTTCAGTTTTAAGAAAAATATCATAATGAAACTCTTACTTAATTTTTCTGAAATAGGAAAAACGATCAATTTAATTTATGCATTAGTACCATGTTTTATTAAAGTATCTTTATTTTATATCACGTTATTTGTCAAAATAGCAAAGATTTAATTAAGTGTTAAAGATGAACGTATTTTTCAATTGAGAAACTTAAAAATCTTCTAAGCCCATATAAATTTTACTTTTATAAATGACGCGACATTATGTTAAGTTAATTTAAGTTAAGTTGTAGCAAAAATGCTTCAATTGATATTTTTTTACAAGATTTGTGGTAATAATAATTTTAACGAACATACGTTTTTGGTGTTTAGTTTGACAGTGTATTATTGTTCTAAAAGCATTAGTTTGGAGTTTGGACTACCCCTATTCTATTTTGATTTTAAAATGATTAATAAGTCCCTATTAATTGTACAAAAATTCTAGTTTTTTTATTTAGTTTTGAATATGGCAAAAGTGCTTAGATTTTACGAAAATGTATTAAAAGACAGAGAAACTTGTTACGATGGTGTTTGGTAAAAATAATTTTTGAAACTTTGTTTGAGCTACTGATAAAGTAAGAACGTAGTTTAATGGTTTAAAGATACGAGTATATACAAAAACATGGCAAGTATGTATTTTATTAAATTAAATTTTTTTCAACTAATTCTTATGAGTTGGTTTATATTACTATAGGAAATAGCAATTCGAAAATTCGCATTTTTTAAAAAATTTTTGTTTGGGGGATATTTTGCCTGACTATCACAGATGAAGAATTTTCTATAAGCAACAAGGTTAAACTAAACACCCTTTATTAAACCGTAATAACTCGAATAATAATGGTTATAGACACTTAAATATGAGTTTTTGTTTGATATTGTAATTGTTGGCGACGGTGATAGGGTGTTATCGAGCGTTCCCAAATGATCGACAATACCTGCCGTTTGCAGGGAATTCCAGGCCGCTATTATCTGTCTGGTGGCGATTAGCCGCCGCCCGGCACGGCGGCGATTATTATAGCCTTATAATAATCGTGTAATAATATTTCAGTCGCGCAATACCCGTCGTCGTGGTTTGTCTTGCCCGCCGACGCGGTTTTTCGATTCGTGCTTTTCCCGTCGACGTGGTTAAGTTTACCCGTCGGCGCGGATACGTTTCGCGTCTCACTTCGTCGCGTCTTGCGAGAGCGTCGTCGTTTTTGTTTTATTTGGTTCATCGTGTGTCGCGTTCGGCCACGGTGTTCCTGGGCTATATCTCGTGTGTCGTGGTCGGCCACGTGGTTTCTTTTTTGTGCTTATAATATTTTCTTGATTATTAGTTGTGTGTATTCTTATTGCGTTTCATTTTCATTGTCAATATATATAAATTAATTCGTTGTCAATTACAATATTTTTACCGTAATACAGTCCACTTAATATTTATTCCGGTGTTTATTTTATATTTGTAACAACACCGCATTACCAGCTACGAGGCGAAGACGTCACCCGCCGCAAGCGTATTTACGGCGGACTTCGTCGCCGACAGTAATGTTTATTAATTTCGATTTATAGGTACATTAATATTAATTAAGTGCAAAGCTTTGTCGTAGATTATTTAATATTTGATGATATAGATTTAAACATATAGATTTTTTTTTAAAATCAATTACCTACCTAGATTAGTTTTTTTTTTTTGGTTATGACTTATGAGAAACGACCAATTTGATTATAATAATTATGCTTTAGATTAACTTTGTACATTTTGGTCAATAAATAGTATTTTTTAATAAGTTTTATCATTAACACTTAATCACAGTACTATAAAAGCAGAACAAATAGAAATTTTTGTATAATTAAATGTATAATATAAAATATTTCTCTTACTATTGCGCTCTATACAAATCATCAGGAATATAAATAATATTGATAAAATATTAATAAAAATAAATACTTTAGTTATAGTTATTATAATAAATGTACTATCATATTTTAAATATTAACACAAATAATATTTACATCTAAAATGGAATACAATATATAAAAAAAAAAATTATAACATTATTTTATATCAGAAAACAACTATAAATCATTGCCTTCAAAAATACGATTCTGAGTGAGCTCAGTTGTCTAGTATACGTTATTGTAAATAAACATTAATTTAAGAATAAAAATTTTTATAAAATCTGTATCTTTTCTATTTTTATATTATGTAAAAGTTTTAGCTTGGTCCAATCTTTATTTTGGATGTTATGATTAAAATAATCTAAATTGATGGGTAAAAAACACGTTCCTTATAATTATTTGTCCCCTCCCCCCCATAAGAAATTATACACGGCTGCCCGGAATGACGAGTTTAACGACAAAATAACAACGTGAAATCGGTTATAAACCAAAATTGTGGGAACCAATTTTCTAAATTTTTTAATTACATATGTAAAACTACCTTGTTTAGATTGTGTTATTGTTTCGAGATTTAAACATTAAAACTAGAGGTTTTATGGAATAATAACTGCTTAAAATTAAAAAATATCAAAGTTCCATAACTTTCTTAAAAATGATCAAAATCGATCGAAATTTCAGCAGTTAACTCGTTAAACTCTTCTTAATGACTTACATAAATTTTAAGCTGAACGGAGAAATTTAAAAAATGTGGACGTTTTCGTTTTTGTGCTCATAACTCAAAAAATAATTAAATTTTCAAAAAACGTTTTATGTAAAGTACCGTCTGGGATCAATTACTTATCCTTTGAAGAATCATACGTTAAAAATGGAGCATTCTGTCTACTAGAAAAAGTGATCATAGGAAAAAAAACGCTAACGTTCAGAACCTTAAACAACTTTTTATTCAAATAAAGTATTTAAATTAAAATTTTGCAAGAAAGTTTCTATAGTGCTCTTAAAAATAAACAATAGATAATCGAGTGTATAAATATTAGGCACAATTATTATTATGTGTGAAACTTGATTCAAATTTCAAAAATTGATTGAAATTTTTATTTAAACAGCTTTAAACTGTTTCCAAAATGACCCAACAAAAATTATAAAAATATCAAGTAGTCGAATGTTTTATTTTTAGTACAAATTACACCGGAAAACTTAATAAGCTGCAAATACGGAAAATATTGTTTCAGTCTTTTTGTGTATCACAGATCATTATTATGAAAATAGATTGTGAGCGTCATTAGAAACAAAACACGCAACGCGTAGAAGATTTAAGGAGTTTTTTGTATTATCTTCCATTCACATCAAAATTATTTAATAATATCAACGTATCTTTTACAAAAAAGTAAATTACACTTCATAACGTTTTTGCGAAAACTGAAACGCATATTTTTTAAGGTATCATTTTGTTTCAGTTATAAAAATATTGAAAAAGTTAACTTATATAAATATTTAGTGTGCAAATATCACAATGAAAGCAATACAAGTTCACAAATAATTACTTTTTTTTAGATAATAATTTTTACTCACCCGTAAATTCTAAAACATAATAATAATCATAAAAATGTATAATTCTAAAATACATTGGATAAAATTAAATCAAGGTTTGTGTGCAAGTACTAACTACCAGTATGATACAGTTTGATCGAATAAGAAAAGATTTAGTATTTTAATCAAAAAAGTAATCTGTTATTTAATTTATGACATTTACTACGTCGGTCATCAATTCAATTATTTTTGTTTGTTTACACTTCCTGTCAAGCAAACTCATATTATTAGGATATCTTTGATTACGTTTCTCTGCGAGTTATTATATAAATAAATATCTTTAATGTCAATAGCAATTAAATATTGAACTATGATATGCACAATAGGAACCCGTGATTCTTTATGGGTCATCTGGAGAAGTACCGTTTTAACTGCGCGTGAGTCGTGACGTATACCAAATGACAAGCACAAATATAAATTGGCGGCGAAGAATGGAGCAGACTTATTTGGAAAATAAAACACTTGGTCAGCAGTCACAACTTGTGCCATTTGCAGTGTGGTATTGGTTTTTGTTTTTTATTATTATTGTTTATCGTAGTTTTTTTTTTGTTTGCCTTTAGGGCCCGTTTAAAAAACAAAAAATAAACTACAAACTACTGAATAAATACGTAGGTATACTGTACACTGTAAAAAAAGTACAAATAATTTAAAAACTGACTGAACTGAAGAAGTTGGTAGCCCATTGGATGCAAATCTTAAAAGTAACTTACCTAATAATTTACTTTCTAAATTATATACGTATAAATTGCACATTTTCTAATATGTCAAAATTTACCAAAAATGTTTAACCGATCATTTTTCATTCTCTTTCTTATATTGTGTTATGTTTATTCATTTTATCTAATGTTTACATTATGTATTGAATTGTTGAGTAATTACCAAAATACATATGTACAAGCATTGAATTTATTATAAACAAATAAGCCATGCTATATAGTACCTTATTTTTGGCAACCGATCGAACGAAAGATTGGTTTTGAGTGGCCAATGGCCATAACTCGGCCTGTGGCGGTGGTAAGAACTTGTCGACGAATTCATTGTTTTTGTGGAAGTATCTTGTTTTCATCTAGCGTCAGTTACCGCCATGGTTCCAATGACAAAACTGCGACAATTAATGTGAGACCAGAGTGCCTGGTCTCTTTGAGGGGTGACGCGGAGTGGCCTACGCGCTTACCAGATTTGAGCATTTGTGATTTTTTTTGGGGGATACCTAAAAGAAAAATTATTTTAACACCTTGGAAGAACTTAAAGAGAGAATTAGGAAGGAATTTATGACTATACCCATCTAAATGTGCCTACGAGTGGTTGAACACTACCGGAATCCCCTACAAGAGTGCATCGCTGCTCATGACGGCCGCCATATTGGAGATGTCACCTTTAAAACTTGATGTAAAAATATCTTTTCCCCCAACCTGTAGAACAAACTCAGTCAGCCTGCGGCCATTTTGCAACAATTTTGAAATAAATTATGATTGTATATTACTGAACAAACAACGCAAAATCTCTACCATTTAAAATGGACGCCACAACGGCGGAAATTGTTTGATCAGTCACCAAAAATTACCATTACATGGCTTATCTGTTTATTATAAATTCAATGATACAGAACAAAACATGACGATGACAAACTTACTTTGTTGTAAACTTTGAAACAATAAGACATTCAATAACAAATCACCTAAAAATAAAAACACATTTTATGACCCAATCATTTAGTACGGACACCTGTACATGCCATAATACATTGACATAAAATCATTGTATATAATACATCATTGTTCCGAAACATTGACTTACCCAAAGATGTAACCCACTGCAAAGTGTAATCGCTATGCGAAACAACTTTTCACCATAGGCGAAGATTGGGTTGAATTTAAGGGGGGTTTAAAATATTGAAAATAAAACTTAACTTCAATATATATCCAAGATAACCCATGTAGAAGCCTCCTCTTTTGTGCCATATACTAATACTATTCTTTCCTTTTTATAAAGTTTTTTCATTAATAACAAAAAATAATAATAAATTTGTAAGAATGTTAGTTATACATTGTAGTTCATTGTGTTTCATATTGTTTATTATTGGAAAAATACCTGAGAATGTTATACTAAAATTATTATTTTAATATAATAGTCCTGTTTTTTAATGAAAAGTATCTAATTTTTTTTTCATGATCAATACGTTTTGTCAAATCTTTCTCGGTATAAAATATTGCCAAATTAGAAAAGCGATTTTGCAGCATTGAAGTATTTATCCATGTTTTGATTTTTCTTATTGCTAAAAAGCTTCTCTCGCAAGTGGCAGAACTAATCGGTAACGTTAATGTGATTTGTATTATTGCATAAAAATTTGAAAATACTTCTTTGGTTTGATTTTAACATAATATAATTATCCAATGTTATGATTTTTATCATTTATAACTAAAGATTTTCAAACTTAATATTACAAATAGGTAAATCTTAAAACAAAATTGAAATATTAAACGTGTTATAACTTTATAAAGATAATGAGGCAATAAGAAAAATAATTTTATTTGATACTGATCAATGGATGGTAAACCGTTTTCATGATCTATGCTGCATAAAACTATCCACTGCCGTAGTCAAAGAAAGGCTTTTGGAAGAAAATATTTTTTTTTTACTACTATGGATCCAATAATTTAAAATAAATATTGGTTTGAAAATAATCTTTAGCTAACAATATGATTACTCGTATGTATATTTAATATATGATTATGTATCTGTTTCTTGAGCAAATTCTGTTGTACAACTATCCCCACATACTTATTCAAATGGGTAGGTTCAATTCTTTTTCATTTAGGTATACCGTATATAAGAAACCATTTTCCTCATAGACCTTATTATATATATATATATATAATATATATACCAATATGCCTTATTATTTATATACATGCGTTATTTCTTGCGCGTAAATGCTACTGCTACCGCACTAATGCGCAACAGGCAACAGTGAGTAAAACTGCACGTAAGACTGAACTCTGAAGACGAACTCTACAAGACACCGTCGTCAGGGCGTCTTGCGTGCATCAAAATTAATTTTTATTTTTACTAATATAAATTTCTCTTTTGACTAGTTAAATTTTGTTTGTGGGGGGATTTCAGAAATTTTTGACGGGGCTAAGTCCACAAAAGCCCCCCGATCTCCGCTAATGCTTCTCACCCGACTTAAAATTTACTCCCTTTCCTACCTTCCTTCCTTCCTTTCTTTCTTTCCTTTTTAAAAATATTACAAACAAAATGAAAACTGCATGCACGGTGGAAAACTATGTCTAAATAATAACTTACGTTTACAAACTGTTAAAGCGTCATCAGGTGTTTCGTGAAAAAGCTCTAAAAAAAAAAAAAAAACCATTAGCAATATTATATATTATGTTATTGTTGCGTGGTGTATTTTAATAGCTAATTCCATGGTTAAATTAAAAACTTAATAAAAACTCGTGTTTTTCTGACCATACTATGACTTGTGAGACGTTAATACTATATGTTATATATATATATATATATATATATACCTATAGGATTAAGTTTAGTTATAAAAGCCGGCAATTTATTTATGGAGCAAAATATAGGCAATTTTTAACATTCACATGTACTCAAATGGACAAATTTGACCTCACGAAAAAAAGTCTCTTGTAGAATGAACGAAATTGTATAAATTTTTTTCTTATGTGATGGAATATAAAATTGTACAAGTTGGATTTAAATTGAAACTTCGATGTTATTAAAAGCTTAGAAAAAAATTGTGTGTGTATGTGTGTGTGTGAAATCTACCTTAAAGTTTATATTTTTAATCACACCAATTTAGCATGATTAAAAATTGTAAAAAAAAATTAAAATTTTTTGATTTTACGAGGCAGAAGTTCATTCCCCGCAAAGCGTGTTGTCGTGGTGAAAAATGGCATTGCCACCGGGCCACTCAAAGGTATAATGTAAAAATTGATAGTAAATGAGTAATTTATTAAAAATTAAGTAGTTAATGTACAGTTAAATATCATAAAATACGATAAAAACCATCTTAATAGAGACATATTTAAAAGCATTATTAACGTATAAGATTGGCTTGACGAGGATTGAATTTGTAGGTAAGCAACTCAAAAACCAATTTTGTTATATTGTTTCCTTGAATTAAAACAGTGATTCATATCATTTTTCATTAAATGTTTGGTGTATAGAAGCATATAATAATTTATATTTACTTACGTTTTTGTTCTGTCTCCAATTGTGTTAGTTGCTGAAAATCTTTATAATCTGTAAATGAAAATTGTTGATGCTTAACAAAATGAAATTTTCTAATTATTTATCAAATAAAACATAGAAAAAAAAAAAAATAAAATAAAATTTACTTCATCAAAACACAAAAACTAACAAAGTACCTATACCGATACATAGTAAATCTATTGACTGCGATTTAGAATTGACCACTGGTTTTTTTTTAGAAGAGTTTGAAAGACTTCGTAATTGGTCGTTTAATTTCATTTTTAAATATATTTTACGTAATATGCATGACAGTACAATAATGACAGTAGGTATAGTAGTAAACTACATTGACTTAAGTGAGCGCTTGGATCCTATATAACTAATGAACTCGGACCTAGTAGGTACTACATAAAAAAAAAAAAATCACATTAATAAAATTTAATTTTTAATTATCTGTTAAATAAAAATTTAAGAATAAGCAATTTTACTTAATCCAAACTGAACAGAATAACCAACAAAGTATATTTATTGACTACGACTTGGAGTGGACGACTTTTTTTTTTTTTTTTTTGGAAGTTTACCGGTTTGAAAAGTGTAATTTGACGATTTACTTCATCAAATGGCTTGTGTATTTTGCATAGGTTTACTTGAAAGCATAAAAATATACGTATATTGACTTACTCCGGTTATTTGCATAAGAATAAACCACAACTTGCGTTTAAACTACAACTTCTAAACTAGTGACCCACCCAAAGCGTAGTCGCTCCCCGTCAAACTACCCACGCAACCTAGACTGATCCCGGCGCTTTTTTTTATTTATATACTTTTGCTAATAAACTATGATTTGTTGACAGACATGATAAGACGCAAAACATTACGTACTCGTAATATAAATACATTGGTGTTGGATGAGGCCGATGAAACGTTGAACAAAGGATTTAAAGTACAAATTTATGATATTTATCAATTCCTGCCTCCCGCTACGCAAGTAAGATTTATTATTTTACCTAACTTCTTCAACTTGTTATAACTGTCTAAACTATTTTAATGTACCTATAGGTAATTATTCTTTTGTACATTGTAATTTAATTTTTAATTTTTTTTCATGTTAAGGCAGATTTGAGTTTTGTATTTATTACTTTCAGATGCTGTTAAAATCTCAAACACTAATTAAATACTTTTTACAATAATATTCTTATATTATATGTGTTGTTGTTAACATTGTTATCTACGTTGTTAACATTGTATTAAATTTTCAAAACTTTTTCTGGAAAATTTAAGTTTTTATTGAAATTAAATGACAATAAAATTGGAAATTTTTGAAAATTACAAAGTTCTATTTTTAGCTCAAAAATTTGTGAAATGTTTTGAAATTTGCCTTACACCTGTAAATTACTAATGTTAACATTGTGTGAAAATATCAAGTCTTTCCAATCATTATTTTGAGGGTTATAACCAATAACGAAATTGATTTTTGTCAAAAATGCGTTTTCCGTACTTTTTTCCGTTTTTTCTTAAATTTTTTATTTGTTTTTCCTGAAAAACTTTTTTGGAATTGAAAATTTTGAAAAAACATAATCAATAATGCACCAAGAATATAAAATTCTCTACCGGAAAGTGGTACTGTTGTTGAATATCGGAGCAATTCCCTAGCTACACGTGCCACAGACAAAAAAAAAAAAAAAAACCACATCTTTGTAAAATCAATTGCTTCCTCGCTTCGCTCAGAATTTAAAATAGTGTATTATTACACAGCAAAACTTTCTTTCAATTTTTTACTACGTATTAAATTAATTTATTACATAAAAGTTTGTAAGCAATAAGGAATAATTTTTCATAACGTTAGTTTTAGCCGTACTGACGCCGGATTTGGCGATCTCGCCATTTTCGTCCTTTTCGGCACATAACAGAAAATAATCAAAACATCAAAAAATGCTTCAAATACAAAAAATTTAAAGCCAAAATTCCAAATTTTATGTAGTAATTAACGTAAGGATTAGAGCACTTGTTCTAATCGAAAACGTCATACAAACCTGCAAATTTCAAAATTTTCACAGTAAAATTCTTGATTCTTTTTGGTTTTTTGGGCAAAACTCAAAAAGTATGCAATATTTCTAAAGAAAATTTATCCAAAGTACCACCAAAGTCCATAAATATGTGTTTAAGAAAAGTTACTAACTTTGAAAATCAGAGCATTCATTCTATATGAAAAGTTGTTGATAGAAAAAAAAAAATTATTACAAAAACAATACATTCTTCGTTCGTTACTCAGAATCTAAAAAAAATGATCATAAATAACACAAAGATACCTATTTTTCAGATTTTTTGTGCAACCCTTGATAATATTATATATCGTGATAATATACATTGACTTACGTGTATTTCTGATGTGCGGTAATTTTTTTTGATGAACTATAAAAAGTATATTATAAAGAATGTGTTCCAACGAAAAGTTATTTTATAGTTTTGGTATGTATTAAAACATTACGTTCATGGTCTTATTTTTTCTTGCTTACTTTTTTATTGCTTAATATTTAGTAACTGAGTTATAGTTATAATAATCAATAAATTGTGTTTCTGCATATTTAAAACTGATGGTGCAAGTAGTCAAATAGGTATTTAATATAACTAAATAAAAATATCTTTCATTTATATTCATACTTGAGGAGTCATCATTAGGAGTAATTTCTATAACCCATATGAATTAATTGTATTAGGGGGAATTTATTTTATTATTATGTAAATGATGAATAATAGGCTGAGATGGTTTGAACATGTGATGAGGAGAGATGAAACTGAAGCAGTAAGAGTAGTTATGAAAATAAACGTTAAAGAAAAAAGAGATATAGGAAGACCAAAAAATAGATGAATGAAAAAGAAGAAGAAGAAGAAGAAGATTTGTAAACAGATGTTTGTATGTGCTGTACTAAATTATCGTGAAATGTAGACTATTGACCATTTACAATTCCACGTATTTCAACTTTTTACCTCAATACATTTTGGTCGTTAAAGTGGATTATTTTCTAAGGTTACCGATCAAAATAATCATAAAATTGCTAAATTTTTAGATGTTTGTGATGACTATGACTAAACAATTACTGCGTTTTCAATTTTTAACTAGGTTACATGATTTTATTGTGTCGTATTATGTACTTACTCAATAAATGATCTGCATGTTTTTAATCACAATTAAATATTAATTTAGTCGTTAAAAGCTTAGAATTTTTTACAAATGTTTCAATTCAAATGAAGCAGACAATCTATCCAGTAGTTTAAGCTACTTAACGGTTTCACACTCACTTTCCCCTATGATACTAAAATGTTGTTCATAATAATTATGATTTGTTTTAAATTGACTAAAGAAGGCCATTGTGTTATTGTTCTTATAGGTAACTGTATTAATTAAAACATGATTCATGAAAAACGTACATATACGAATCAAACTATTGAAATTTGAAAATAAATGTGCAATATGGATTTTTAGAAGCATTTTTATGAATTACCCCTTTAGTAAACGGTTTTTATAAAAAAACCACTGGAAAAAGATCCACCAAACTTTATCTGAGTTCAATTGAATAGTAATTTGCAATGAAAAGTCAAAAATAATTCTTTATACACAATAAAATTGTTTCAGATAAAAGCGTCACAGATTTTTATTTTTAGTCGTTTATGTTGGAAAATGGTTAAAAATTGGTCATACTTTTGACTTATTTTTAGAAAAAAATTCTTAACTCAAACAAATTTGTTATTTAAGAATTGAAATTTAAATATGTTATGTGAATTTGCTAACTGATAAAAATTTTTTAAAAAAATTTGCCCAATAGATTCCAAACTAGTATAACAAAAGTATTGAAAATTGATGTAATTTGGTTATAATGATGAAATTGCGCAATATTGTGCAATTGATACAAAACATTTATGAACTCCCCAAATAATGGCCCAAATGGTTTGCAATTTTCCCGAGTTATTTAAATTAATACTTTTTATACGTGGATACATTTTTTTGGAATTTTTGAACCATTTTTATTGTTAAATTTGGTTCTTATCAGGGTGTATACTAGGCTACTGAGCTCACTCAGAATCGTATTTTCAAAGGCAATGGTTTATCATTGCTTTCTGATATTAAACAATGCGTTTGGACCACAACTTCTAAACTAGTGACCCACTCAAAGAGTAAACGCTACTCTGTCAAACTATTCACGCGACTTAGAGTGATCCTGGCTTTTTAAAATTGTATATATAAAAAATAAAACAAAATAAAATTACTTTGACATTTGTCTTCTAAAATTACCGAATATTTTTTTGGATCATTTTTAATTTTCTGATTCACTGAAAAAAAAAATTGTTTTATAATGTTTGTTTTTCCAATGATGTTTTTTTTTTTTTTTTGTTTTTCTGTAAAACACTTAAGAGTATAAGGATTGCTCCGATTTTCATGTTCAATAGCACTAATGAAAAATCTATGGACTCTAATTGTACATTGATGGGTCTAAAATTTGAAAGTAACAATAAAAAAATTTAGGTAAAATTTTACCAAAAATTTTAAAAATTAAAGCTAACATGTTTTTTGACATAATTGATTTAGTTTTTTGGCCATAACTTCTAAAAAATAAACGAAACTAGCTGAAATATTTTACAAAATATTGCAGTGTGTTGGATATAGGTTTGGTCTAAGTTTCAAAAGATTTAGAAATTTTTTTAGCTAAGTATAGAACTTAAATATTTTTGAAAATTTCCATTTTCTATGTGGTTGGATAAAAAATGTAATTTTTGACAAAATTTTGAAACTTCAACACAAGATTAACAGCAAGTATTCATAAGATACTAAACAATTTCGGAAATTCATAGTCACAATTTTTTTTTTAGTCGTTTAAATTAGACAATGGTAGAAAATTGGTCATACTTTTGACTTCTTTTTAGAAAAAAATTCATAACTAACACAAATTCGTTATTTAAGAATTGAAATTAAAATAATAGAATTTTCTATACGGCAAATTAAATTTCGAAAATAATTGCTCAATTTATTTTGAACGCGTACAATAAAAGAATTGAAAATAGGAGTAATTTAATTATAGCAATGAAATTACACACTATTGTGCAATTGATAATAAAAACGTATTGACTCCTCAAATAAGGGTCCAAGTAATTTAAAATTTTTACGCGTTATTTAAATTAATATTTTTTACGTGTAAATAAATACGTTTTACGGAGTTTTTATCGTTCAATTTGTTTTTTACCGGGACGTATACTAGATAACTGAGTTCGCTCAGAATCGTATTTTCAAAGACAATGGTTTAACATTGCTTTCAGATATTAAACAATGTGTTTGAACCACATCTTCTTAACTAGGAACCCACCCAAAGAGAGTAGTCGCTACTCCGTTTAACTACCAACGCGACCTCGGCTTTTTTACTATGAATTTTTTGATAGTAAACTATAAACGTATTTTTATTACATTTTAATCAAAATTAAGTGTTTGGATAATTAATAAAAACTTTGAACTTACCGTTATAAATTTCTAGGAATTTTAGTAAATGATACTCCATTTTTAAACCTGAAAAAGAGAAATACAAAAATCAAGTTAGAATAACTGTAAGTTATTTCAACTATTTACATTGTTTTAATTAGACACAAAATTCAAAAGTCACCATTATAAAGTCAAATAATTCATAGTAATACATAGTGTCCACAATTATTATAGTCTAGAACAGTGGTGGGCAAACTTTTTTAATGGGTGGCCACAAAGTTTAAGAAATTCTAGAGAAGGGCCAGAATTATAGAAAAAATTCATTTTGTGTTAAAGCTTTGAATCATATAATATTATAAAAACATTACAGCATTACACACAAATGTTACAAATTACCGTTTACCTTAAATAATAATAAATTAAACTTTTATTCGAAGGCCCAACCATGGCAGACGTGGATCCATGGGAGATGGGGGGGTCATGGGGGTCGTGACCCCCCAAACAAACATCATGATTATAGGTATTTTATGTTTACTTGAAAATTGATATGCGCATAAAGTGCATTTTTAATTTTTTTCACGGAGATTTTTACACTAAAAACGTTTAAAATAATTTATATTTACATGTTGTTTAAATAGTTAATATTTTATTTTATACAACGCAAATTATAACGTGTACCTACCCTTAAACTACATCGCTATCTGTTCATAAAATCATCATCCCCATTTAATTTCTAAGAATGTTAAATAGCTCTAGACTCTAGACTCTAGAACATAAGAAAACTAGGTTTTAATTTTCATTTTGCAATTCATTTTTAAGTGAACTAGTGAACTTTGAAATTTTGAAATTTGTCAACTTTGTTAATTTGTTTGTCAACCCCTGAAATAAAACATATGTGTTATACGTTTTAAACCTCTTCCTTTCTCTTGTAACGGTCTATTTTATTTCAAATTTGGTGTAGATAGTTATTAGTACGTTTGGTTAAAATCTAGGTGATATTTGATTTAAAAACCGAAGTCAGAAATGTTCAAAATGTTCAAGTTTTATATTTGTAGGTAGCTTAAAATATGTTGGAAAACCTAGAAATTTGTTCAAGTGTTAAAAGCTTAGTCTGTATAAGTGTAAAGCAATTTTTGAACCATTTAAATATTGCACAAATACATTGTAAATACATTTTCTGTTTTAAGTATTTTTTAGATACAATCGATACATTAAAAATATTTAGTAAAAAAATAATTTTACTATAATTTATAGAATTTACTTGTTAGTTGTTTGAATGAAATTATTGTAACTTCTAAAGGATGCGAAAAAAAACAAATATTAAATTAGGTAATATTACAGCGGAAATCTTGCTTGAATATAAAACCATGAACATTGGAGAACACTATCTAATGATCACGAGCAAGACATGAAGTAATAAATATTTTTGGCAGATAAAGCAATCTGATTGGTTAAAAGAAATAATTTAATTTAGGAGCCTAGGTCTTTTTACTTTAATATTCTTATAAAAATAAAAACATTTGATGAAGATATATTATTCCAACACAAATAAGTACAGTCGTGCTAAGTTTTACTGTTTAATGATTTATGACTTTTATATAGTATGCTAGATTGATTCTTTGATTACATTTTTTTATTTTAAATTACGAAAAAATTTAAGTCTAAAAAAAGACGGACATTTAGTTTAAATTTAAATCAGTTTTAATACATGCCCTGTATATATTTGTTAGTTTTAAAAAAAATTTTGTATCGCCGGAGTAAATATTTTACATGACACAAAAATTTTTGTAAAAAACTTTTGTTTTTGGTATACTGCAAAGGATGTTCTTTGCATTTTTAAAATCCATATAACTACTGATTTAGAGTATGACATTTATAAATACAAAATTTCATAATTTTACTTGTAAAATTAGCTATTTCTCTCATAACATCGTCGTGAAATGTATCTGAAATTATATAATTTGTATAGAATTCACATGGTTATGAAACGTATAAAGAATAGACTAAGAAAAATTCATGATTTTACAGCTTTTAGCTTCGGATGATTTATAAAATGATCTAAGGAATAAATAATTTTAACAAAATAACTCACGTATACAACTCCGTAGTTCAGCAGACTGGTCTTCATTGAGGTGGGTATCTATATATATATATAAAAATGAAGTTAGCGATCGCATAACTCACAAACGCCTCGACGGATTTGCCTAATTTTTTTTTTTATTTTGTTTGTCATTGTCTATGGATGGTTTAAGGCATAAAAAATTTTAAGTTACAATATTTTCAAGGAAGGTCGCGTAACCAGCAAGGAACTGAAAGCATGCATATACCTATATATCATATGCCAGATTGTGTGCAATGGCTAAAGTTTTGCAGCAATACAAAATTATCATTTGGGATGAATGTACCATGGCACATAAAAAATCATTGGAGGCTTTGGATTGAACACTGCAAGATCTGAATGGTAGTCAGAATTTGTTGGGTGGTGTGTTGCTATTGTTGGCTGGGGTGACTTTCGTCAAACTCTTCCCGTTCTTACAAGAACAACACCGGCAGACGAAATCAGCGTGTCTTTGAAAACAAGAGACAAGCGAAAATTTTTAAAGAAGTAAGGCAAGGTTGCCCTTTGTCTCCATATATATTTAATTTATTTAGTGAACATGCAATAGATGAAATGAAAGATCACTCTTGTGGAATATCGATAGATGGGAAACAGTTTTACTCCATCCGCTTTGCAGATGACATAGGTCTTTTAACTGACAGCAAGGAGGAATTGAGTTTGATGCTTCATATACTTGAATCATCTCTAGAAAAGTTAAAACTAAAAATTTACGTAAAAAAACAAAAGTTATGGTTATATGTAAAGTTCTAACAAATATAAACATAACACCTAACAATGAGCAGTTATAACAAGTAAACGAATTTTGTTATCTTAGAAGCTTGATAACAAATGACAATAAAGCTACAAAAGAAATAAGAAGACGAATCACACTGGCAAAACAAGCTTTCGAGAAAAAACGAACACTTCTTACTAACAAACATCTGAGTATAAGTTTAAAAAAGAATTTCGTAAAATCATACATTTGGAGTATATTACTATCTGGTTGTGAATCGTAGACGACAGGAAAATATAATAAAAGTAGACTGGAAGCAGGGCCTAAAATTTATTAAATTTTAGGGTACACATTTTGTTTGAATTTTATTGCAACTGTTGATAGATTTTTATAATATATTTATGATTCAGAGTATACACTTTTAATTTCAGGGTACACACTTTGGGTCAGGGAACACACTATTTTAGGCCCTGACTGGAAGTGATGGAAATGTGGATGTGAAGGAAAATGACAGGAACAAGCTGGATAGAACATAAGACAAATGAAGCAGTGTTCCAGAAGTCAATAAACAAAGTACAGTGATGAACACAATAATGAAAATAAAAATAAAACTAGTCGGACATCTACCCATACACAAGGAGTTCATCACCATTATCATGGAAGGGAAAGTTGCGGGTAAAAGATCTAGACTCTAAAGGAAGACCGCGTAAGTCCTTCTTTGAAGAAACCTCCCGTTGGCGCAGGAAAAGGATTGCGCGAATTTCGCGAAAAATTCGGTAGGATTGCGCGAATTTCTGGGGTAGGATTGCGCGAATGCCAAATAAGAGGATTGCGCGAATGGAGAAAGACCATTTTTAATATTTTTTTTTTAAAGTATGAAGCTGTGGTAACACTGGAAATGTTGAGATGAAAAGTTCGTTTTAGGAAGATAAGATTGCGGCGGATTCTCAGCGACGGCATAGTTGCCACTGTTTGAAGTTGCCTAAGTTTGAATTTCGAAGACTACTTTTTCCTTCACACTTAACCAGGCTAAGGACTGGCCATGTAAGAAAGTTTTATTTCCTACATGGGCGTGTTTAAAAAAGTTTTTTTTTCTTTTTTATTTCGTTGTTATTTTTTGCTTCTCAAATATTTTTCATTAATTTTTTTTTTTTTAGACCCTCGTTAAAAATCACAATAAAATTTGGATGTAGAAGACCCTCGTTAAAAATCACAATAAAATTTGGGTGTAGAAGACCCTCGTTAAAAATCACAATAAAATTTGGGTGTAAAAGACCCTCGTTAAGAAATACATATTAAAAAGTGAAAATTAAAAATTCAAATTTTAGCAGGGAGACAGTGGAATCTGATATCCTCAAGGTACGTCAGTACGTCTCCTTCTACTCTAAATTGGGCATAAAACATCATGATTTCGACCAGCTTATAATATGCTGTTTGGGCGTTCGCGCAATCCTTGACTTTACATCTCTTTATTTTTCGCGCAATCCTACCCACGAAAAATTTTACGTTTTTTCTTAAATTCGCACAATCCTAGCGCTGCCCCCGTTGGATGGGTTGTACCTCTTACCAAAATCTTAAGAGGATGGCATGTGACAGGCATGATTGGCTACATCAACGAGGCTTGACCTTTAGAAACTGATGATGATAATATACATTGTAATTAAAAACATTACGTGACATAAAGAAAAAATCTACATAATACGTATTATTTGCTTATGTGAATGCTCTTGGAAAGAATGTACCTAACTAGAACTATGGTTATTTCTATAAAATATGGAACAAGTTAACTTTCCTAAAACAGTGACTTGTTATATTAAACCTGATTATAGAATGCAAACCTGGGGAAATTATGGTATCATTCAACAAGTCATAAATAAGTATTTTGTACACATTTTTTTGAAATAAACGGCAAATTTAGTTTAAAATTTAAACTGTATAGTTTCAATAAGATTAACGTATAAGATAATACAAGGTGACCAGACTGTTGGATGAATGTTTAATTAATTAATTAATTTAATGAATGAAAAAAGTAAAATTTTTGAAATGTTTATTTTTAACGGTAACTATTATGATTATTGTTATTATTTTTTTTATTACTAGCATAGAATATGAAAAATAATAATATATAATGAAGTTTGACGCGACGTATTCAATAAAATACTTTGACGAGACCCAAAACTTAATAAAACCCGATTTCAACCGTGACTATAGAGAATCTTATACTTACTGAAACCCATATGAATTGTTTTTTTATAAAAATAGAACCGGAACCAGAACACGCTATTTTTAGAAAATTTTGGAACCGAAACCAGAACCAAAACCTAAGTTAACATTTGCTTTACTGGAACCTTAATTTGAAAGTTTAAATTCCTGGTGTTTTCAGTTTTATACAGTTAAGTATGATGATAATTAGTTTTAGTAATATAGTAATTATTATATATATATACCTAAGCAATTAAACATTGTTTCTTCCATTTTAAGATCTGAAAAAAACATTTAATCAACGATATTATTATTATCATTCTACTTGAAGTTTTCTCTTAAAAACCCATCAATTCTAAACAGAATTTTTAAAAATCTTCACTTTTATAAATTATACTGTAACAGGTTGATTGGTGATGGAACACACTTACACCAATTTATGTATATGATGTTTATCATTGGATGAAAAAAATACAAATACAAAAACCAAAAATATTGGTATAAAATAATTTTTCTGATGTTCACGACATAATAAATCCATAATAAGATCAAGTTAACAATGTTAAAATGTAGGATTCGTCAAATTGAACACAGTTTTTCGTAATTGGCTAAATCCAGTTGAATTTTTGACATTGTTTTTGGGAAACGAGTTGAATTATACAAATTATACCTTCTAATATTGTAATTGAGTTTATTCTTAAGAAAAAAAAAAAAAAAAACTCCTATAATCAATTAATTTAAGTCTCATAAAAAAAAATTGTTCTAAAATATGACTTACCACTATGTTTACTTCGTATTACATAGATATCTGAAAAATATATGTTTTAATACAAAACCATTTTATCCAAACAAACTTTAAAATAATGTCAAAACGTTTTTATAAATCTATATATGTTACAGTAAAACATGATGTTTGGTTGCTGACGACCTCGACCGATCATTAATGACAACCTCCTAATTTTAAGGTTATTCATGTAAATAACCGATCATTACTGAACTCGCCGTTCGATTAGGTTATTTTCTACATTTGCTGGTGAATAACGCAACTATCCTAGTTGTCATCATTTACCATAACATATATATCAGATGCACATAGGTTGTTTATACGATAGATGATTAATATGTATAACACATGTTGTCTTAAAAAGATTTATTCAAATTCATTGTAGGTAGTTTGGCAAAATGGCTCATAAAGAATCTGTTTCAAAGAATATTATTAATGTGCATGGGTGTTACAAAATCAGCAAGGAGTGTTCTAAAATTATTTAAAAAACATTTTTCTTGAGTGAAAAAATATTAATTTTTCAAACAAACTGAATATTTTAGATTCTTAGTGGAGCGATAAACCGATTTAATATACCAAAGATGAATGTTCATAAATTTTGGGTGAAGGAATTGATTTTATAAATATGTGCAATTTAAAAAAAATTGTTTTATTCCTAGGTAAATGCTTTGAATTTAATGTTGGCCAAATTTATATTATATTTTGGCTAATTATTCTACCGAACTTCTCAAGTTCCAATCATACGTATGATCTCACAACAAAATTAGAAGTTTTGCCCCAGATTGTACTTTATGCAAGACATTTTTTTGAAATATTTGTATATGAACCTAAAATTAAACCTAAAACCACAACGGGGTGTGGTGTTGAAAAGGCAGGGGCATGACCAGAAAAAAGTAAAATATTTGCAAAAAGTCCCGACGTTGAATCGCATGCAATAGGCAAAATTTTTTTCTTTTTTAAATCTACGCAAAAAAATTTTGAAAATGTTCTATACAAATCAAAGATCAATATTTAGTAAAAAAATGTTCAAAGTACTTTCAACTTAGACCTGCATGTATATCTTAATTTAATGAATATTGAGTGAAAATTTCAAGCATTTTAAATTATTATAATATATTTGGATTTTAAATGATTAAATAACAAAATTGAATTTGTCAAAAACCCGTTTGCTGTATATTTTACAGTTTTTCCGAATCTTTTTTTTTTCTTTTTTTTGGGGTGTAATTTATTCGTTATTGTCGTATTCAATGATTTGAAAAAGCGATTGTACCAAGGATATAAGTAAAGCTACCGGAATAGGCATCACAGAGACCAAAAAAACAAAACTCACATTATTTAAAAAATCAGTTACTTCCTCATTTCGCTCAGAATCTATAAGGTTTATCTTTACACAATTATTGTTTGATCATTGTGTAAAACCATAAAAATAAGTTTTATTACTTACCAATGCATTTAGTGAATATATCATGAGCTTTTGATTGTGCTGATAAAACATTATTAGACATTTAGTAGACATTTTTTTTAGGATTATTCTACTTAGTGTATAAAATAGTTACACAACTGCAGCTTACTTATATCATAATCGAAATTTGCTATTACATTTATTGAAAGATGAACAAATTAATAAATTAATAACAAACAATAATTTACATATTAATTGATTTAAATTTTAAACAAATTTTAAAAAATATTTTTCAATCACATTTTTTTTATATTATCTAATTCAAATCCATTTTGCGTAGTATTTACTCCACACCAACATTCAATATGGGTGTTTTTTATGAAAAAGAAAACTTATTATTAAAAAAAAATAATGTGCAGAAAAAACCTACATTTAATGATTAGTAAACTATATAATTTATTTTTATACTTAAATAGTGTTTTAAACATTTTAAGATATTTATCAATAATGTCCTGAAAATATTATTGTATTTAATAATATTTTATAAATAGCGATACATTTTTTAAATAAATGTATGAATGTATCTTTACACGTTACAAATAAGCTCAAACCAAAATATTAAAGATCATAAGTTTGTCCATATTTTTTAATGTGCTATATTTAAACTCAATATGTAATTGTTTATTTCTAGACAAATTGTTGATTTAAATTTAGATTACCAACATAAAATATTTTAGATATTTACTTTTTCGAATATTAAGTTCAATGTTTCCTTTAAAAAGTATAACATAAAAAAAATTATATTATTTTTATTCAAATAACAAATAAAAATAATTTTATTTATTTTTATATATAAACGGACATAAGTACTACACAATATTATAAGCGTAAGCACAGTAAAAATAATATATATTATGTGAACTGTCATATACAGCAAGATGATATAAGAATAACACAATTAGAAACTAAAATACATAATACATAACTAGATATATATATAGATAGTAAAACATAGTATGTGAACTCTCATATACGGAAAGATGACATAAGAATAACAAAATTATAAACTAAGATAAATAAATACAGTTATAAAGTTACATATGAAGACAATAAGAACATATTATAAATATAAATCAAGGAAAGGTGTAAAAATTAAGACATACTATATAAAATCAAATGTATTAGAATTAAGTAGCCATTAAGATGTTAGAGGGACTGTTTGTCATATAGTTTGTTTTATAAAGGATATGGTAGAAAAAATCCCTATTTCTTTTGTTGATGGAATTTATTTTAAAACGAATAAGAGAAAGGAGCTCTTAACAATAGATATTCCCTAAAAGTAAATTGTGCAAGCATTTTGATAATAATAAAGTGCGTCTATTTTTAAGCAAAGAAAGATTAATAAATTTTAGTTTTGAATAGAATGAACCATGAGGAAGCCTAACAAATATTAAAGTTAAAGGAGACAAATCGTAGAAAGTTGTTCTGAACTGATTCAATCGCTTCAATTTGCTTTGAAGTGTTATTAGTCCAAATTAATGGACAGCATTCCAAGTTAGAGCAAACAAAGGCATAGAATAAAATTTTTAGAGATAGAGGATCTCTGAATGATCCACAAGTTCATTTAATAAAACCTAGGTTGGGCATTCACTTGTTTTTTATCATTTCAGCATGGCCTGAAAAGTTTAGTTTTGAATAAAAAATTACGCCTATGTCCTTAAAATTTGCCAAAAGTTCAATAGTTGAGCCACAAATAGAATAGGTATGATTGATACAATTTTTGATTAAACAAAAGCCCATAGATATGCATTTGTCAATATTTAATGACAGCATATTAGCTAAGCACCAAGAATGAATGCTATTTACATCGGATTGTAAGTCATTCGCGTCCCCTTGATTATTGATTATTTTTACAAGTTTAAGGACATTGGCAAAAAGGAAAACATGAGAATTTTTTATTACATTAGGAATGTCATCAATAAAAATATTAAAGAGTAAAGTAGAGAGATGATCATATGTATAGATAACAATTTATTTTTTGTATAATTTACGCACAAAAATAATTACTATTCGATGACATTAAATCGAATTTAATCACTCTAAAAAAAATTTTCGGCAGCATACGGACACCCACGTTGTCAAACTTAAAAAATATTTAAAAATGTGTGGCCAAAAAATAAAATAAAAATGTAGACGAAACCGGTTAAATGTTTGCCATTTATGTGTTTTAACAAAATGAATAATTTGGTTGGTTCTTTATAAAGTCAAAAAATATAAAGATTAAAATACCTGGAATATTCAAAAACTGTTTCAAATTCCACAAATTACAGATTTTTATAAATTTTGAAAAATTATGAAGACTATTATTCCTGAACATAGTATAGAACTTTTCAATATTCGATTTGTTTTAATACATTGAAAATTTTAACTTTCGTAAGATAATTTGAAAAGCAACTTCTGAAGAAGTAAACTTCTTCTTTAATATTAGTTAATAATACAATACAAAATAATTATAATTTTGACGTGGTTATAGTTCTTTGAAAACAAATGTTTCATATTTACGAATAGACTATTATAAGGTTGACTTGGATTGGGAAAATATCGTTAAACATATTGAGACAGCTATATTTTTTATTCTTTATATTAAAAATACAATTTGGAATGCAAAAAATTCATTAATTGAATTCAACGTTTTCGGGAGAATAACAAAAACAGTTTGAACACTGAAAACACTGCAAAATTATGATAGTTAAAGATATAACTTATACATATAGTTTCTAATAACGTTGATGATGATTTTAAAACCATGAATTCATTTATTACGATAAATAAGCATAAACGAAATTATACAAGTTGTAATATTTCGGATTAAATTTTTAATGCACTAATTATTTTGTTTAAAATAAAAACATTTGAAAATTAATAAAGAGTTAAAAAAGTTGTTAAATAAACACAAGCATTAGCCAAAATATTTAATTTGGAAGTTTATAATAAATCATTATTTAAATTTCACTTATACATTTATGAATAAAAATGCATCATTTAGAATTACTCACCAACACATGTTGAGAATTTTTGCAAAAATTCATTAATATTATTTGCAAAATGTTTCACACCTAAAATATAATAATAAAATCAATGTAATTTGTATTATTTCTTACGTATAGTTTTTTTTTATAATATTATTTAATTATGTGGTTAGTACCTACATATTTAAATCGTATAGGTATGTTTTGAACGGAAATACTACTTGGCTAATTTTGAAGCTGTTACCTTTTACAAAACATTTGTAGTTTTACGATTGTCACTACAGTCATCATTCAATTGACATCCGATATTCGTTAATATTTTGCTTATTGCTATTAGATATCGAAAAAAAAAACGTTTTGCCAACAAGTAGTGCATAGTATTTCAGTCGCAATATTCAAGAATCATTTGCGTAACGTTGTTTGTTAAGCAATAATTGCAAAAGTTTCCGGTGAAAACAATTGAACTAACATGAACTGTATAATACACAATTATTTGAATTATAATATCTCACATAGCAAGACATTGAAGTATATAATAAGTGATCTGTACTGTTTTATACAGGTTTAATATGTTGCTAATGGCTGTATGACATGTGTACGCTAACAACATTATGGCAGGGTTAGGTAATTATTTTCAAACAATAGAAACGATTGGCCTACAAGGTACATTGTTTTACATTAACTCGGTTTTTGATAATAACCAAATCCGCCCTAGATATTTAACTTCATTCAATTCAACTATTTGTAAAAAATACAAACAAATAACCATGTAAAATCGTCTAAGAACTAAAGATTTGTAAACAAAAATTCCTAAATTTTGTACATACATAGAGGGGCAAATATGGTGAATTTGTTAAAAAATTTTCAAAATCTACTATGTTTCACAATGACGATCATGAGCAATGATAATAACAATGTAATCTCGACGTATGTTGTTATGTGAAAAAAAAATCCAGGTAAGTATGTCTTAAAACAACTTCATTAATACTACTTTTAAGTAATTGTTAGTAAATAGACTATAGTATAACATTTTTATTAGTTTGACTTACTAAAATGATTCCAGGTGACAAAATCCTCCATACCTAAATAAAAAAAAAAATAATAATTTAGACTGGTTTAAGTTTTTATTTGGGTGTATCAAAACTATTAGAATTACAGTCACATTCAAATAAATAAAATTACAATTATAATAAAATAGATAGGCTTAGTGACTTTTCTCAAATACATACAATAATTTTCTAAAGATTTGGCGTACGTTGAATGGTGTTTCGTAAATTTATGCATAACTGCAATACAATAATAAAATTTCCGTTTTTAAGAAATTATCCCATAATGTTTTTTTGACAAAATTTTACTATTCCTGAAGTTAATAATTTTAAAAAACTTTATGAATGTAAGTATTTAAAAATAGTATTTAAAACCACGAAAGGAATGTAAAACGATCATGTTTACTGATGTTCTTCTTTAAAAAAATATTTAAGACCTTTTAGATTAAAAACATATTATGTGTTCTTAAATACTCGTACGTTTTTTTTTTTATGGGTAAATGATTGAATTCTATAAAAGATATTTAGTTGCAAAACGTAAACTAGAATAAAAAAAATTATATTTAAAATATTTATTGAAATTTATTAATCGAAGTTAAGTTTTAGAGAGCATAAAAAAACTGGTATTTTAAAATGTATTTATAAAATATAAAACATTTTTAAATTGATCCATTAATCTAGTCTATTTTTCTTTACTCAAGGTTTTTTTTATTAAAGACGGAGCAAAAATATTTGCTCCGTCATTATTTATGAAGTATAAGTTTATGACATTATAAGCATTTAATAATTATTTATTGGTTTTCAGTATGTATTTATGTTCATAAAAACACACAAAAATAAAAAACATTTTACTTCAAACTACTATTGTGTTTTGTTTATAAAATTGTTAGTGGATTCATTTTTGATTTAAAAATGTAAAAATTTCAAACTTTAATAGTTTTAGACCCCGAGAGAATTGGGAAAGTTTTTGATTTTATAAAAATGGGTATTTTTTTCTAATTTAATTTTAATTTTAATTCTAATTCAAATAATACTGATTTTGGTCAACATAAGTAAGTTTTATTACTTGGAGCTCATAGCTTATGTTAATCGTATAATGCGTTTGATTTAAAACAAAGCTAATAAATATTATAATAAAAATTAATTTTTGTGCTAAGTATCAACAATGAAGAAGTGATTTATGGAAAAAAGTTATTCATTGTTTTTTCACGTGCTATACATTTAAACATTTATTTGTCTCGATTAAAATTTACAGTATTGTTTTTGTTATTGATTTTTTGATAAAATAAAAACAACTAATTCAAACAATTTTAGTTAAATGTAAACAGTTGTTTTGTCAGTAAAATAATAATTTTTTAAATTACTCACACACAAAATGCGGATCTATTAAAAATAAAATATATTAATTGATTTATTTATACTAATAACTATATACTAAATTCATAAATTATAACATTAACTATGGCCGAGGTTTATATTTTAATAGCTACATTGCGATTCTATTGTCATTTAATACACAGTATCTACCTATTGGCTATTTGTAAAAATATTTTTTTAGTTTGTAAGTCTTTGATTTGATCCAAAAAAAATCTAAACAGTAGCATTTAAGAACTTTATTGCATATTCCACGTGACCAGAAATTAATATTGACACTTTCTTATGACCTTATAATATAATTTAAGTACCTACTTATTATTCACTAATTTATAAAATAAGTTATTTCACCATTTTTGCATATGATGTTTTCTGGGGAGTGGTGAAAATATACGTGGAATAGCATTTGTTTTAACTGTAGGTAGCTACTCTATTATTATTAAGTACTTTTTGATTTAATTTTACAAAACAATTATACTAGACGTTTTCTACTAAAAAAAAAAAAACTTTTTCGGATAATATAACTAATCAGTTAATTAAATGTTATGTTAATCAACATAAAATTCATCTTTAGATAGACCATTGGACAGAGATGGTAATATTGATTGTTGATATATTTTGCATGTTTTTAAGTTATGATCAGAATACTAAGAACTCAAAATTTCTAATGTGTTTTAAATAACTTTAAATTTTACATATTGTTATAAAGATCTAAATTTATCTGTTATTAATATTTCTTTTTGACTCCGTTAAAGAGAAATAAAAAATGTAAAATTTTCGAATTTCTCAATACTTGCAATTTTTTAATTTATAAAAACTTTAATTTTTAGTCTAAAAACTTCAATACAAGCTTAAAAGCATATTTTTTTTTATTGGTTAAAAAAATTCAAAAATAAGGTACCTAACACATTGATTTATGGTCGTTTTTAAATCGTTAATATTTTAATAAATTTGTTTTTGTTTTTTCTTACTAAAAGTGTTCAAAGTAATTGCGATGCTTTCTCATTATAAATTTTGGAAAATATAAAAAGTTTTGATCCAAGTGATTAGAACTTTGACAAATTTACGCGGGTTTTGTTTTATTAACTATACAACTTACAAATCCAAGAATCAATATTTTAACACACAATTTTAAACAGTAGAACCTTTTTTCATAAAAAAATATAGTATTTTTTGTGCTATATATAGAACTTTTTGCGTTTTAAATTTTGTAGTGTTTTTCATTTTTTAGTGGTAATATAACCTATTTAAATATTTCATGTCCATATTTACCTACCTATTTAATATAGCTTAAATTAAAAAAATAATCTATATTATAACTTACTGTATAAGCATTCGTAGAATTGTTGTTTTGTCAATTTGATAAAAACTAAAAATAAAATTATGTATTTAAAGGTGTTACGAGTACATTTATTTTCGTACATTTATTTTAGTCAGGATTTTGGCAAAATTTTGAATTGCAATTTCGAATTTTGGTATTATATTGTTATAAGAAATATGTTTAGTATTTGTTAAGAACTTACTATTATTTTAATAAGCATTTTTTGCTGTTTGCAATTATGCATTCGTTTTGAAAATATAATCTACATATTTACTGACCATAAAAAACAATAGTTCATATGAACGTCAAAAGTTTGTTTGAAGCAAAAATGATTAATCTCAATTTTGATACATAAGAATATTAATAAATTCAAAAACACTTAAAATTTACAAAATTATAAGTTTTCAGCATCAATTTTCATTTTTGTTAACATAAAAGCAATCAGTTAAGTTGAAAAATAAAAATTTTATAATAATTTTAAATAAAATTTAGTTTATTAGAGTGACTTATGGAATCGGCTAAATGTTTAATCATAAAATTTTGTAAAATTTCGAATTTGTATTTTTTCTGTTTATTATCATGGTATTTTGGTATAAAAGTTTTAATTATTTTTTCAAGTGCAATATTTTTAAACACTTTGATTTGTTGTCAATTTTAAATAAAATAATTTAATTATACTAAATTATACTTAAGGACTTGTAACTATTTATATTAAAAACAAAATACCCGAATCACAAAATAATACACTTTTTTAACTGCGTATACGAGTACGTATTTTGACAACCATGTTGTCATCTTCAGCACGAATCTACGACTCCCAAATATTTTTGAGAAAATAAGTGATGATAAATTTTGTTTGAAAGGTTTTTAACTAGAAATTAACACGTATATTTTTATTACTAGACGTATAAATATAATCAAATAAAAATAGATATAAAAAGCCGGGTTCAGTCTATGTCGCGTGGATGGTTTGACGGAGTAGCGACTACGCTTTGGGTAGGTCACTGGTTTGGAAATTGTGGTTCAAACGTAATATTTAATATCTGAAAGCAATGATAAATCGTTGACTTATAAAAAAAAACAATTCTGAGCAAGCTTGGTTATCTAATATACGTTCTGGTAAAAACTAAAATTAACAATACAAATGGTTCGAAATCTCTAAAAGTCAAATCTACGTTTAAAAAAAATATTAATTTAAATAACGTGTAAAAATCGGACGATTGACATACACTCGCCACTCCAGCGGGCTTTTTAGCATACGTTTGTGTATTTTTGGTTTATTACTCCCAAAATGTTTAAAATTCAAAAAATTGTTTTTTATACGGTGTAATTTAAATCTGAAATTCACAAATTTTTTGTGGTATTCTACGTTTAGGTCTGAGAACTCTTTCTACACGAAAACTTAATCATAAACCTGAAATGTCAAACTTTTCGCCGTATAGTCCCAATTTGATTTCGGTTTTTGGAATAACTCAAAAAAGTTTCCACTAAAGTACCACTGAAATCCATAAACCTATTAGAAAAGTTGCTGAGTACTAAAATTAAAGCATTCCTTCTGCACAAAAAGTTGTTGACAGAAAAAAGAACCTCATAAGAAAACAACACATTCTTTGATCGTTGCTCAGACTGACGTTGAATAGAACTTTTTTAAATAAATATGCACGAATCTTAAACTTGTTTTATCTATGAATTTAAAATTATCACCCAAAGTTATTAAATATATAATATGATAATGTATAAATAAAATGTTTACTGGACAGTAGTTGTAATTCAGTAAATAATAATACACATTTGAAAAAGGCAATAATGAGGCTTGATTGAGTAGATGTTTGACGTTTTGTGTTGAATTTTTATGATTTTCTGATCATACATTTTACTACGTTTACATAAAACAGCTAAAACCGTTCTTAAAGAAAACCAATTTCGATATTATATGGCTTAAATATTATGACTTGTTTACATGTATTACTCCTAAATATTCAACTGTACCATATTTATTATTCGAATCTACTCATTACATACTATTACGGGTATACTTAATTAGTAGAAAACTAAATTTTATGGATGCAACCAGTGGCTCCGTTTCTGCCGAAGTCCAGCTACATATATTCAAAATTTTTGTTCGGTTCTCTATTTTTTAAAATCACAAGTCATAAGACTGCTCACGTTAAGACACAAGAATATGAAATTTATTTGACAATTTGAACATTTGTAAACTTTTTTATTTTTATTTCATAAATACTTTTGAGAGATAATGGAATCATTAAACAGTGATCCGCCCTAAGTAAAACGCAGAATCGAGCTAACTGTTTATATTATATATCTATAAAGAAAGTATAAGGTTTTATAAAAATAAAATAAATAGAAATTATAAGATATAGTATAAAATTGTGATAAAATGGGTTTTTATTAGTGTTGTAATTTTATATATATACCATTTTAGTTAGTTGTTTTTGTACAGGAATTAAAACCGTAATACTAATATGCTGTCCCGAAAAATTTTAAATGTTTAATGTTTCAAACATTTAAAAAGACTGGATTTAATGCGACTCGTTATTATTATTACGGTTTCAATCTCAGTATAAAAGCAACAAACTAACAAGGATTATTTCTGAACTTTCATAGTAAACAATCGTGAAACTAAAACCTCATCAGAACTTCTTAAACCTTTTTTAAGTTTTATTTTATAAGGCATTAGGCAATTAATTTAAAAGAATAGATTCCAGATGTTAATCTTTTAAAATACCTACCTACCGGTTTTGGACCAAAACTGAAATCAGAATCTTAATTTGATAAATCAGAACCTAATTCTACATAATCAAAAATGTTTCAGTTCCTGTGTTTGTTAACTTTTGACATTATGTTAAACTTTGTATCATCTTTAAAAAACAAATAAAAAAATATAAAATAAGTTACCAGATTCGATATCTCTCTTTTGATACTCGTCAAATGTTTCTCCTTTAATTGGTATAACTGAAAATAATAGTTGAACAGGGGTGGTAAGTTATTACTTATACCCAAAAAAAAAAAAAAAAACAGTTATAGCTAATGAATATAAAGAATTCATTATTATAGATCACTTTTTTATTTAGCTTGTATCTGGCTTTTAACAGTTTTATATCATTATATCACACAATAAAGTATATGTGTAACATTCATTTAATAAATTAACACGCTATTAATGATTGTAACTCCTTATTTAATTATTTAATACTGTGTGAGTACTGTGAATAGACATGAGACAAAAGACAAAACAATTCGAATAAAGTAATAGTAATAAACAAAAATAAAAACAACAATAGTAATGAAGACATTGAATAGTAGGTACCTAACAATAAATAATTAATTTACGGCTATTTCTTGTTTTACATTATATGAAGTTATCAGCCCATTGGCAGCATAATACCATTCATTCTATAGCTCCGTCTTCTAAGTTGTTGACGTTAACCAATCCACTTTTTGAAAGAATAAAAGGAGCGTTCCTAGGTTATTTTTGGAACTCGTTAATAAATCAATTTAAATTCCGGTTTCCTCAATTTTAGTCCCATATCACATGGAAATGAGTCAATTGTTGAAGGGATTGGGAGGCTAGGATTTTTTAGATAGTTTTTTAGTTTTTTTCTGAGTGTAGGAAATTTTAGCAGGGATATTTGCCAGGTTAAAGAAGTTGATATTAAGGACCTTGAGATTATTCGAATTGTTTGATTCAGTTGAACGTACATTTTGTTTTTGTATTGGCTAATTTAACAAAACAACTGGCGCACAATACTAGATGCCGCTGAATATACCAATGTCAAATCTGAGGTTCATTAAGTTTGAGTAAACACTTAGTTCCTGCTGGCTTGGCGATTACGTTATTTTTAGTTCTAATTAGTAATTTTGTTTGCAGGGTTTTTGAGATGTCTTCAATATAGGTAGGTCAATGTTGTATCCAGAGTAACTACAATGTATTCGGGGGTAAATCTTTAAGTCATTTTGGTTCATTAACATGACAATTTACAATGATGATACTTAGTATTAGAAAAAGTACAAACAAACCAATTGTAAAAAGTACAACGTCCATACTTAAAATGAGGGTGATGTACGCGTAAGGGGTATTAGGGTGGAATAAAACTGCAAAAAGCGTAATCGGTCCCAACTGACGCAGACGAATGCGCCCGGTGTAACCACCTTTTACATTTGTTCATCCTGTTGTAAGAACCAACCTCGGTCTCAGTTTTTACTACATATCGTAAATCATAAGAGGGTGTAAGTATTTATATTATAAAATCAACGATGATTATGCATTTTTTGCATAGACCACACTATGGATATTTTATATTTGAATAAAAAAATGGCGCTCAAAAAAAAAAAAATAATAATAATAAAAATACAGCTATTAAAAATAAGAATACTAATAGCACAATAAATAATACTTAATCTTTAAATGTAAACTTATTCAGTGTCAACCTTAATTATTGATTTTTATAACACGTCTCAATCGTGTTCAACACAGATCTCGTCCTTTATAGCTAAATATTTATGTCGTGTTACAGGCGACGTTAGTCCCCAACGCAAGGCGGGACATTAACTCATTAATAGTTAAAAAGTTAAGTTGGTTTAAATTAAATTAAGTAATTCGTTAACTTATGATTTTGGTAACTTTTAACTTCATAAACTTCATAAGTGGATTTTTTTTCAATTTACCGCGTTAACTTTAAATTAACCTGTAATTATTAAAATATTTTTTAAGAAGTACGTATTGGTTGGAAGACAGTTTCAAAAGAAAATACAAAAAACTTAAGGCTAGCGCCATATTTATGCGCAAGTTTGAACAAAAACACGTCAATTGCCATCATACCTAGTTTATTATATCATGGTACTACGTACAAAACGTGTGAGTTAAAAATAAGAACTAATATATTTATTTTATATTTATATTTTATTTTCAATATGATTTTAATATTTTTTTGATTGTTAATTTTAAATGAAAACAATTTACATTTAACTTAACTTTTGTTTCTTTGATCCACTTAACTTAATGAAGTAAAAAATGTTGTTAACTTGTCCAGCCTTGGCAAAACGCTATAAATATATGGTCGTCTTTTAGAAATCCCCAAAGTAATAAGTAGATTCAATTATTAATAATTTATTAATAATGTTTATTAACATTTTATTTATTAATTTATGTTACGAGAAATAATTAATATAAAATATCAATAAGAAGAACACAAAATATGAATGACAATACGGTTTGAATTACACAACACTAAAGTTAAGTGCGCTGTGAGAGAAAAATAACAATTGGTTCTCAACATCGTACTGTCGCGCTGCCATTACAGTTTTTACAATAAAAGCATTATTACGGGTTATACTTACGGTATTTTTGTTCCGAGACCGTTTGGGAAATAATGCTCATTAAAATAAACGCTATAATTATAATTTGCATTTTGTAGTGATTTTCCATCATGTTATTCTTAAATAAAACAGTTGAGGTTTTATTAACGTCGAGACCACGAATGAAATATTCAGCAATAATAGTTGTATTTATGTGGCTTTACATTTGTTATTGTATACGATAACAGAGCAACTGGGCAAATACCGCCGCCACAAAAGCACATTATGCGTCATAACAAAAGACATATATAAATATGTTTAAAATCGTTCCAATAAATACAACACACAAAGAAGTTCATTAGTTTTGATACTTGAAAACCGAATATTAATGAAGTTGATAAAAAATAAAATTAATGTATAAAGCAGCCAGTTATAATATGTAGATTGGATCTAATCGTACTAATTATTACGGGATTAGATTGAGTGATTGTTGTTTTTGATAAGAGAGCGTTAATAATTATATTATTATAAACATAAACTTCGGGTAAAATTTGATGCTCGCATAACTCGCTTACAGGTGAAAATTGCTGCCGGCACATTTCGCTCTGTAATAAGTCACTTTTTCAAAGGGAAAATCATAGTCAAAAGCATCCCGCTTTGACTTTTGGCACCAAGAAAAATTGTTTTATTAAAAAGGGTCACACTGCGAGTACGCATAGTTTCCAAAAATAATACGATTTTAATACCTCTGATGGTTCCGCCTTCGTCAAAATTGGCGTTTACCACTTATGTTTCATTATCTGCGATTTTTATAAGTGATGTTTGTTTAATGTGCTCTCACGTTAAAAAATTATCCCGATTTATAAGATTTAATACCAACTCGATCCTTCGCTTCGCTCGGCTCTCGCGTTTATGATCAAAACCAAATTTTTTATTTGATAAATACGTTTAACGAACTCGCGCCTTCAGCTCCCCCTTTAAATGTTGATAAAATTATCTTTGCATTCTCAAAAGTCAAAAGTTATGACTGTTTAAAGTGCTTTCAAATGAAAAAAGTAAGCGCTGGGATCAGTCTAGCTCACGTGGGTAGTATGACGGGGTAGCAACTCGAAAAATTGTGCCGATTTTTGTTTTCCTCAGAACGTCGAAAATAATCAAAATTTCAAAAAATACTTCAAATAAAGTACCATCTTGGATCCATTATTTTTCTCTTTTAAGGTATCATGCGTTAAAGTTGGTGCAGGTTTACTATAAGAACTTTTGATCACAGAAAAAAAAAAAAAAAAACTCCATTGTAAAACCAATACATTCTTCGCTAACGCTCAGAATCTAAAAAAACATTACTGTAAAATCAATAAATTCTTTGCTGATGCTCAAAATTTAAAACATCCCAATTTGTAAGATTTAATTACTATCTCGATCCTTCGCTTTGCTCGGCCCTCGCGTTTATGGTCACTACCAAATATCCGATTTGAAAAATACTTTTACGAACTCAAAATTTCGGCTCTTTGTTTAAATAATAATAATATCTGCTCTGCTTGGTTTTCCTATAATAGAAATCTCGAGTTACATTCTCAAAAATGATGTTTGTTTATTGTGCTCTCCGATTAAAAAAGATTAATATAAAAAATATTGATGTATTAGAACATTGTAACTGTCGCATTAAATTAAATACTGTTTAAATTTAATTAATTTTTAAATTCTAAACGTAGAATTAACGAATGTTTTGTTTTTACAATGATTTTCTTTTAGGTCTCTGATGAGTTTCAAATTTTAAAATTGTACAGAAAAAAAACCTAGCAAATGTTAAGGAAAAATATAAAAAATTACGGCTAACATGTTCTTTGACTTGATCGATTTAGTTTTTTGGTGATAACCTCCAAAATAATAATCGGAATTAGCTGAAACTGTTACAAAATATTAAAATATGTAAAATACAGGTACGGTACAAGTTTCAAGTGATTTCAAAAAAATTTTGAGCAAAGTATAGGACTTAACATTTTTTGAAAATTTCCATTTTTTTTGTAGTGTCTGTTCAATAAAAAATTTAATTTTTTACAAAAGGTTTTGAAACAAATAAAAAGTTGGCAACATTTAAATACATAAATGTTATTAAAAAATTTCGAAAATCCATAGTCACAATTTTTTTTTTTAGTCGTTTTAAGTTGGAAAATTGGTCATACCTTTGACTTCATTTTGGAAAAAATGTGTAACGCACATAAATTTGTTATTTAAGATTTGAAAATTAAATTACGTAAAGCAAAATTTACAATCTAAATAAAACAATTTCAAATAAATTCTCTATGTAGTTGCTGAAAGCTTAAAATAAGTATTGTAAAATGGTGATATTTTGTTTATATCAATAAAATACGTTTGTGGGTTTGTGCAATTGATATTAAATCGTAATAACTTTTCAAATAATGGTCCAAACGGTTTGAAATTTTGACATGTTATTAAAATTAATACTTTTTATACGTTATTATGAATTTTTATTCAGAATTTTTGAAACGTTTTTATTGTTAAATTTGGTTTTACCATGACGTATACTAGAACTAGATTACTGAGCTACTTCTGAATCGCTTTTTGAAAGCAATGATTTATCATTGTTTTTATATCATGTATTTCATTTTAAATTGCTTTTAATTGTATGCATGGTTTTTAGTTAAACTCAAAGTTCTGCTCTAACGGAACATCTATACATATATATATATATATATATATATATATATGGATATTTGTGGTAGTGTTATAAAATACACTAATTATTTTTTATGATAATATTAATACTGATTTTGGTCAACATAAGTTAATTTTATTACTTTGTACTTAAAGCTTATGACTTATGTTAATTGTGTAATGCGTTTAATTTAAAACAAACCTAATAATATATATTAATTTATCTTGTAAAGATTATAATAATAAAATAAATGAATTTAAATCTCTGTACTAAGAATCAACAAAGAGGAAATGATTTATGAAAAAAAGTTATTCATCGTACTTTCACGTGCAATACATTAATACTACAAATACTAACATATTTTATTTATCTAGATAAAAATAAACAGTATTGTTTTTGTTATTGACTTTTTCCACGTGAACTAGGGTAGTTCCGGCTTTTTTTAAAATTAAGTCTTTACGTGAAGTTAAAAAACAAAAAAATTGCTTATACTATTCAAAGTCACATTCTGTTCAATTATATTTTATTATATTTTCTTATCGGGTCATAAAATCATAAAACATAAAACGGATTTTTTGAAATATTAGTAAAACAAACAACTGAAACTTGATTCCGGGTATCAACCGTAATATAAACAATAATACGAAACATTAAAATTGCAATCGACACCTTTTCAATGATGTTTGTTCTGTTACTGTATGACCACGCATGCAAAAGTTAAACTGCCGCGCCACCTACCGGACACAAACGAAACATACATAGAAACCATCTTTGGATCAAGACGAACACAATGGTAGAACATTTTTTGAAATCGGACTCTTTTTTCAAGAGTTATGGCATGGGATCCGGACGTGACTTTCTTTTATACATGGATTGCAGAAAACAATTTTACCGACCACGGAAAAAATACAATTTCTGTACTTAAAATATATTTTTAAAGTATTTTGATAACAACGGTAAACTGGTTGAAATAAATAAACTGTATAAACAATTTTACTTATAATAATAACACCATAATTTATAACAATAACCAAAACTGCTCAAAATAAATTATCGAAAAATAAAAACGATTATTTGAATGTTCTATATTAAGAACATGGTTATAAATGTAAGAACATTTCAAATATTGTTTACACATTTAAAAGATGCGTACACATTTTTAATTTCCTAATCTTCTTGACAATTATTGGAAGATACCTATATCACAGTGGTTCTCAACCTTTTTAAATTCATTTTATCATTATCCACGAGAATCCAACACTGCGTCGCCCTAGCATCAAAATATGCATAAAGTATTGAAATTCTAGGTTTTAAACTGTAGATTTTAAAACAAATAGATGAATGACTTTCGTTTTATTAAAAAAAAAATACAGTACACCAAAAAATAATAACACACATTTTATTTTGGTTGTAGGTTTGAATAAATATTAATATTTTTATAATTAAAAAATGTATATGATGGCTGAAAAATAAAAAAATAAAAAAAACCTAACCTAACCTTACTAAACTTTTCAAGAATCCAATTGTCTAAAAAATAAATATGCAATTTAAAGCTAGGTATATGATAACTACTAAATGGTTTTAAAGGATGGGTTTAATAGAATTCAAACTGAAATCTTGAACGTTCAAAAAACTATTTATATCAGGAAATCAAAAATAATTCAATCATTTGATTATAATTTTTAAAGCATTAAAACAATAACAATCTGTTACTATAATTTTGGAAATTTAAAATTTTCAAAATTTTTTTGTTTTGTTTAAAAAGACATGTGGTTTTAATACACATAAAAATTAAACATTTTACTCAAGCTTCTAATGCATTTTAGATTCTGAGCGCAGTGAAAAATATATTGTTTTCACAATGTATACTATTTTTTATAACTTTTTTTTTTTTATAACACATTTGCGGGTAGAGGTAGTGTCCATTTGCAATAAATGTCATAACACTAAAAAGTCTAGAAAGTGGACATAAATGCTACTTTATTTCAAGCTTTTTTTGAAATTTTGATAATTATTTGAGTTATGGCAAAAAAATCAAACATTTTTTGATTATTTTACTGAGAATGGCTTGTTATTTCCACATTTGTAGTCACTTTTTCGGGTAAAAGGAGTGCTTTAGTCCTTACGTAAAAAACTGCATAAAATTTTGTATTTTGGTTTTAAACATTATGTTACTTATTTGAATTTTTTTTTTTATATTTTGATTTTTTCTGAGTTATGTGCCGAAATCAACCAAAACTGCAAAATCGCCGAATTTAATTATTAAATTTTCGGATAAAAGAAGCGATTTGATTAATGCGCTTTGTATTACAAAATATTCAAAGATTCCTCTTTGTACATGAACCTATTGTTTGTCCTCCTTCTACAGAGACTTGGCGTTAATGTTTCTTTCAAAAATTATAGCCATGGCTTTTTATTAGATTACGTATTCAAACTAAGAAAAAAATACGCATTGTATACACACATATATAATAGTTATTGATTTATTATAACTTAAATGATCAATAATAAATACAATATAGTTTTTAAAAGTAAATAAAAATATTTATAATCCGTAAAATACGTATACACTATACAAAATGTAACAAAATGTAGGCTGTATCTTCTAGGAATCCGTTAAAACTAAGGTGCAATTCTGAAACAAACAAATACGATTTTCGCTAATCGATGTAATCATGCATATTGAGTCAACACAATAAGTATACAAATTCACATTTAAATCAAACCTAATAATAAAAAAGCCGGGATCACTCTCAGTGGCGTGAGTAGTTTGACGGAGTAGCGACTACACTTAGGGTGGGTCACTGGTTTGGAAGTTGTGGTTTAAATTTATTATTTAATATCTGAAAGCAATGATAAATTATTGCCTTTGAAAAAATGATACTAAGCGAGATCAGTCGTCCGGGTTCCTATATACGTCCTGTTATATTATTAAAGAATTTCAAAATTCTATTCATATCTCAAATATTTTCGATATCACTTGAAATTTGTATCAAATCTGTATCTTACATATTTTAATATTATGTAAAAGTTTCAGCTTGGTCCGATCTTTATTATGGATGTTATGATAAAAAAAAAGTCTAAATCGATATGCAAAAAACACGTTTGCCGTAATTATTTGTCCCAACTATACACTGCCGCCCGGAATGACGATTTTAAACGCATATGTTGTAGAGCAGATCGTTTGTCCTTTGGCATTTCCAGACAGTTGACGGTCGCCATAAGAGAAAAAACAAAACAATATGACTTCATATTGCAATTTGAGCATGTTCTGGGTGACCACCAGACTTTTTTTTTTGCAATTTTGGACATATTTAGATTTACTGCGGTTACTTATTTTGGTAGGTAATAGTGGACGGGTAGGGAAGAAGTTGGCGGGCCGAACATTTTTTTGGCGTACTTCGCCCATTGTATAAATTTTTGTCGTCGACTCATGTTATCTTTTTTCATTGAAATATTATTTTCTACAAGTTATTGCCAAAAAATTGAAAAAGATACGACGGTGTATAAGAAGAAAAAAAAATTATAACCAATTATCAAAATTTTAAGCATATAGGCAAATATGTATCGTGAAGCTTGTATACACTTTTCGAGACTTAATTATGAGAGTTACACGTTTTATCAAACGAATCCTACAGTACTAAGAATATTTTAATGTTCTATATATAACACAAAAATGGTCGGATTTCTTTGAAATTTTTGTGACGTTTAAATTTCATGTAGTTTTTTTTAATACATTTGAACAATTTTCAAGGAGTAATAGCTCAAATCACATTATGACAAAATGACAAAATAACAACGTGAAATCGGCTATAAACCAAAATTGTGTTATCCAATTTTCTAAATTTTTCAACCACAAACGAAAAACTATCTTCTATCGAGACTTAAGCTTAAAACTAGAGGTCTTGTGGAACAATAACTGCGTAAAATTAAAAAATTCAAAACATTTAAAGTTTCATAACTCCTCCCTTTAAAATGATCAAAACTGATTAAAATTTCAACAGTAAACTCATTAAACTTTTCTTAATGACATGTATAAACTTCGAGTCGAACAGAGCTTTTTAGAAAATTTTACCGTTTTCGTTTTTTGCTCATAACTTCAAAAATAATCAAAAAACGCTTTAAATAAAGTACCATCTCAAATCAATTACCTATCTTTTGAGGTAGGTATCGTACGTTAAAATGGAAGCATTTTTCCTACTAGAAAAAGTGATTACAAAAATAAAAAATCTAAATCGACGTGTAAAAAATACGTTTCCCGAAATTATTTGTCAGAAATACACGGCCGCCCAAAATAACAATAATTTCAAGTTCCGTAACTCGCTCAAAAATGATCTAAATCAATTATAAATTTTAGCGTTAAACTCATAAAACCCTTCTTAATGATATATATAAATTTCAAGTGGAACAGAGCAATTTTTAAAATTAGGTCGTTTTTGTTTTTTCTCAGAACATCGAAAATAATCAAACTTTCAAAAACTCTTCAAATAAAGTACCATCTCGAATCATATCTTTTAAGGTATCATACGTTAAAATCTGAGCAGATTTAATACCCTAAGGCTCAGAATCTAAAAGCCGAGATCAGTCTAGGTCACGTGGGTAGTTTGACAGGGTAGCAAATACGCTTTGGGTGGGTCACTAGTTTAGAAATTGTGGTTTAAATGCATTATTTTATAACTGAAAGCAACGATAAATCATTGCCTTCGAAAATATGATTCTGAGTGAGCTCAGTTGTCTAGTATACGTCGTGGTAAAAACAAATTTAACAATAAAAATTTTGATCAAATCTGTATCTTTCCTATTTTAGTGTTATGTAAAAGTTTCAGCTTGGTCCGTTTTTTATTTTGAATGTAATGATCAAAAAAATCTAAATCGACGTGAAAAAAACACGTTTCCCGTAATTATTTGTTCCCCTATAAGAAATACACGGCCGCCCTCAGAACTTAAAAAATGATCAAAATTTCAAAAAACGTTTCAAATAAAGTACCATCTCGGATCAATCATCTATTTTTTAAAGTATTATACGTTAAAATTGGAGCAGTGTAAAAAGTGTTCACAAAGAAAAAAAAAAAAAAAAAAAAAACATCATTGTAAAAACAATATATTCTTCTCTAACACTCAGAATTTAAAAATTATGAAAGTATATATTATAACCTATACGACACCGTAATACTGACTTTTTATTTCTACATATTTCCGCCGCTTTGATTCCAATGGGTTCTTTCGAGTATTGGTTTAATGGACTGCTCTGAAAATTATAAATATAAATATAAAAATTTTAAATACAATTTCGTGTACTGTTAGATGTTACTTCAATGAATAAGCAAATTATTTGTACATAATAACTTGAGTCAAACATATTATTTAACGGATAAATTTAGCATATTGTGACATCGTGTACATAAATAACCTACTAAATCTTGTTGGTACTGGTAAATTTTTATAAATCGATGGAGAATCGTTGGGCTAAATATGAAAAAGCATTGAATGTTTTTTATGATACTATTCTTGAGCGCAATTTTAAGGTAAGAGTTCAGTTATTATATTCTCGAGTAAAAATATTTTTTCCATACTTTGTCTTATTAATGACAATCGAAACTAATGGCCGTGACGACCAAAGTAGCATATTATGATGTTCAGTAAAAAAAAAAAAAATTAGGATCATGTATTTATTGTAAGACACGTTAATACTGACTTTTAGTATAATCTTTACTATGCATTCCTAACAGTTCCTCGTCCCATATAGCACGAGTAAATGGTACATATTTTTCTGAAAAGTATAAATATTTGATCAGTTAAAAATATATATTACATGCATTGTTAGGTTTAACATAAACACGTAAGCAAATAATATTTAAATATATGATACGACATAGATATGAAGTTATTTAATTTATATTTTACAGTTCTTACTCTGATATTTAGCTCTAAGCAAATACGTATCATAGTCTTCTCCTTTTAATACTAAAACTAAAAATGTAAAAACTCCTTTTTTAATAATTTATTACAAGTACTACTTTGTTAATTACTCAGTGTTGCCAGATTTTGGAATTTGTATTAGAATTTTATTGTAATTATTATGCTCACAAATGTGCCATGTGCTATGTGCACTGGGCCCAAATGAATTTATCAAGCATTCCCTCAAGCATTTGTGCCTCCACTTAATGTTTTAAAACGTGTACCTACAAGCCATTTTTAAGATTCTGAGCGTCAGCGAAAAACATATTGTTTTTACATTGATGATATTTTTTTTTTCTCCGTGAACACTTTTAAGGGTAAAGGAATGCTTGGATTTTTTACGTTCAATACCTCCAATAAAAATTCTACAGACTCTCATTGTATTTTGAGGGGTCTCAAATTTTAAAATTCAAAATTGTAAAAGTAACAATAAAAAAAGTAGGTAAAGTTTGACTAAAAAGTTTAAAAATTATGGCAAACATGTGTTTTGACATAATCGGTTTTGTTTTTTGACCATAACTTCCAAAATAATTGCCGGAACTAGCTGAAACTCTTACACAATATTGAAACAGGTAAAATACAAGTTTGGTCCAAGTCTCAAGTGATATGGTTGTGTTTGAAAATTTTTGAGCTAAGTATTGAAATTAAAATTTTTTAAACATTTTCATTTCCTTTATGGTTTTTGTTCAAAAAAAATTTAATTTTCAACAAAAAATTGTAGTACGTTATGACTAAATCTAATGTTTGTATTCGATTGTCCGTCTATTTTTTCATAAGAATTGATGTACAACTCACTTTATACAATTTTGGAAAAAGTACATTTTGGAATGCAGCCCCTCAATTTTACAAATTAATAATACAATAACTAATTGTTTCACTAATTTGATTTTGTTAAATAAAAATGGTGTCACACAATTTGCCAAAAATATCGTTTTAATATAATGCTATTATAATATAGATCAGTTTGGCTTATTTTGGGTTGAAATTTTCAAAATTGTTTGATAGTTGATACTATTTATTTGGTGAGATTTGTATGCTTCTTTATGGACTAATTCTTTCTATTTAATTTTCCACTTGTTTTAATTTTTTATAAATGCAACATTTAAACGCGCTTCATACAATTTTAACTAATTGTGATGTCCACATTCAGTCCGAAACATGTTCCAATATTTTCTTTTGAAAAATTTGATACTGTTTTTAATAGGTTTTATAACTTACACTTCAGAAAATAATCAATTATTTTGGTGATATCATCTTTCTTCATGGGATCTAAAAAAAGAAAAAATTATCGTTATGAATAAAAGATCATTTGATTAATTGGATTTCACTCTAAATATAATAAAAATAAAAATATTAATTTCCTTACTTATGTAGTTTACTACTGATATGCAAGCTAAACATTAAAAGCACGATTAAGTCATATAATGCGTTGTTTACGGTGATGCTTATTAATATTGAATATAGAAAAAAAAACGGTACGACACGTGATTCAAAAAATTAAGGAAAAGTTAAAGCATGCCGTAAATTAAGATAGGCCACCGTCACACTTTTGATCGGATAACTACTTTGATTTGTTAAGTATTAAATAGTAAACGAAGTATTATATTAAAAAAAAAAGAAAAGACAGAAAGAACAAAGAAAAGTGAAGTTTATAAATAATTGTTAATTTTAAGATTGAAAAAAAAAAGAAAGGGTGATGATGGTGAGTTCTGAAAAAAGAAAGGAAGAAAGGGAGGGAATTCAAGGTCGGGCGAGAAGTTGTTTGGCGTACTGATTACGTTTTGGAGTGGGTAACTTCTTTGGTTTTAGCAACTAATAAAGAGCTAACTATCAGCTCGATCATCATTGTTCACATTAATTAAAATGTAAACACAAATTAATGTTTGAAAGTGTTGAGGTATCAAACGATTGATGGTTCGAATGTTATTTCGAACGTCAAAATATAAGTACTTGAAAATTTCAAATATATTTTGTTAAATTTGTTTTTTTCCCAAGACGTAGATATTGGAATTAAATATAAATTGTTTTTCAAAAGCAATAATTTATCACTGGTTTCAGATATTTAGCAATATTTTTGAACCACAACTTTCAAAACATCGATTTACTCAAGAAAGTGACCCACTCTATTTGGCAATGAAGTGAGAGCATTTGGAGTGACTCCAAAGTGTAGTTGCTACGCTTAACAACTTCTTACTCCACCTAGAATTACTTTGGAGTGGAACAGGGAACTTATAAAATATTTTAAATAATTTATATTTACAAATACTGAAGGACCAAACTTATTCTAGATTTAATATTTTGTTAAACATGCAATATAATGGTTAACAACTGTTACATTTAATAAACTTTTTGAAAATCAAACTATGTATGAAATATACTAAATGATAGCAAACTGTTCTTAATTGTATAAAAATCACACGTTTAGACATTTGAAATAGTTGTTTTGTTTTATTATTAATGTATAAAAAATACTTAAGACTCATAAGATTATTTACTCAAAATGAAGACATGGTAAAGTTCTTGATCATTATTATCTATAATATAGACAGTTAAATTTAATTATGGCCACTAATATTTTGTCAGAACAGTAAAAATAAAAAAAATGTATCTAACAATACAAGAAACCCAGATACGTTACTAATTCATAATAATTGTTATCCATTTTGTATAACTTATATTTTTTAAACATTTTTAGTTAATATTTTACAAAGGGTACTATAAACTAACTCACCAACAGTTTCTATAATTAAAAAAAAAAAATGAGCGATTTACTTATTTTTATTTTATTTTTTGGTAGTTTTATTGTTAACTAAGTTGTTAACGTCTGGGGCGGATAGGGCCGGCGGGATACCAGGACTTTCTTGGTGCGCCCATTATCTAAGAGAATTATGCCACCCCGACGGTCAAATGTTATGTCGACTTGATTATTTTGTTATTATTTATAGGACGTACATTAAAGTATAAGGTCCGTCAACACTTGTTTGAAACAAGTTTTTTCCATTTTTAAAGAACAACAAAACTCATCTCAAAAGTTGGTTAATTGGGCTCACACAAAAATGTCTTTGAACTCTAATACAAATATAAATGTTCATGAACATTTACCAGCTGTTTCAAGAGTTCAAAAAAAAAAAAAAATTAATTTTCTTATGAGACATTAGAAAACCTTGTAACTGATTCATTGTTGTCGTTGAAAGTTAATACAAGTTTAATATTATAATGGGTACGTACGATAACCAACAGTTCTAAAAGGCGATTTACAAAATATGAAGCACTATGTGTAGATTTTTTGAGTCTTAACCCAAAACATTTTCTATTTAGTAAAGAAAGTTTACCTCAAAACGAGTTAAAAAAAATGTTTAAAAATTATTTAAAAATTTGTAGCTACATTAACATACTGGATTATCTTTAACTAGAACTGATAAACTTTTAATAAAAATGGCAGAACTTAAATTCAAGTATCAAGACGTATTATTTTCATTTAGCTAAGGAGACTGATGATAGTGAATGCGGCAAAATTGATGAATATTGTGAACTAAACAATGGCAGCCACGATTAAAACAGATGGGTAAATTTGTTGTTTGAAATTAATACTACACTACAATTTGTTTAGTGGATCTTACCCAGGACTATTCATGCGTTTTAAACTAATACTAACGTTGTTAATCCCACAAGTTTCATGTGAGCGATCATTTTCAAAAACTATTTACGAAATACTCAAACAAAAGAGTATTTAGAAAGCTTTATAGTCATGGAAAAGGATATTTTGACGAGTCTAGATCCCGAAGAAATAATTGATGTTGTAGTTTCTAAAAGTTCATTGCTACAAAAAATACTACTTTTTTAAATGAATATTAAACCCTAGATAGATAGATAGATAGATATTGCAAGCCAGTAAAATTCATACAAATTAATGAGTATCTTTTTGGGTTTGGAACGTGTAATTAGTATATTAGACGTACCAGGCGACCAAGCTCAATTCGATTCCAATGTTTCGAAAATAAATTTTTGTTTGTTGAAATAAATCATTTTTGTTTTGATTTTTACATTCTTTTTTTCTTTTTTGTAATAAATCAGAAGTAAGGATGTTTTGTATTAATATTAGACCTAGGTGCGTAGGTACCGAGTATAACTATGAAACAGATGGGGGAGCGATCTGACCAAAAGAGGAGAAGGTCCGTTCCAGATCTTTTATGAGTGAAAATTGCTTCATTGTTTCTTCATGGAAATGGGGTGATGGTCAAATCTGCAAACATCTAACATCAAAAGGGCATGAATTTAATAGATTTTTGAAAAATAGGGATGGAGTGTCAAATAGATATTTTTTGTAAAGAAATCTAGCAGAAAAATACCTCTAAGCACAAAGTTTCACCAATGTACTTGGAACCGTTTTTGGGAAAAATCTTTCTGACACGGAAAAAAACAGAAACACAAAATTATTGCATTCAGTTCGGTAAGTACTATTATTATAGAATAACGATTTATATTGAACCCAAAAATAAGTAGCTGATACCTATGTGTGATTTTAGTGAGTAAAATTGAAAATTATAAATATTACACATCGATTGCAGTCCTAGTGTCGCTTTATTGGTGTCGTTAGTATGTAACACAACCTTTTGAATGAAATTAGTGCAAAAACAATATAATATGTAATTAAGTTGTTCAAATACTATAGTTTATAAGAGTTAATTCATACAGTCGGTAAGTACACAATTATAATTGTTATTACATACAATTTCACTTACTTAGTATATTTTCTACGTATAAAAATATTAGAAACGACAATTTATTAATTGTTACACTATCATTTGATGTTAAATTATAGTTAGTGTTCTAAAAAGGAATTTATACAAATTTAATTCTTTACAGACCAATTGCCAAATACCTTTCTAATTATTAAGAAACGTTTTTGTTTTTTACCGAATTCGGAATTTAAAAAATTATTACATTTTTTATAAAATTAAACTTTAATTGAATATTTTCAAAGTAGTTTGGGAGAATCACACTCATTTTAAAATTTGTCTGGAACCTATTATATATAATATATATTAATTTAAATAACGCGTTAATGTTACAAGTAATTAGAACAATTATTCAAAAAAATATTGTATCAGTGACAACTTTATGATACCGTGCAATTTCATGATATTATTTACTCGTTATTGCTACAGTTTTTATGTTGCCACAATCTGAATGTTAAACAACTCCAGATACAATGTACGAAAAGAAATATTAATTTTACAAAGCATATTTCATGCTTTTGTCGTTGAAATGAAAATGCTTAAATCCGAATTAATATTTTCTAAAGTAAAAATTTGTGTATATTTTTTCTAATCCTTTATATTCTAAAAAGTTGAATATTTTCGTCATGCTCAGAAATTAAAACCAAAAATGTATAAACAAACAATCACTTTTCTTTCTTCCTCATAACTACTACGAGTAGGCATAAAATAGTAGGTTTCAACTGTTTATGAATTGGAAATTATACCGGCTTGATTAAGCAGAAGAGTGATGCTCTCTAAACCGATAGGATGATCATTTTCTCCAGGGAAAACTAAAAATTAAAAACATTAAAAACAGTTTTCATTACATAAAATGTTATTTATACCGATCCATTTGGATCAGTTTTAGTTCTAAATAAATAATCGGGATCAATACTACAGCACAGTACTATAAGTACAGTAAATTAACGTTTAAATATAAAAATCAAAGGCTGTTGTCTGATGAGTTGTAACAAAAACACTTTGTTGTAACTCCACGTAAAAAGATGCTAAGCAAGCAAAAGAAAAGGAAATTTATGATATTATGATATTATATTTATTAAATATTAATCCTTTAAAAAACGTGATATACTGTACAAACTAAGTAAAATACCGTTAAGTCATCTTATAAATAGGTGACATTAAGTAAGATTATTTATAAATTTAAACACTTTTAGTCATTCATATTGCTTATTTAACAGAAAGCAATTTTATGAATAACAGAATAAAATTTATTAATTAATTTTGAAAATGAATTAATGACGCGACGTTTGATTATTTAATTATTAATATTTGTATTCATTTCATGCTATTTAGCCAATACTTTAGAGACAAAAACTATTATGTTTCTTATTTATACGTACAGTATTTTGCTGTTGATATTGAAACATATAATTTTTAATTATCATATTTGGCAAGAAAGGTAATTTTAGCTGATAATGAAACATTTCAAACACCTCAACACTAATCCTAACCTCCTTGGTATAATCATAGCCATGATCAAGCCTATAAAACTACCCATTTTTGTGATGTTTAATAAGCCATTCCCAAGACATATAACACTCACTGACAACACTACAAAGATACTTTTTTTTTCTACATGAACTTCATCCATAACATGTGTCACTAACCGTAAAATATTTTTGCTTTGCCGTTATTAACTTTTTTACATAATTTTTTTTTTTTTAAATGTCAGTTATAAAGTATAATCTCCATAAAGTTTGTTAATTATTTATTTGTTTGTGCGCTAAAGATTTTTGTTACGCATTATTTCAGTTTAGTAAAAGCTGCAAGAACCAAATTTGTAATAAAAGTTTTTAAGGCAGGGATATGACATTTTCAGTATATATACAGTAGATAACTTTAATTCTAGAATCTAGTATTGATATTTTGTCTCAATAATTTGTCATTAGTTAGTTGAATAATGGTAAACCGATTAATAGTTAATTATTGTTTTTAATTGAATTTAAAACATACAAATAAATCGGATGCTAGAATATAGACTAAATTCTATTCTATAAACAATTATGTTAAAACTGTACCACGAACATTTTATCGACAAAGATGGTTTGTGTAAAACAAGTTTATACTCAAAAAACCCAGTAAAACTCGAATTCAAATTAGTAAAGCGTCCTCTTCACAAAACTAAATGATTATGTTGAAGTTTGAAATGACTAGTACTTAGATACGTTTGAGTTTGAAACCATGCTCAATAGATTATAATAATTTAAAACATGTTGGTTTATCTACATTTGGTGCAAAAACGAGTTTTTCAACAGCAGTTAAATTTTACTGTAAGAGTAAAAATGTAATACCATATTCAAAATATTTATTTCAATACTTCATAAGCCGCTCCCAAATAATTATTCATTTAAATACGCAATCATACGCCCAAAAAATCCAAAATAATTCTAGCCTATCTGAAAATGGGATCTATTTATACAAATATGTTGTTCATATGGAAAAAAAAAAAAAATAGTAACTATTTAATAAATATTGGAATTTACATAATTATAATTATTGTTAGAGTGGTATTTATTTTATGAGTCATTTGGCTCTAAATTTAAAGTAGGCTTGAAACAGTTCTTGTCATACCTTTGGTCACTGTAAGAAAAAAAAAATCAAAAATAATTATAATACCTTTGTCGCACATGTGTTGAATGACTGGAGAATAGAATCGGGAATATTTGTAATCCAATTATACAGGATTTTATTTGATTCAGGGTTAGAAATATATAAACAATCAATGCTTGACAACGTAAATTATAATCGTTTTAAATGATCAAATAAATATTTTATCTTTTTCCGATTTAATTTTGTCAGTTTTTTTTATTAACTATATAATTTATTTAAATATTTGGATGGTCGTAGTCCGTGGGATGTTTACTTACATAGATAATCTGTAATAAGAAAAAAAATGAAATAAAGTAATAATAACAGAAAAGAAAGTATAACCATTTATTTAACTAATTTATTACAAACATGACGTGTGAAATTAATGAATTTATGTAATTTTTTGGTGTACTAAACGACCAAATAATGTGTATTTTATTAAAAAAAACAATTTATTTTTATTTTTACATGATTAATACGTCACTAATTTTTCAATTTTTTTATTTTTCAAACAATTTGAGATCAAATATTTGTTACATAATTTACTATATAATATTTTTAATTTAATAGTTGAAATATTTTTTTGGATTGTTGAATACAGTTTGACTTACTAAGGTACCTTAGAATTATTATTTTTGAGAGCAATGGCTTATTTACGATTTTAATATGAAAGATCTTTGTACACGTTTTAAAAAAAAATAATTTACTTTAACAATTTTCAAACACATTAACTATGATCAATTAATTAAATTAAATATATCACCATCATAAAACTTCAATCAAATAATATATCATTATTTTAGCAGTAATCAATTGTGTACTTGCTTTTGATCTCTGAAATAATTGTAACAATTTTAAATTTCTCATGGGTACATTTTATGCCAACATTTATATAATAATTAAATTACTAGAATTTTAAATTCTAGTTAGTGTTACTATCTAATAAAATGGTAAATATGCCAGTTGACATTATACTAATTATATGACTAACGATTTATAGCATGTTTTTTAATTAAAAAAATTAACCTTTAAAAACCTATAAATTTTTGAAAGTCCGTAATTTAAAACTTCTTTTCCCTAACTTTATTAGTTAGATAGATTTGTTTCACTTTTCGTTAGAAAGAAGAAAGCTGGTTCACCAGATACTCACACACAAAAACCCTAAGCTAGTTGTCAGGTGCTCAAAAATGTTATATTAGTAACGCGTAGAAATGTTCAATAGACCATAGTGAGAGGTTCCAGAAAAACTATCTTTATTTCTTTTAATATAGAGCTGCTGTGCAGAATACGTATACTTTTAATGAAGAAGTGCGTTAGCATGCGAGTAGTTGAATTCTCCATTTTTCTAAGTCAAATAAACTTAATGGCTTCCTTATAAAATTCTCAATCTTTTGTTTCTATATGCATTCATCTTTCCGTCACTAATAACTCAGCTAATAAATGAATAGTAAATTTAATGTGTTTCAATTTTTAAAATTTTTGTATCAATTTTTAACATTGAATGTGACACATTTTATCGATCTTGTATTATAATTTATTAGTATAGTCAATAATGGTTTGAACATATATGCGTGCGTGTGTTCTTTTTCATACTTATGGATCCAACATAACTTCATAAAAATTTCTCTGATTCTTACACTCTTACTCACGTTTCAATAGCTGCTGTTTGTGCGGTTTTTTGAAGGTTGGCAATTTTTTGTAAGTAATTTACGATAGTTAAAATTGATCTACTTCAAAGCAAAGTTGGTACTAAATTGAGTTTCTTCCTCGCTTTAAAATTGACTTTTTAATTGCATTTTCTTTAAATTTTTGTAACCATAATAAATTCAAATGATTATATTTATCTTTTATACTCAAAACATATTGTACTTAGCTGTGAAATAAAACAAAACAAATAGAAACAAGGGTTTCAAATCTATTCCGTCCTTAGATGAAATTTCATTAATTTTTAATCGGCAATCTTATAGTGATACCTACTCAATATAAATCTGAGAACAATAATAAGTCTCAACTGTTTAAAATCAACGACCATGGGCTTAGTTTTCAACAGTCAGAAACGGTTTGTGCCACTCTATTATTAGGGAATTTTTTTTAAGAATTTCTAAGAATATTTATATTTATATTCATACGCAATACTTCATTGATGTTATTTTTTGAGGAACAAACAGACAAATCTCTAACTCATTAGTTTTGGTGGCAACTGAAAACATGGCTATTATGGACTTGTATTGTAAAAGACATAAATTCCTTACCGAACATTTCTACTTTTACGATATCCATATTTTACCAAACTATTGCAATTTTAAAGTCTACAGTATTAATACACCAACAAAATTCTAGTTTATATTTGAACGGCTCTACAAAGTACTAAAAATATAGGTAAGTGGTCTAGATCAAACTTATGAATGAGTATTAAGTATAAGTACGTCATATTAGGTGCATGGTTTTTCGTGTTAAATAGCTGAAAATCATATTTCTTATTATTAAAAATCTGTTTGTGTAAAATTTAAGAATAAATACATTTTATTACAAATTGAATTAAATAAAAATTTATTTTGGTAAGAGCTTACGATCTATCATGATTTCGTAATTAGATTTCTCGGCAACTAATTTTTCTAGAATAAAAACGATTTTTATTAAAAATCATACCATATCAGTTTAAGATTGAAGAAAAGCTAATGATTTTAGAAAAATAATATCTATCTCAGAATCTGGGTGAAGCGCAGAATATGTATTGAATACAGGTTATAATATGATATGTTTTATTATATCCAAATGAAATCTAGATTATATACAATTTTCAGTCTCATATTACCCACAATTTAGTGAAACTTGTCGATGGGTTAGTACTATAAAAGGTGGTAGTATACGATTTTCGAAACATAAATTTCACGGCCTAAAATATAACCGAATATTGATAAAAACAGTATTTAGGCTTTATCAAATAGTTGATCGAGAATGAAAAGCCAGTACAATGTAATCATTTTTGGAAAATTTTTATAGTTTGATTTTTATAGTTTCAAATTAAGTTTTCAAGTGAGATTTTTAATTTAAAAAGGCTTTATGTAGCTACATCGAAATTTAAATTCCATCAATAGTCTTAGGGATGGAACGTTTAAAAAAAAAAAAAAAAACAAATGTTTTGGGAACAAAAAATTTTAAAAACATCTTTACAATATGCATACCATGAACTTTGAATATTGAATAATATTAATGATGATAGATATTGTGATGAGATAAGGTTGAGATAACTTACTATAACATTGCGATTTGGCTCTTTCATATTCATTAGTCCTTTTTTTTTTTGTAACTAAAGAAAATAATAATTTGTAAAGGATTTATTTTAGTAATCTGAGAGTTTATTCTTTACATTATCAAAAACTGCTAAAAATAAAAAAAATAAAATTTATTAGGTTTTATATTTTGTTTGAAAACATAACAAAATGTATTGAAAACGAACTGCCAACAATTGCTTTGCACTCTATCTTATGATGGTTTCATATTTCAAGTTGTAAAAAAATACAATATGCAGTTTAAAAATTTTATTTATGTAATAAGCAATAAAACTGATGCAAAAGAAAAAAAATCTTGCCAATTTTGAACTATGTTTTAAGAATTTTGATTTTTAAAGATCGTTGAAATTAGTCTAAAACAGAAAATCATGGTCAAATAATATACAAATTTTTTTCTTTTTTGTGATTATTTGTGTTTTCGCGTGGAAAGAACGATCGGATTAATTCGTTTTACAGCACAAAAAAGTTTGGAAATTTTATTTAAATTAGATATATTCGAAACAATTTTTAAAATTATACATACGAGTATTTAGCGAGTTTTGATACGAAAACAAACAAATTAAGACTATTAAAACCCCGACGGAGAGAAATAAATATGATCGTATGGGATCAAAACCGATACTATACTATTTCTTTGAGTTGGTAGTTGTTTTAAACTGGAAAATTGGCAAAAATCGGTCATATCATTGTGCACTTAAGTATGTGATATATTTTTGCGAATAAATTTCGTAACAAACAAATACGTGATGAGTGATCCAATCTTTACATGCAGTACTTTAATATACAACATAACGTAAACGTAGTAGGTATAATAAAAAAAAAGAAAAAAAGGAAAGAAGGCAAGAAAAAAGAAAGAAAGGAAGGAAGGAAAGAGAAGGAGTAAATTTGTGGTTTGTTGAGAAGTTGTTTGGCGTATAGCGATTACTTAAAACAGTCCTACTTTAGGTAATATTAATATAGCTGATATTTTTCGTTACATTTGGTTCTTACTAGGCCATGTACTAGGTAACTGAGCTCGCACAGAATCGTTTTTCTTTTGAATCAATGATTTATCATTGTTTTCAAATATAAAATAATAGGTTTGAACCACAACTTCCGAAATATTGTCCTACCCAAGGATGTGACTCACTCCAAGACGTAATCCGTACGCCAAGCAACTTTCTCAACTGACCTTAAATTTACCTTTCTTCTTTCATTCCTTTATTTATTTATTTTTTTGTATTACTCATATTTTAAAATCATTACAAAATTGATAAATTCTTTGAAATACTTAAAATTTAGAATAAATATAAAACAAGGAAGAATGCTATTATTGTACGTTAAGTTTATCGTAGTGTTTGAGTACAAAAAATTATAGTATGAATCAATAGTTATTTTTAATATCATATTATGGTATTATATTTAAAATATATAAGTCAATAACTTATTGTATTACGTTTATTACAATGAGAATCATCAGAAGTTGTCGAATATGAACCTGAAAATTTTTTTAATTGTTCTTATTTCAAAAAAAAATTCCTACCTGACATGTTCATTTAAATATAGAAAACTTTTTAAGGCAAAAAAATCTTCTTCTATAAATAAAGTCAAGTGCATTGTGCCAGAAAATATAGTAAAAATTTAGTTATGAGCTTTCGAGTAAGTTAATTTTGAGTGATTTATAGGATTATTTACAATAAACAAAAACAACTAACTGTATGGCATAACGTCCAAAATTAACGATTATTATGGATTTGTATACAGAAGGTAATTCATGTTGAATGTAACCCTATTTTTTTAAATTCAGAGCGTATCGATGGAGGTATTGTTTTACAATACATTTTTTTTTCTCTTTCTATAATGATTTTTTCGGGTAGATAAAAAGTCGGGTAGTTTTAGTGGTCAAATTGTAAAATGTTATAGAAATTAAAATTTTAGAAAATGGACGTAAATGGAACTTTAGTTGATAAGTTTTTTGAAATTATGTTTATTTTATGAGTTATTGAAACTAAATATATTTTGAACTTAAAATTTCAAGGTTTGTGATAGTAATATATCCCAAAATAAAAATTTTATTATTGTATTCAGACGTGTTGGTATACGCACATTATAATGTTTTCAAGTGTATAATATATTTTGACAGTAGACGTACGACAATTAGAGCTCAAAAGAATAATTAACACTAATTAAATAAATCAAACATAGATAGCACCAAAATCTAATAAACAGCTGACGCACGCAGGCGCACCTAGTACGCGTACCACAGCTGACCACACCCTCTTCCACTTCTGCAAACTTTTACTCCCACCGCGAAACCGGTTCTCTAAAACCTTTATGCGCATGTAGAAATTTGCTAGTCCAGCTATCCCAAACCAGCCAAGAAAAGCCAGTCCAAGACGACACGATCCACATCGTGCTCCAGACTGCCAGTACGTCTAGCGCCATATATTTACCATAATTAAAACAAGTGTCATTTTATTCAATACCTACAAAACCTCTTTTACTTACAATTTTATATTCAATGCAAGTTTAAATTTAACTCAGATCGTTGCAGAGGTAAACTAATATAATAATATTATCGTGTATCGAGGAGAAAACTTTTTCGTTAATATTAAGTGTAGCATAGATAGGGTTGTAATTTTGAGGGATCACATTGACGACGTCCGGTGATGGATGTTCTTTGTGAAAACGCAAGATAAAGATTCACATTAGCTTGCATAATACGGAATGTTAGAGTTCCAATTCATCACTTTTGGGCAATTAACTGATGAATTATTACAGTAATTTCCATACTCTAATTAGAACTCTACAGCTTATACTAACCCCTACCACCGACCATATTATTATTGTTCGCTTCACCAAATTATTTTCTCTATTGCATGATCACGGTATTGTATAGAATGGGTGTTACGGTATTTGCAATTGATGCCACAAAAAAATTTGAATTTCGGTTTTACCTAATGTTTATTTTATTTGAAACATTTTTTGATGTATTGATTGTTTTTTAAATATCTATAAAAAAACGATTTATGTTGCAGAACTGTCAATATCGTATTTAGAATACTAACGTTATCAGAAATGTTTTCAATTTTAATAACATAAAAAAATGAAATTATTTTTATTTTATTCTTGTTTACAGAATTTTATGGAATAAATATACTTATTTAAAGTTTGAAAAACATTTGAGCCATGAAAGTTTTTTTTGCACGTATGATTAGTGTGATCTTAAACATCGTCAACATGACAACATCAAGTCAATACATTCTTTGCTACGCTCGAACTCAAATAATTTAAGCTTATACTTAACAGAATTATATTGGTTATGTTAGGTTTGGTAATTTATACTTACATAAAAGGTTATCTAGATATTTTAAAACATAAATAGTATAAATATGTGTAGTCGTTATGTGTGTTTAGTTGAATTAACATTTTATGGAATCACATATTATTATGTTTTTAATATTTAAAATCTGGGTATTCAATGTGGGTACTTGATATTGCTTATTACGTAATATACTAAACTTACACATAAAAGCCTAGACTTAAAATTCAAAATGTATACGTGATATTTTTCAAAAGGGTAACTGAACCGTCATCACACATTTTGAATTTAAATTGTTGAGCTTTTGAACACAAACGATTCCTAAAAATATAATTAGGTAGAACAATTTAAATTCCGTATCCTACGCTAATATGTCACATTCGATAAGTGGTGAAGTGCGAACAAAAGGTTAAATAAAAACCGTTTGTTTTTTCCGCATCGCATCACAATGCGACCGATCGCAACATCGTGGGAATGAAGAATAAGAAAAATACAAATAGAATTAGAAAAGAATAAATTTTGGCCGAACTCGCCGCATTTGCAGGGTTTAGGTACGTTGGACACTTGTAACGATACCGACCGAATTTCTTCTACTTCTTGGTGTCGTTGAGGGAGTTAGTCGTTGATAAGTATAAATGACAAGAGTGAGTTAAGTAAAGTATCATCAACAGTTTATTTCAATACCACAAATAATTATTTACGAATATTATGGGGTCTGTAATGGGATAATTTTACATGTAGTGTGGTGCGGAATTCCAAGTGGACTCCCCTACACTGCTCGGGTTAAGAATGATACGAGTATAATATAAATGGTGGGGGGGGGGGGGTTTAATCAAATATTTGCGATATAATGCAAAATACATCGGACTATTTCACATGGGAGCGCCGTGTTCAATTTAGAAGTTACTACTATGGTGACGACTATTACAACACTCCACATATTATAATTACAGTTACCACACTAATCCTCTGATCCCTGTTTGAATGGACCGGTCAGTCTTCTTGTTCAACGGTAACGTGGGATGGTAGGCGGTATTCCAATCTCGAATATTATTTGCTCCAGTCCGTGTTTGACCACCGACAGTGCAACACGTGTGTAATATCGCTAACGTTTTTATAGTTGCCGATAGCACGTCTCGTCGTCAACCTTATCGACGTCTAGCAGGTAGTATGATATTATGATTATTATTATACATCTCATACACACCGTAATAATCAAGCTATGAATAACCCTAAGGGCAACAACATGCCTAAAATGTTGAATCATAATAAATTTAATAGTCCAAAACTTAACATCTCATCAACATCAATACAATCAACTTTAAATAAACAAAATATTAAATCATCTTCGATTCCTCGGTCAGCTTCTAATACCACAGTAGCGGACACAAAACGTAAAACTTCTTTCCCACTCAGCAATCACAACAACATCTCACAGCGCTCCAATAACGAGAATTTCACTCTCCACATCTCGCGCGCCTCTCGCCGATAACGCACAGGCACCGAACACTATCGAGTCGCGCACTAATGACGTTATTTCCGCCAACTCGCAAGCTCTAATCACCCATATCTTTAATATTACATCGAACAACAACACAGATAATGATAAAAATTTTGCAACCGCCGCCGCTATGGAAAAGATTCCGAGCAGGGAACAGGCTATTGTATTTAATTCCATCGACGGCGTTCTCCAAATTGAATATATCCTAGCAATCGGTAAAATAGTTCATCCGAAAAACATTAAATTCGTTTCTCGAATATCCAATAACCGTTTTTGCATTTTTTTGTCCAATAAACAAATCTTGGACAACTTAATGTTAACAACGAAACATATAAATATCAACGACCATTTGACTCCAATACGTAGACTAATAAATCCAGCAAAAAGATTTATTATTTCTAACGTATGCCCATCCATACCTAACCAAACTATAATAGACGCTCTTAGAAGTATAGACATTATTCCGATCTCGCAAATTAATCACCTCAAAGATGGAATTAAGATTGAAGGCTACGAACACATAATTTACATAGCTTCCGTCGCCAAATGTTCCTCAACCACGAAGATGTTCATAAACTTCCTAATTCGCTATAAATTAATATTAACGAAAATCAGTTCAGAATCTTTTTCACTGATGACCAAATCACATGCTTCGTATGCAGTTCGATTGGTCACACAACATCCAACTGTAAAAAAAATAATGAAGTTAAATCTAAAAATGACCACTATATCGACTTCAATGAAATTAACACACATGACACTACCTCGGATTCTCTAGTTGAAGAGACACCCCCTTCTACAACAACCGACGCAACAGTGAACTCTCTTCAATGCTCAGCACTCCCCTCGTTACGCCTCATTAGATGTCAAACCCTCAGACAGGGCTGAATTCACTGATCCCCCTGTGGACATTTTGACATCATCTACCCCACCGTCTCCACCTAATGATAAACAAACTGAATCCAACCAAGAAATGATTGAACATGTATCAAATACTCCTAAACATAACCTTACCCCTATCTTGTTTAATGAAAAAAATAAAAGACCTATCTCTGAAGCATCTTTGCCACTTAAATCTCCCGCCACTACAAACTTACCAAAATCTCCCTCCACTACAAATAAACCCACAAAAAAAGCAAAAATCAGTTCCCGGACAAACTCTTTCTCAAAACTAGATGATACTTTGTTGGATAATCCACTAAAATCGGCTGAAGAGATTTTCATCAACAACAACAACCATCCACTATCTCTTCTCCAATTTCAATACGTCATTGAAAACTTCTCAAACAATGCTATTAATATTCATTCACTGTGTCAACAAGTGAATGCAGATATACCAACGTTAATAGATATAACTGAAAAGGTTCGACCTTAAATCTCAGATCGTGCAATGAAATCCAAACTGACTAAATTAACTAATCTCTTCTTCAAAAGTATGGTACCTCAAGAAGACTAACAATTCATTACAAAAATAAATTGAAAAACTTCAAAAATCATTAAAAAATGAATACATAAATAACCACCCAATTAATCATGACCAGTATTATTCAATGGAATATAAACGGATTCTTCAAAAGATCCGTTGATATAAACTGAGTTCTTTTCGAACTCAACCCTCTTATACTTTGTTTCCAAGAAACTAATTTAAAAAATTCTCAACCTCCCATCCTTAAAAAATTCACATGATATATTAAAAATCGTACAGTAGCTAATAGAGCTAGCGGAGGAGTAGCGATATTCATCCATAAAAATATTGAAAGCAAAGAAGTCACAATCCAAACCCATTTAGAAACAATAGCGACGTCAGTTGAACTCGATAGGCAAATTTGTATTTGTAACATCTATATACCAGACAGTACTCCTTTCACGTCTTCTGACATTAAACATATAATAGACCAACTGCCGAAACCTTTCATAATAATGGAAACTTCAACAGCCGTAATACATCATGGGGTTGTAACATCACGGACTCCCGTGGCAAAATAATCAAACAAATAATTGAATACGATCAATCTCTCATATTATTAAACAACGGAGATCCCACCAGATACAACAGTTTTAACGGATCATTATCTGCCATAGACCAAACTATAACCTCTTCTAATCTAATACCTTCAATGGAATGGCAGGTCCTAACTGCTTACAGCGGAAGTGATCACTGGCCTATAGAAATTCGTATCCAAAATAAAAGTACTTCATATGACCCCCCTCTTAAATGGAACCTCTCTAGACCAAACTGGAAACTTTTCTCCGAACTCATCGAACATGATTTGTTTTTAAATCCAATTGACCTGAATGCGAACATTACCCAGGAACATATTGATTCTATAGTTAAAGATTTCTCTAACATAATACTGAAAGCAGCAAACATAGCAATAGGTATTAAATCAAGAAACAACAAACACAGAACGACTCCCTGGTGGAATTCTGAATGCAACTACGCTATTAAAAAATACAAACGAGCACTTAACCGCTTCAAAAAAACCAAAGACCCGTTAGACCATGTCCTTCTTAAAAAATCAAGAGCGGAAGCGAGATATATCACTAAAACAAGCAAAACACAATCTTGGAAAAATTTTACCTCGACTATCAATCATAAAATAGATCCCTTATCATTATGGAACAAAATTCGAACATTAAAAGGATATAAATCTCCTCCTACTCCAGACCGAATGAGAGATAATCTTAACAATATTTATTCATTCCCTGTCAGCGTCTCGGAAGCGTTCGCCCAATTTTTCCAAAACAACAACAGCGACCAAAACTACTCTGAAGAATTTTTAGCCCTCAAATTTCTTATTCATCATTACCAATAGACACCCCATCTACCAACGAACATTGTTTTAACCTGCCTCTAAACCTAAGTGAACTTCTATCGGTTCTTCAAAATAGCAAAAGTAAAAGTCCAGGGCCCGAAAATATCCCAAATTCATTTATTCAAAACCTACCATTCCCATATCATACTTGATAACCAACGAATCCCCCCCCCCCCCGTGTGACACATGCAACACCCACATTACAATTGCACACATCATTATTGACTGCCCCAAACACTCAACCGCACGTTTTCTTCTCAATAATCCAAGGTCACTCGAAGAAACCCTCAGTCAACAAAACTCCGGCAACATTTTTAAATTTTTCAAAAAAATAGATTTAGATAAAAAACTGTAAATATTATAATGTTTCACATTGTATTCCTATAATAATAAGATAATTTCAACTTTCATATTGTAAATATTTAACATTTTGTAATCATATAGGCTAATAATCTTTGTAATTGAAGCCTTTATGTTAATAAAAAAAAAAAAAAATTTATTTGCTCGCTGTGGCTTGTATGACGGGGCAGCACTGCTATTTCGGTCACACGGTGGATAAACGGCACAGCGACGTATTTATACTGTGAATGAATCTAGAATTTGTAACATACATCACTAACTGGCTAAATTCTCTGGGAGGTAATCCTACGATCGGTTTACGACAAATGATGAGTAGACTCGGCCAGTATTTTATATTATGTATTACCATTCCGCCGAGTCGATGTAGATTGTGCCATGGAATGCGTATGGTTTTCTAACTTTACAGCGTCGTTCGTTTGGCCTTTCGATTCGCTTGGTTTGTTGGCGAAGTGCGTATGAGTTTTCAAATTAAGTTTCATCGAAGTAAATGGTCAAAAAGTATGCGTAATTATAATAACGTGGTAGTGCTCCGACGGTGCACTCTATAACTCGTCTTGGTCGTTGACATGGTTCATTCGGCGTGTACGATACATCGTTAGATGTCGCTGCCAGTATGTAACTACGTGTGAGCGTGTCGTTACACTCGTCTAGATGGGCTCCTTGTATTTCAGTTGCTTTTGATTACCACAAAAATTGTGTTTGATAACCATAAAAAGAAAAACGATAAACAGAATAGAAGAACAAGTCATTATCATTTGACAATTTTTCAAATGTTACGTTTGGTACCTATACTTTGTTGATAAATAATATCAAAGCATAGTAAAATGCGAGTATAAAAAAGTATTATTACCTATTGACGTATCTTTAAGTATTTCCCAGTAGTCTACGATTGTATGATCTTGATCATTAACTGTATTAATTAAAAACAACAACGTTGTATATTTTGTATTGTTGTTATTTGTGATGAAAGATTTATGCATGAATTTATGAGAAAAATTAGTTAATGTTTAAATCATGTGGTGATGGTAACGGAAAATGAGCCTTATCAGTTATAAAATATTTTTTTTCTACAAAACACAATGTTTTAATGTAGCATATTTATTCATATTGTATATGAGCTATCTATCCCTAGACCTCCGCTGTTGTTCGTGAAGTAGATTTTTACAATTTGAAAAGATTAGTAAAGTTTTTTTATCAAACAGTAATTTTTATATATACTCGCACAAATTTAAAAAACCCATGACATTTTCTATTATGGGAAAAATAATTTTGATTTTAAGAACTTAAAAAATTGGATGCATCCAGATTTTGTAAATTTACCAGATAAACAAATATATGAAGAACGTTTTTCAATGGATTTGGATTGAAAATTACAAAATCCATTAAGTTACACACGATTTCTGGAGACTCCATGTACACAAATCTTTACTAAAAGACAAAAAATGTCTTCAGGCTGTAAAAATGTAACGATGCCTTAGATTTTCCACAGTGGCAACAGCTTAAAAATTAACCTTAAAGTTAAAAGTGTTGGTTTGTTAAGAAAAAAGTGGATATTACGGGATTTTACGAACTCTTGCACACATAATATTACATCCATAGAAACTTTTTAAACAAACCCGAAGTTGATTGTACAATTTTACAGAGTATTTTAGTACTTGATAATTTTCTGAGACACCATAAGTGCGAAATTTCACTTAAAAACAATAAGTATTTATAGGCTACAAAAATGTATCGATCGCTTAGAATTTGTTTAGATACATGTATAATGTATCAGGGAATGTTTATTTTAATAACTATTTTAAGCTTCAGGTTTTATGAACATTTTATTTTTATGTACGAGTATATTAAAGTGTTAACTTTGGTGTGGCAGATCGTTTAGAAAATATAGAATACTACAAGGTGTCATGATTTTTAGAAAAAATTGATCATATTTTGTGCCCGGAATGTTTTGAAAAAAATGCAGAGTCGACTAAAAAATTTTAAAGGACAGTTAGGTGTGGTTGACAAAATTGTTTTTATTATATAATAATAAGATATTGTTACATACGGATAAACATTTCTAGTAGTTTCAGAGTATGGTAGTTTATTTTTAATGCTAAAAAAAAAATAAATTTAAAAAATACACGGGAGAACCAAAATTTTATTCCTTTAGGAAGTATTTCATTATACTTATACTATTTTTCAAGAAAATATGACCAATAGTATTTTTTTCCTTTTTACTTTTTTAATGGTTGCATTCATTTTCGAAAATCTAGACTTATCAAGTACACTTGATAATGAATGGTTAAAATCGCTTTGTTTTTTATTTTAAAACTTGTTTTTTTTATTTTCAAAATTTGTTTAAAGTGTGTTAACTTAAACTTACATTTTTATTATAATATGGTTTATCATAATATAATTTACATAACATTTGAAATTTATAATTATTAAAAAAAAAGAAACGTCTCATAACATGCAACTAATTTAAAATCAATGTGTAACTTAAAATGATCATTATTTGTATTAAAATCACATTAGTATTATAATAAAATTTACATGCGTCGTCTGGTATTCTTCCGACAGTATCTAAACAGTTGAAATTTTATTAAATATTTGCTTTACTTATTACTAAATAAACTATTTAGTTATTTAGAAATAATTACAAAAAGTTCTAATTTACTAAAAATATAATTAGGAAATTGTTTAATTTGGTCAATAAGGTTAAGACAGTTAAAATTTAAAATTTTTAAAATTTTTTTCATACTTAGAATGGCATTTTCTTATTGTGTTGAAATTAATGAATTTTTGTTAAAATAATAACAACAACAACACCAATAATAATAATAATAATAATAATAATTTGATTTTGTTTTTTTGTTAACTTATACCTACTTGTAAATTTCTGTTTTATATTCATAGTTGTTTTTTGAAAATCATCTGAAAATACAATTACTGTTTTTTGAGATTCTGAGTGTGGCAATAAATTATTGTGTTGCTTTTACGTTCATTATTTAAAATTTTCCATAAATAATTTTTTCAAATTCCTAATAAAATTATTTCAATATTTACACATACTCCTGAAGATAGATTTTGAACAAACATAGTAGTATTTTTTTTATAACTTTTTAAATATGTTGTATAATTGTGTTGACGTTTAAAAACAACAAATTTGATATTTCTAACAACACCTTAAATTATTTAAAACTTAAACTCGTCAGTCATGCGGATTTCGGCTGAAATACAAAACTTTAAAATGTTTAACCCTGCGTAGGTCGCGCGGATTACTATTGTAATCCGTCTAAAAATAAATGGTTTTTTCGTATATTGAAAACCAATAAAATTATCTTATCTTTTCAGTACCTTCGAATAACATGTTGCTTAATATACTATTTTAATTAGTTTTAGTAATTAGTTTGTTTCCGAATACTGGTCGCAAAAGTTGTTCAATCGGAGTTCAAAGTGTGTTGGATTACCAGTGTATGCCGCGCGATCTTTCACGCCCGTTTTTTTTTCATTCATAAATAAGTGCATATGTGTGTGTGTTATAATATCTTTAAATATCAATTTAGCTTAGGTAAGGAATTAGATATTTTTTGTGGTTTTCAGTATTTCTTATTTACATTTTTATCCACTTAATTTTTTTTTTTTTAATAAAATAAATTGTTTTTACATTAACTATTAAGTTTAACTAAATTAAACCATGGTAATCAAGCATAACAAAACTTGTAACACACAGTTTGTTAAGTATTTGGAAAACAGATGTTGCGCACACTGCCAATATTTTTATAAATACAACATTGACTTATTTCCTACTAAATTATCTGCCTTAAAATTTCAATAAAGGTCGATCAGTCTGACTTTCTACCAAGGATATAATTCTAAGAAACGGTCAGTGGTAAAAATTTGAATTTGAATCTTTAAAATTATATAACGATAATAATTTATAACAAACTGAGACTTACTCAAACAACAACGTAAATCATTGTCTTGGTTCTCATGAAATGAAGTCTCTTTTTAAGAAAATAATTGAGTATATAAAGAGTTTTTCAGTATTTTTTTTTAGGTATTTAAACAGACACTTAATTAATTCTACTCCATTAATAAAGCTTATAATGTTTTTTGTTATCAATCAACTAATGTAACCAATGTAAAAATAACGGCCGTATTGATAGAATATAAAAAATTATACATTCATATATCAATACATGTTACATACACATAACGTGACCATACGTCTCGCATTTGAGTTTTGTGTCCCGTTGTCCCAAAAGTACCTAAATATGTCCCGCTTTGAAAAAACGTGATATGTGGTAAGTAAAATATAATTAGAAGACTGTATTAATCTTTTTTTGGGGACGAAGGAGACGTATCCGTCGGTCTCTCCTGTCAAAAAAATAATACAAATATAAATTGTCTACAATTTTGAAAATTTAGTAGGCCTTAAGTCCATTGTTTATAAATAAAAGCAATACAAAAATAAGTACCGAATTGAATTTGTTATTCAATCAGGTCAAAACGTGTCAGCAATAGAGGCTGCAAATGAAATTAATCAACTACAAATTTAAATCAAAAACAGAATCATACTATATTTTTCTCACGCCACCCGTAATACAATGGCAAAATTACAAAAAACTAGTGCTGTTAATGTAGAGAACGTAAAAACTGCAGTGGCTGATTTTTATAAAACAAGTAAAGAATATTTAGATCATTTGTTTCAGTTCAACAAAGGGTAAAAATATTTAAATGGACAAATCTGAGAAAGAACCTTCCATGAGAGGCAGTTTAAGAATTGTGATAGACTTACTTATTGAACAACAATTTATTAGTAGCAGTCAAGAAACAAGAGTGTTTGACGAGTTTTCACTATTGTCTAATTATATAACAGGTCAAAAAATAAACGACTGGAACACTGGGAGTATAGCTACTGAAAATTGTTGGGTGGAAGTATTTATATACTTCCGTGTTCCGTGCTAATGATTTCTCATTCGTGAATTTTCGTATAATTAATGAGGACATTTTATGTCTGCTTGGCAGTAACGCTCTAGTAGAAAGAGTGTTTTCTTATATGAACAAAATATGAAGCAGTGAGAAAACTCAATTGGCAGCCTCTGTATTAAAAGCTATTCTTATAACAAAGGGTGACATAAAAAAAAAGCCGTGTCAACAGTTTCATTCATACATAATAACCAAACTGGATATTTTGAAGCAGATTTTCGGATCCGAAAAATATAGAAAGCCAGCCGATTAATTTACACTGTTAATACATTCGTGTGTCTTCTTCCGTTGTCATTTCATATAAAAAATTGACGTTTTTTTCTAATAAAAACGCACTGTGTTATACTATTTTACTAGTGTTTTTATTAAACGATAAATTATATGGTTTTCCTATTAAAATTTACAGGTGTCCAGCTCTAAAGAAAAAAAAATTATGGTCACGTTATACGTACATAAACATTCACAGGTACATCACATGAAAAATCTTAAAACAACGATTATAACAGAGCGTAAGGTCTGTTACCTACACGTTTCCAAAAATAATTAGGAAAAATTTGAGTCAAACTTGGCAACTTAAAACCTATATATAGATCCATTTGAGCTTGAACAATTTCAAAAGTTGTAATTTTTTTTTTTTCGTGACATTTGAAATAGGAAAATTTACGAAAATTAGTCATAAATGTCATTAATTTTTCGAACATAAATACGGAACAGACAATAGAATTATTTATTGCTTATTGAATTTCAAAATAGGTACTATTTTGTGGTTAATCGTATTTAAGTTAGAATATAAAATATAATATGTAAATAATACAGTGTGTTATTACACAATTTGTACAAATAGGTACTAAGTTATTTTAAAATAACATACTCAAGCAACTGAACATTTTTTCTTCAATTATACTTGGAGCTATAAAAATATAAATTACCCATTGTTATAACATATTGTTAGATAGTATAGAAAATGTGGAAAATAATGAATAAAGTTTAGTTTAGTTAATGATAGTTAATTTGATTATTGTTTGAGCTATTTAAGAAAATTATTTAAAATACAAAATATGTAAATGTTTTAAAAACATAGATATCTATATTCAATGTTAATCAACCAATTTTAGAGTTATTATGTAATGACTGACTAAATGGTTTGAACTACAACATTACACCAATATATTGTGTTTTATTTAAATTGCTTACAGCCGTCTTTCCATCTTCATTTTCTTCTCTTTCACTTTTCTCCCAACTATTTGAGGTTGGCCACCCATATTCCATACATCCACTTGTCTCAATCGTTTACATCCCCTATACAACAACAGCATTCATATCATTCTCAATCTTTACTATCCATCTATTTTTTGGTCTTCCTCTACATATTTTTCTATTAAAATTCATTTTTATAACCACTCTTACTGCTTTCGTTTCCTCTTTAGTTAAAAGCTTTCTTTTAATTTATAAAATCTAAAATGGTGTAAAATAGTATTTCAATTGTTTGGAAATCAATAAAAAATGTAAGATGAATAAACTATGCTCTGAGTTTTGTCGTACCAACTGTATTGGCTGACCTTGACTTTAAAACATTTTCTGAAAAGAGAAAAATTTTTTAGTTCTTGCGAAATACTGATTTGACTGTTGAAAACAATTTTAAACCGATCGTTGATTTCTATGCACTGGGAATGAATTATTAAACTTACTTATTTAACACATTTCCATAAATAAGTTGTTGGGTATTACATTAAATGTAAATGTAATATAATGATCATCATTCAGAATCAATATTCTCCTTGTATTGAATTTTATTTGATTGTCATTTGAATAATATGTAAAAGAGGTATGGAACTAACTATTCCCATAAGTTTAAGTAAATTGATATGGTGTCATTTTATACTTATATATAAAACTGAAAGTAAAAAGTTAAGTGAATGATAAATTAATTGTATGAATATGTTTTTAGATTCTGAGCATATTTGACAAGACTCGTCTATTAGGTATTAAAAATTTTATTTTGTCAAAACTTCAGAGAATTTTGTAATTGTTTATGGGTTTATCGTTTTTTAAGTAAGGAAAAATTGAAAACAGAGACTTAATTTGGTTTATAACTACTTGAGCTGTAAATCTCAACCAATTTAAATCACTTTATATTGTTTTACAAAATTGGAATTGCACTGTATAATATCTTTATCAGTTTTATTCAATAAGCAACTTGAAATTCGTTTATATTTAAAAACAAAGTATAATTTCAATAATTTATCAAAATATGGTTACATATTATACTTTTATAATCATGTACAACATTGTATACTTACTAATACATTTAATTAATGAAGGTTTAATTTTAACGTCAGCTAAATAATTCAGAGATGTTTTGTAGTTGCTTTTTTTGTTTTTTTTTAATTTTAGTTAATTATTATATATTTAATATTTCCTATCCACAAGTATTACATTATATATTTAAGTGTTACATTCAAATTTTGTGTGGGTTATTATTATATAACATGGGTTATTATGATATAATAATTTGCTGTCTAAGGATTAACAAAAAATTTAATCTTTTAGAACCAAATAAAATAAAACTGATCTAATATAAACCTCTTTTTACTGTTTAAAATTAATCAAAATGAAAGTTTTAGCTTTTCAGATTACAGTTTTACCATTAGGTAATTGTTTTATTAACTAAGTTTATTGTTACAAAAAAAAAAAAAATAAATAAATAAATATTTTATATAGTGTGTCCCATTTTGGTTTACACAGTATGTCTTATAAGTCAAAAACTGTATGTCATGTATATTTCATTAATAAAAAACTTAGATACTGTACAAAATACTTTTTATATGATGTAAAACCTTTCTTAAAATGCTCATCTGAATAATAAGCTAAAATTTAACATTTTAATTATAAGGTTTTGGAACTCTAAAGACCATAACGTAAGATGTTCATTTTATTATAGTTGATATATATAATTTAAATTATTTTTTAAAGAATAATGTAACATGCAAAACTAATTTTACTTTTGAAATTTAATTTACAATTCAGGAGAACTTTGTTATTGTGATGAATTTCAATAAAATGTAAATTTTTTATGCGTTTCTGTAGACCTTGTGATTAGAATATTAGAATATCAATATTTATCGCACAAATGTAAATTTTAACTACATTGTATTTTTATAATAAAAGTTCAAAAAGGTCAAATTATCGTGTTTAATAGGGTTTTTTTTTTAGATCAGAAGGAAAAACGTTCATGACTCACATGTAATATATCTTGAATCCATATCCTCTAAACCCAAAGACAGTTAAATATATATTATCATTATGTAATCTTAGGCGTTTTAAACTATACAAGTAAAACTGGGGAACTATTTCATAACAGAGCACTATTGTACACTATACTTTTTTAAGATAGATTATGGAAATCAGCACATAATATGATTGTTAAGGTTAAGCAAAAAATGTGCAATGAAATTTTCATTTCCAAAACTGAATAAAACTTAAAAATTGAAACAAATATGTATAAATTTTTTTGAGAATAAGCGAAACAAATAAAGCTTTGATGTTTTAATTTCTAATTTTTTAAATTATGTTACAGCACCAAGAACTAGTAATATTAGATTAAAATATATTGTGAAAACAGTAAAATTCACAACAAAATAATTTTGTACAGAAATCAATTTTTTTTTACATTTAAGTTCCAATAACCAAACAAAATACTTGAAATATACACATAATATTATGAGATTGATAATGACAGAAATTTCTTACAATTTTTATAGTTATCTAACCAACATTAATCATAGAAAACAATCATTTTTTTTCAAATACTACATTTTTTTGTAAAACAATTTAGATGTAATGCATTATTTTGGGTGCATAAAGTTAAATGAAAAATTTTTAGAAAATTTTCAGCTAAATTTGAAACTTTAAAATATACAACATATGGATTATTTGACTCACTGCGCAAAAATTTTGTTAGTTACTAATTTTTCTCAAAAGAAAAAAAAATCACAAACATGACCAGATTTTGCCAATCTTCAAACTTAGAACGACAGGAAAACAAATCTTCACTTGCAATTTTCAAAACACTTATTTAATTACGTATCATCAACCGTGTGATAACAATTCGAATCTTTTACTTGAATATTAAAGTTGTTGTTGAACAAAAAACAAAGGAATCTTCCAAAAGTTTATAGTTCTTACACATATAAACAATGTGTAAAATTTTCGGGCCTTTGATATTATTATCACAAAAGTTATGACTAAATAACATACCTATTCAACTTTGTCAAAATCACGTTTGCAGTAGGTCTTACCGGTTTTTTTTTTTATGTTTGTTATTTGTTTTCGGTGGGGAATGATTTTTTTTTAAATTGAACATTTTGAAACAAAATATATGGGGTAGTGCTCCAAGAATAAGCTATCATAATGATAATGAGCTATCAGAATATGTTTCAACCGTTAAGATCGGAGCAATACCCTAGGCGCCCTGCATGTCACAGACACAAAATTATATAAAAAAAAGTAAGCGCCAGGATCAGTCTAGGTGACGTGGGTAGTTTGACGAGGTAGCGACTACACTTTGGGTTGGTCACTAGTTTATAGGTTGTGGTTTAAACGCATTATTTAATTTCTGAAAGCAACAATAGATCATTGCCTTCGAAAATACGATTATGAGCGAGCTCAGTTGTCTAGTATACGTCGTGGTAAAAACAAATTTGACGTGAAATACTCTTGTCAAATCTGTATCTTTATTATTTCGGTATTGTGTAAAAGTTTCAGCTTGGTCCGATCTTTATTTTGAATGTTGTGATCCAAAAAATTTAAATCGATGTGGAAAAAACACGATTCCCGTAATTATTTGTTCCTCCATAAGAAATACACGGCCGCCCGGAATGACGAGTTTTACGACAAAATAACAACTTATAATCGGCTATAAACCAAAATTGTGTAAACCAATTTTCTAAAATTTTCAACCATATATGTAAAACTATCTTGTTTAGATCGTATTAATGTTTCGAGGATTAAACATTAAAACTAGAGGTTTTATGGATCAATAACTGCGTAAAATTCAATAATTTCAAAATTTCAAAATTCCATAACTCTCTCAAAAATAATCAAAATTGGTTGAAAACTAAACAGTAAAATTTTTAAACTCTTTTTAATGACGCATATAAATTTCAAGTCAAACGGAGCACTTTTGGGAATTTGACCGTTTTCGATTTTCCTCAGAACTTAAAAAATAATCAAAATTTTAAAAAACGTTTGAAATAAAGTACCATCTTGGATCAATTATCTATCTTTTGAAGTATCGTATGTTAAAATCGGAGCATTTATTTTACTAGAAAAAGCAATTACAAAAATAAAAAATAATAATCGACTTGTAAAAAACACGTGTCCCGTAATTATTTGGGCCTCCCATAAGAAATACACGGCCACTCAAAATAATGACAAAAAATCCATAACTTTCTCAAAAATAAACGAAATTGACTGAAATTTCGGTGGAACACTCATAAGACCTTCCTTAATTACATATATGAATTTCAAGTTGATCGGAGCAACTCGAAAAATTGGGACCGTTTTTTGTTTTTCTCAGAACTTTGAAAATAATCAAAATTTCAAAAAACGTTTCAAATAAAGTAGAATTTTGAAGCCATTGTCTTTATTTTGAGGTATCATGCGTTAAAATTGGTGCAGGTTTACTATAAGGAATTTTGATCATAGAAAAAAAAAAAAACATCATTGTAAAACCAATACATTCTTAGCTGACGCTCAGAATCTAACATGTAATAAAATTAAAACAACACACATATATTTGTGAAATAAATAAGTTCCATGCTTCGTTTAGATTATAAAAGAAAGAACGGAAAGAAAAAATGACGGAAATTTTAAAGAAATAAGGAAAGAAAGGCAATACGTTTTGAGAAAGTAAAGAAAGAAGAAAAGGAATACATTTTTAGGAAGAAAAGAAAGTACGGGAGTAAATTAATCTAGATTGGATGACTGGGAACTGGAAGTTGTTTGGAGTAGTGACTATGTTTTGGAGCCGATCACTTCTTTAGGGTAGGTCAATATTTCGGCACTTGTATGCAGTGTCTGAATGTAATGACAAAAAATTGAAGTAAAAAAAAAAAAAAAAACTATTAATGTTATATAAGTTTGGCAATCTGTCTTGCATTCTAGGGAGCAAAAATCTAACCAAATAAATACGTTATTTACTTCTTTGTTTTTAGCAACAATTTGTATCTAATTTACCAGCGTTCGCATTGATTAAAATTTTTTATTTAAAAAATGTTTAATAAACATTAAAAGCACGTAATTTATTTTTGTATGTGTTGAAATTAATACTTAAGTTTTTGTGTGGTTCTTTTCAAAAATTCATGTTAATTTCATATTGTACACTCAAACCTGAAAATTATCCTATCTTTTGTACCTATGTAATAAGTACATTAGATTACCATGATCTTGCTCACAATAGTTTTTTCGAAAAGGCGATGATTACTTTCCGATACTAAATAACATTTTTGAGTCACAACTTACCAATCATTGATCAACTACAAAGTGTAGTCACTATTCCAAATAAATTCTCACCCAACTTAGAATTTACTCCGCTTCTTCTATTTTTTTTTTTTCAAGAACAATATGCTATGAATATAAATTTCATTAAAATTCAATTTAAAGTTGCTTACCTAAACAAGTATCCAGAGTTTCTAAGGCTTCTTGGATACATTGGGCATGGTATGTTATTTCTGAAATTTTAATTTTCCTTGTATAAATTTCAGATAGTTAATAGTATATTTCATAGAATAGATTACAATTTATTGTTTAATGATGTTGATTTTAAATATAAAATCCATTATATGTTGGTACTTATGAAAATTGATCGGACCTCTTATAACGCACATACTCCATTATTTTTTTACCTTTCTTAGAATTACCTTTCGTTCTTAAAACTTACTTCCTTTTTTTCTATAAATGCAAGAAAGATATGCACAACTATTTTGCTGACCATTACAGGAAAACGTAATTTATTCTATTATTCGTTAAAAATAAATGAAAAATTCAGAACTTAAAATACCTATGTAACTTTATTAATACGAAAACATGATCCAAATCAGTTTAACTAATATTGCGTATTTCCAGAAGTCCCGCGGTCATTGAATGGAATACAATAGGAAATATTTTTTCTATAAAAATCTACCTAAAGGTTCAAACATACAAAGTGGCAAAATCGGGTAGAGAAAAATTTTTATGTTATATCAAATACAATTTTTAGTTTTTAAATTTCAAAAGGTTTTATATTTTAAAAATTGAACTTTCTAGTTGCATATAGATTTTTGAGGAAAATCAACCAAGATGTTAACGAGCACTTAAATACTAAGGCTGAGGACTATGCACTATGCACTCAGTTACTAGAACCTTCTTAACAAGTGACCCCACCCAAAATAGTTTCAAACTACAGTGTTGTTCTTCACGGTATACTATATTCAGTATTCACGCCCAATGACGGATCGTTACTTCCCTTTTTATTTTTAACGAACTTATTACAATGTATGGTTCCTTTTTAAAAAAATATTTGAAAAATTATATTAAAAATTGTAAAAAAAAGTGTCATTAACATGTGATTCATTTTTATGATTTCAGGAAACATCTATATACATACGATATATTGTATGTATAAATTTTTATTTGACTCACGAAATTGGGTGAAAGATTGAAACTTTGTGTAACCTAAAAAAAATCAATCGTTATTATTACTAAGTAATTAAGTTTGTTGTTTGCTTAATCATTAAAGAGTCATATAAAATAAATATGTGAAAGTAGACTTTTACAAAAAAAAAACTTGCATAATATTAAGGGTATTTTGGATTTAAAATGGTCTAAATAATTAAATACTTACAGTAATTTTTCATATCATTTTCCCATTCAGGTAGACTAAGATTGTAATTTTTAGGTATCACTGCAAAAAACAAAAATTTCATAACAAAGCTTGCTTCAATTTATTATTAAAGAAGTGTGAATCTAATTAAAGCTATTAAACACCGATTACATATGGCAACTGAGACATAATATCATAACTTTTAAAATAATCATCTAACGTTGCTTTGAATGTTATGATTAAAATAAAATGTGTTTTATGTTATGGTAATAGATTTTTTTACATCATTTTTAAAATATGTATTTAAATTTAACACGAATTTTTCATGGTTCTATATTGAACTATATTTATTAGTAGTTTAAGTTTAAAGTTAAAGTTATCAACTCAATGTTGTTCAAATATTGTGCAGATAGCAGTGTGAAATTTAATTAAATTGTGGTTAGTAAAATTGTTGCTATAAATTATTTCACCCAAAACATGTTTTTCCTTGTTACCATACCTAAAACTAAACACATTTAAGATTCTGATCGTATGCATTTTATTTGTTTCTGCAAACAATTTTGCAAGCAGAGGGAGTGCTCTATCAAAAAACGTCATTTTACTTAAACGTTTGGAAAGTGGACGGAAACGGTACTTCTTTTCAATCGTTATTTGAAATTTTGTTTAACCTTTAAGTTATGTGCCAAAATAAAAAAAAACCATTCAAAAATTGTACGTCTACAAATCTTACAATTTTCAGATGTGTGATCACTTTTTCATATAGAAGATAGGTTATGCTTTTCATGTTGAATACCACAAAAGTATTGGGATTTTAGCTTTTAAATTTATTTTAGTTGAAACTTTTCATGATTTTTTAGTCGTTTTTCAAATATGTTCAGAAACCACTAATTAACGATTAGAAAAATTAGAAAAAATAATAGTATGCTGTGAAGTAGAGTAGTTTAGATCTTAGAGTGGTTAACTGTATTATGTGGCGTAGTATTAAATAGTTAGGTAATGTAGAATGACTTTGACAAACAAAATAGTAAAGGAAGGAAGGAAAGACAGGGAATAAATTCTAATAGCGGAAAGAAAGAGACGCAGTAAATTCTAAAAAAAGAAACGTAGAATGGGAGTAAATTCTATGTCAGGTGAGAAATTTTTTGGTGTAGTTACTACGTTTTGGAGTGGGTCAATTCTTTGCTTTTAGCAACAAGTAACATCTAATTGTTCATTCATGAGTGTATGTATTAATTAAAACTGTAACACAAATTAATATAATACCTAATTTATACTTGGAAGTATTTAAGTATCAAATGATTTTTGTGTAGTTCGTTTCACAAATTCATGCTATTTTCGATAAATAAATTCTAACTGGATAAAGTCTTTTTTTAGGCAGTACTTACTTAAATATTGCAGATATTTTTTGTTAAATTTGTTTTTATTTTTCCAGACATATTAGATATATAAGCCCGCTCAGAACTGTTTCTTCAGATGATTTATCATAAGTTTAAATCATTAACAATTGTAAAATATTGACCTACCCCAAAAAAATGACCCACTTCAAAGCATAGTCGCTACTTCAAACAATGTCTGACTATACCTAGAGTTTTCTTCTTTCTTTTTTCCTTTCCTTTCTAAGAAAATAATTACTTTCATTCTTTTCTAAAAATTCAATCACATTATTTTTAATTTGATATTTTGACAAACGCTTTAATTTTTTATTATTATAACTATAATTTAATTTTTTTTTTTATATTTTAATTAAATTTTTGAAAAATTGTAATTCATTTTATAAAAAAATTTATTTTTGCTCATAAATGTAGTGGTTTAATCACAGAATAGATGAAATTCATCTATTCCGTGGTTAAATTATTAATTGTTTGAGGTTCTCACCATGGAAGTCAAAATCTATAAAAAAGTAAATGTATTTATATATTTTATTTAAACTGTACATTAAAAAAAAGATTTTATTTGTTTTATCACCAAGTAGTTTATATGCGTAAAAACCTACGTATTAAATTAGCTTCTAGATGTTTTCTAGTATATGGATCCCCCAGCAAAGATTTTTCAAAGATGAATATTTAGTTTATTTGGCCATTACAGAAAAAGAGATTACCAATATTGAACACACATTTTATACCGAGACAACGACAAAGAATATTTTAATTTTTTTTGAAAACAATTACATACTTATCTACTTAAATACATTTTTTAGATTCCGAGTGTTAGCGAAGAATGTATTGTTTTTACAATAATGTCTATTTTTGTAGGCGGTGTTATTAGATTTACGACGATCCATTATAATAACAATAGTTCATTAATAAAGAAAATAAAAAAACATAAACATAAGAATGAGAGAACGCATAAACAGTTCACACACGATAAACGCATTAAACAGTTCACAGACGACAAAACGCACCGAGCAACGTACCACCTGATAACACATCACTAGGTGGTGTTATCAGGGGGCAGTGCAGCCATATTATACTACATTTATTTTATTTTTCCTCTGTGGACACTTTTTAGGGTATTAAAACTGCTCCGATTTCGTTAAAACATTTAGTGACAAAAAAAAAAAAAATTTTTTCAAAGTTGGCATTAATAAATCATTTTGGGTCAGTGAAAAAAAAAATTATTTATACATTATTTTTATACATTATTTTTTTTATCATTGTCAAATTATTATCTAGACATGATAAAAGATAAAAAAAATAACATCGAGACACAAATAGCCAGATTTTAATTTAAATTAATAAGTTTTAAATCACTCTCGTGGTGACCGTTGACCATGAATCATCGTTCGCCACTATATCGTTCCGTAATTTCTAAATTACTCAAACAATTCTGTTCCGATTTTTATCATTCAAAAACGTGTTTTTCGTTAAAAGTGATCTACAACCAAATCAAGCGCTACGACATTCAACTGAAGCAGTTCCGGCTTCTAGCTCTGGTAACTTTAAACAAATTAATTAGGTACCTCTATTTAATTGTAATCGTTATCTACGGCGGACGCGCTCGGACGGCCGTCCCGTTAGTCAACGTTCGATTGCGCAACGCAATCAATAAGCGATAAACCACCATGCCATCACAAAAATCTAAAACCGTCGTATCTCCACTTATCATTTCTAAAGCACGTATACAGAGCGTGCCAAATAGTTCGTCTAATCAATCTTTAAATTCTGATCCCAACGATGGCTGGATCACCCCCACTTCAGAAAAACGCACAATTACTTCTCCATCTACCCCAACTTCAAGACCGCAAGTAACAAAAAAAGTATTTGTTACTCAAAATCGATTTTCCTTATTTTCGGACACGATCGAAGCATCCGAAAACAATCCAGAACCCGAAAAAATGGAGCAAGAACCTGAACAATTAGAAAAGTCTTCCGCACCTACCAAACCCCCACCACCTATTTTTATTCGAGTGGTTAATGATTACAAGGCCTTCTGTGACAACATTAAGCAACTTACGAATGGTGAACCCTTCGTATGTAAAAGTTCCATAAAAGGCATAAAACTCTCTACAAGCTCACCAGATTCGTATCGTTCTGTCATTAAATTTCTACAAGCTAATAAAGCTGCTTTTCACACCTATCAACTAAAACAAGACAGAGCCTTCAGAATAGTTATTAGAAATCTTCACCACTCTACACCAATTAATGAAATAGAGAAAGAACTCTTAGCTCTCGGGCACATGCCTCGTAACGTCACAAATGTTTTACATAGAACCACGAAACAACCTCTCCCGCTCTTTTTCGTTGATTTGGAGCCTGATTTCAACAACAAAGATGTTTTTAAAATTGAACACCTTTACTATACTAAGATAAAAATTGAAGAGCCCCGACCAAACAACCAACCAATTCAATGTCTCCGTTGCCAAGGCTTCGGCCATACAAAATCATACTGCAATCACCCGCCAAAGTGTGTTCGCTGTGGAGACTCTCACGCGTCGGAAAGCTGTGTAAAATCTGCTGACCAACCCGCAACATGCGCACTATGTAGTGGTGCCCACCCAGCCAATTACAGAGGATGCCCTGTGTTCAAAAAAATTCAAGCTGTCCATCATCCTAAAAGGTCAAACCCAACTCAAGCTAACCTGAAAGAAGTACCCTCTAATGTAAAATTCACTAATGTAAACTCTACTTCCAATACGAACACCCAACCCAAAAAATCTTATGCTCGAGCTACATCAACCGATTTACCGAACCAAGACATCCCCACCAACGCATCCCAAAATCCCGACCACCTAGCCCACCAAATGGCGCTCTTTCTCAATAACTTCCAATCTACCATTAATCCACTGATCTCTCTACTTACTACTCTCATTGAAAAACTAATTTTGTCTAATGATAAATAGACAAAATAATATTCCTCACTCTATCTCAATCCTTCAATGGAATGCCAATGGACTAGTGCGTCAAAAAAACGAACTTCATGCCTTCCTCTCTATAAACTCCATTGATATTTTACTCATCTGTGAAACACACCTGTCACCAAACTCTACCCTTAACATTCCTGGCTATACTACATATCAATGTAACCATCCCGATGGCTCTTCCCACGCGGGTTCTGCAATATTATTAAAGTCAAATATTAAACATACCATTCTTCCCCCATATCAAAATAACGTCATACAGTCCACTAACATCTCCCTAACACTAAATCATATTCCTACCACTATCTCATCGACTTATATCCGTCCAGGCACTAAATTAAATCCCAATGATTTCGAGCACTTCTTTAATTCCCTTGGTACTCATTTCCTGGTAGGTGGGGACTTCAACGCCAAACATCCCCAGTGGGGTTTTAGTCAACCTAATACTAGAGGTCGAACTCTCAACAGATTTATCCTCGACCACAATCTTAAAATAATATCTCCTCCTTACCCTACATATTGGCCCTCACATGCCAATAGACGTCCCGACGTACTAGACTTTTTTATCACTACGCTCCCTAGCCACATAAAGTACACTATTACAAATTCCTCAGACCTCTCTTCTGATCATACACCAATATTACTTACTCTAAACGATACTTCAACTGCTACAAAAAACTACCCAACTATCACTCCGGGCAAAACAAACTGGAAAAAATTTAGTCAAACTATAGAAAATGCCATCACTCTCAACATCTCCTTAAAGAACACATCTGACTTAGATACTGCAGTACACTCTTTCACAAATATCATCCAAGATGCTGCACTAGATGCTTCTAAAAAAAACTCTTGCTCCACTCACACAACCAATGTTTTACCCTCACACATAATACAACTCATTACAGAAAAGCGTCGAGCCCGCCGTATATGGCAAAGAACACACTTGCCGAGTGATAAAAAGCATTTCAACACTCTCAACAACTCCTTAAAAAATATTCTTCGAAAATACAATTCTGACAAATTTCACAACTACTTGGAATCTCTCTCTAATACAGACAACTCTCTTTGGAAAGCCACTAAAAATATCCTAAAGGAAAAAAGTAAAATTCCTCCCCTAAGATACCCTGACAACTCTCTAGCCTCGTCAAATCTTGACAAAGCAAACTTATTCGCATCAGATCTTGAAAATAGATTTTCACCACATCCAAACTTTCTCTCTAGAAGCCACTACTCTAATATTGAAGCATCAATTCTAAACACTCTCCCAATGTGTCTCCCTACAAAACATACCTCCCCTTCTGAAGTCCTAAATATGATTAAAAACTTAAAAAATAATAAATCCCCAGGCCATGACCTGATAACCAATACTATCGCTAAACACCTGCCTAAGAAAGCAATCTTACTTCTCACTTATATTTTCAATAGCATTCTTCGTTTATCCTATATCCCTCCCACCTGGAAACACTCAGTTATCATCCTAATCTACAAACCAGGAAAGCCTCCCGACCAACCCTCCTCATATAGGCCTATTAGCTTACTTCCTACCTTTTCAAAAATTTTAGAAAAAATCGTATTAAAAAGAATTTATCCGATACTTAACGAGAATCAAAGTATTCCAAACGCTCAATTCGGCTTTAGGAGCAAGCACTCCTCTCTCCACCAACTACACAGACTAGTCGACACTATTGCCTCATCTCTTGAACAAAAAAAATTTTGTTCTGGAGTTTTTCTTGATGTTGCCCAGGCGTTTGATCGGGTCTGGCATGAAGGACTACTGTATAAATTATTATTTTTACCCACTCCGTTATTCCTCTTACTCAAATCCTTCCTATCAAGCCGTACTTTTTCAGTAAGATGTGAAGATGAAACTTCTGACCCACATCCTATTAAAGCAGGCGTCCCTCAAGGCAGTATTCTTTCCCCGACTCTCTATAATATATATACAGCAGATCTACCACAATCTATCAACACTACTCTAGCTACCTTCGCCGATGACACAGCCATAATATCAACCAACACTGAAATAGCCACCACTACAAACAACCTCCAAAACCACCTAACCCAACTACAAGATTGGTTCAGCTTATGGAAAATTAAAATTAATGAAAATAAATCCACTCACATCACTTTTACCCTCAGGCCTACAACAATTCCTCCAGTTTACATAAATAACCAAACAATTCCCATTGGCGATTCAGTTAAATACCTAGGACTCCTTCTCGACAAAAGACTAACTTGGGCTAATCACATCAAAGCCAAAAGAACTTCCCTTAACCTCAGGCTTCACAAATTAAGACCACTTCTTCGATCCAAAATCTCCTTAAATATTAAAACACTAATATATAAACAAATATTACGTCCAGCAATGACCTACGGAATTCAACTGTGGGGTACCACTAAAAATTCAAACCTAACCAAATTCCAAGCGTTCCAATCAATATCTCTGCGTGTCCTCTCTAATGCTCCCTGGTATGTCAGCAACCGCACCCTACATCATGATCTTAACATACCATCAATATCCACTCTTGCCTCTTATCATTATAACAAATTTCATAAAAATACCTTTAACCATCCAAACCCACTCATATCTAAACTTTCTTCTTGCACAATACCTGATAACCCCCCTCGTCGCCTCAAACGCAAATGGCCGCGTGATTTATTAAATAATGCCTAGCGCTATTATTATTAAGTTACCTCCCCACTAAGTTTAAATTGGAAGTAGTGTCACTGGACACTCCCTTCCCTCAAGATTTTTCATGTCCTGTAAGAATATATCTCAACATATTTACTTATTATATAAATTGTAATTGTATATAGATTGTAAATTTTCTAAATAAATAATATAAAAAAAAAAAAAAAAAGTTTTAAATGATGGGTGTATTATAAGAAAAAAACCTAATGACTTTGCTATAAAAGATGTATGAAATATGTTCGATGGTTTCAATGTCTTAACAAATCATTATTTTTACTTACTATGAGTGCACTCATAAAATTGTTCCATTGTTAATGTTTGAAGCCCTAAAACAATAATTCTGATATACAATGTCAACTTATTTTATTTAGATTACATAGCTACTATTATGAATTCAACGTCATCAACTATGAAATGTTTTGTCATTGACCTAACCTAATATATATATTAAAATAAAAACTTAGAATTCTGAGTTGAGTCCGTATAAATTATTTCTAGAAAGTGATTTTTCATTTTATCACGATTTTATTAGGTCGGTTTCTTGTCTGTATATTGGTTCGGATCGAAACTTGAAAGCCAAAATTGAACTAGTTCTAATTATTCAAACATGTTGTAACAATTCAATATACCAAAGTCAAAATAATTATTAGGGGACTCTAAGGGGCTCTATGGCGTTAAACTCTCTTTTTAAAATAGCCTAGTTTCTGTGGTCTTATATCGAGCTGAAGTTTGGCACATGGATTTGAGTTTGATGATAATGCAATATAGCAAAGTCAAACAATTCGTTGTCCTACCGAACTGAAATTCGACACACAATTTTGTTTTGATGACAATGAAATTTATAAATAGAGGGCTGTATAAACTAAGGGACCAAATTCTTTTTTTCAAATTTATTTTTTTGTTTGATTGACCCAAAATGTTAAAAAAAAATTTATATCCATATTTTTCGGTTTGTCAAAGTCACGACTTTTTAAATTATCATATTCATTATCCCATAAAAGTGTTTAACATTGCCTGTTAAATTATACACACCCATAAGACTAAAAACAAAAAATAATAGTTTAAATAAAACAAAAATCGTTTTATAACTTAAATCGCATTTTTAAAATGGATTGTAAATAGAAAAATTATTTCTCCTCGCCTCATAAAAATTGTCCTAAAAATGTGCGATTATTAATTTTTTGTAGCTTTGAAAATTTTTGTTAGATTTTAAACGTAAAACGTGGGTCGCTTGCTATAGATAGTGAAATGTATGAATTAAATTTATTGTATTATAATCCAATTTTTTATAATAATTCGTATAAATAGTTATGAACTGTTGGGTGAGTTTTTACTATTTATACTCCTTACTGTTCTATTTTACTGTAAGTATCCTACGTTTTTAATTGTAAATTTAACAATTAATAACAATACTATTCAATATTAATAATCAAATATTCTCAGGACAATTTGTATGAGGCTAGATAAAATAACTTTTTTCTTTATAGTCAATTTTAATTTGATATTATTACATTGTAAAAATCTGATGAATTGAATTTTGTTGATGAATGATAATGTAAGATTGCGTTCAGATTAAGAACAAATTTTATTGGGGCCAAAACGGCTTAATCGTGTTCATATTACTTATAGAAACAACTTTTTTACCACTATTTTGAGTTCTGCGCACATAATCAAAATACGATTCGTCAGTTAGTATTAGATCTATAAAATAAAGAAATAAAAAAATATTATTAATATTAAATTAAAAATTATCACTGCTTTAGGTGAGTCACTATCCTGGAAAATGAGTATAAAAGAATAAAAAATAATAATGATTCATGAGCTCTTTGAGTCAAATGTATAAAAATAAAGTGAAATACAATTTTAATTTTTAGTTTTTATTTAGCAAGTTTTGATCCGAAAACACAAAAATTTAGGCTAAAACCCCCGATAGAGTGATGAGTATTGATCTGATTGGATCGAGACTGATACCATAGTTTTTCTGAGTTTTTAGTTGTTTGAAATTTATATTTTAGCAATAATTGATCATAGAAATCTGCATTCATTTATGAGATTTATTTTATTCGAAAAAAAAATTTAAAACTAACGAATACGTGTGTACTAAATACTGTGATCCGATTTTTTCATGCAGTACCTTATTTAGATAACATAACATAAACGTAGTATGTATAACATTAAAAAAAGGAAAGAAAAAAGGAAGAAAGAAGGAAAAAAGGACGGAAAGTAAGAACAAATGGAAAGAAAGGAAGTAAATTTTTGGTCGGTTGAAAAGTTGTTTATACGTAAAAAAGGCGTATTTCAGTTAATTAATGGTAATTTAATGTAGAAAATATTTTTGTTAAATTTGTTTTTTACCAGGACGTTCATACTAGATGATTGAGCTCGCTCAGAATCGTTTTTCTTTTAACGCAAAAATTTATGATTGCTATTATGTGTTAAATAATAAGTTTGAACCACAACTTCCAAAACATTTGCCTACCCAAAGTACTGACCCACGCTTAAGCATAATTGCTACGCTAAAAAACAACTTCTCAACCGACCTCAAATTTATTCTCTATTTTATTTTTGCATTATATATATATATATTATTATTATTATTTGTTAATTAACGCCCAAGAGGGCAATAAAGTAATACAGTAAATTAACTTAATATACAATAAAATACACTAGGTAGTTGATTAGTACATTAGGTATATCATACACTACTAATATAATACTATAATATACACTATATTATATTATTTTACTTTTGCGAAAACAAATTCATTGTTTACAAAATTTGTTTCAAAATTAATGCTTAGACAATAGTTTTTTTTTTTAACATAACGTAATAAAACTTATAACTTACCATATATCAAATGAGACAATGTTTGAGATTTTATATTCATTAATAATATTAATAATATAATAAAAATACGTGTATAGTTCATATTTTTAGTACTTATATTTAAATTTTTAAATAGAATATTTTCTTAATCGAGTTCACTGTTCGCTCTCAATAATGTTTTCCCTGCAATTTTTACGTTTAATATTTTGTGATACAAATGAACGACTGTGCAAAGTCGTTTGGACTATGAGTTTAAATAAGGCAAAATAACTTTTGAGGCACCATAAAGGGCAATCGAGTTAGAACAAAGGAATAACGTATACAAGCTTATAAGTACTAGTTTAAGTAAATACAACTTATAAACATTGTATTTAAACAAAACTCATTGTATTTAAAAGTTAGATACTGACAAATATAAGATACATATGTATGATAAAACAATGATACGTTTTGATGCCAAAAGAACAATTTTATTTGAGCACCAGTCGTTTTTAATTCTTAGAATTAGGAATTTAAATGTTAATTACTTATTAATTGAGTATTAGCGTATCAATATTGTTCTTGTTATTAGTTTATACATGTTTTGTTAAAACCATTTAAGTGTCTTGTATCCGTTGTATTTTTTACTTCATTGTCAATTATCGTTTATACATTACACTAATCTAGCCATAAAAAAGAAAACCATGCATAAATAAACCCAGCAAGTGATCAAAAAATATATCTAGGTATAATTACCTAGGTATATATTTGTCAACTTATTGCAATTTGCTTTACTGATCATTTTATAAAGTTATTTCTACTCAAAATTCAATAGTCTTCATCAATAGTTAAGAGCCTGAAATAAGCTCTTACTTGTGTTACAATATAAAATATAATCACATGTTAACTATTTTATTTAAAGAGCAGTTGTGAACACATTTAATACATCAAAGGATCTGTCTACAGAGATCACCGTTCTATGCTGAAGTCAAACAAGACACAGAGATCGACAGCGAAGTTAATTAAACATTGATGACTACAGTGATTCCCTAAATTCTACCATTAAGGGTCCTTTATGGATCTTAATTATTAAGTAATAACGCTTCACATTTATGTGTATATCGCAACATATGTTTATTTACATCATTACTCAAATTTCTATACAATTGTGGTCAAACTGACTAAAAAAAAAAAAAAAAATCAAACTCTAAAAGGGATATTTATCCACAAAAGTAATCTAAAACAAACATTTTTTTTTTTTCAAATTAGTGGTAAAATAAACACGTTCTTCACTACACGCAAAATCTAAAAATAAATAAATCTATAACAAGGTATAACATTTTTTTTATTAATTTAGCTGAATAAGAACATTTTACAGAAATTTATAATTTGGATTTTTAAATCGGTTTTTGTTTGAGCCAATAATATTTCTATAAAACAAATAGTCGTTTAAAAATAAATCATAACGTATATATATAGGTATATAAATACTATTTTAAAATATTAATTACTACCAACGTAAAAAAATTTCAGCGTTGTAAGCAAAAACTATTGCTGAAAACATTTTTATTATGATCAAAATTGTTATTGAAACTTTTTGTTTTTAATATTATCATATTTAATAAAAAGAAATATTAATAAATTGAAGAATTTACAAAAGTTTTTTATACATAAGTAATCATCAGATATTGGCAAATATCAAATTGTAACAAATGTATACATAATGCCCAAATTTATTTCGTATAGTCAATATAATTTTCTTTATTAGTGAGTATTAACAAAAACCTAGTTTACAATTTTGTTTTGCCATTCCAATCAAAAAGGCTATTATTTAGTTGTTTCTATAATAACATATTTATTTAGCTAGAGCAAAAAAATTAGTTTTATTTCAGATTATTAGTGTATAATGAAATAAACATAGTCTTATTATATAATATTATAATCTCAAGAAAAACCCCATAATCTATATAAAAATTAAACATGGTTTCAAATAACATTAACCATTGTTTGAGTAACGTTTAATACCTATAATATACCATTCTATAGAACACCCCACTCACATAGCAAAAAACTTGTTAAAATAAAGAAACTTAAACAAATTTTAAAGCCTTCAACAAAGCATAGGTACGTTATAAGACATACTTTCTAACAGTTCTAAGGAAATTTAAAGAGTTAATGTTCAACGCAAAAAAAAACTGAAGACAATCTATATCCCTCAAATTTTTTCAAAATGAAGTTGATTAGAATTTAATTTTCCATGATATTTTTACCTTTTAAATAGGTTTAATAGGTTAAAAAATTTTACAAAACATAAATTCAAATTTGATTTCAAAATACAATTTTTTTTAGAGATCTATAAATATTGTTTTATATTTTTATATTTATTTGAAAATATATTTTTATATATTTACTAATCCTTCTGAAGTTCATTTTTTATTCACTATCAAAAAAGTCAAATAAATCAATAGTTGCATAACATAACTTGGAACGCACTGCAAAATTGGAGCCAATAATCTCTATTAAGTTACAGATTACACACCTTAATCCATAATTTAAATTTTTAAAAATGTTTTATTTTACAAAATTGTCTTTAAAATTAGTTTTAAAATGTATTAATTGGTAATTGAATAGACACGGTGGAATGTTGTACAACAAAATCAAAAACTAAAAACGTATGAAGTTCTCAGTGACAACTTTTTAGTTTTAATGATAAACATTTTAGAATTTTAATTTAGGTAGCTAGATTTTGGTTTTCAATATTTTTGGAAATAAAAAAAAGTGTACACAGACTGTCATTAGACTCTCTATTATTACAATCAAAACTTGTTTTCTGCTGATGATGTGACAGACTTAGTTAATATTCTTGCACATCGCATACTTAATTAGTCCAAACCAAAGAAGAAGACTATTTTCCGATTTTACACCTCAAAATGTTCCACGAATGATTCCTGGATTTTTCTATTATTGAAAAGCAAACGAACATTGAAAATAAATTAATACGGGTTATGTTCAAAAATTGTTTTGTATAAGAATAAAAATAAAATTACTTTCCTTAGAAGCAGGCTTGAAACTTGCAGTAAAGTTTTAAAATCAAATTGAACATAAAATACTACTCTCGTGATGATTACGATTTAACTAAATATACTTAAAAAATGTAAGGAAATTTCAATAAATTTGATTAATTTTTATAAAGTTAATGTTTTTCATTTTTTTATTAGGGATTTTACATACATTATAGCTAAGATCAACAGTTAGATAATTATAATGCAAAAGAACTATTAAAAATAAAAAAAAATGAAGGAAAAATAAAACAATAAAAACAAATAAATTAACATATGAAAATACACAAAAAATTTATAAAAAAATGAAATAGATAAAGGAAGAAAAAAATACATTTTACAATTAAAACTTCTATCGAAACGGAAAAATTTTAATACAGAATAAAATATATAATATAACATAATGTATATAAAGAATGATAAGGAAATATGCAGTGGATTGAAGACAGTGCCGCATTAAGCCAAATTACCGCCCCGGGGCAATATAAAATTTGCCGCCTCTATATATTTAAAAAAAATATCATATGATTTTCACCTCTCTTTTTTCGCTATCATAAACACAGCAGAATTATATTTTAATACGTTTCTCCGTTAGTTTTAAAATATTAAAGAGTTGCCTAGTAAGTACTTAGTAACCTATACAATAAATTTATACTTAATTTTTCTTTTAAATATTAAATATTTATAATACAATTAATTAGAATTATAATTAAAAATTAAAAATAGTAAATTAAAATTTAATTTAATAAACATTTTTATTCAACTTATATTAATTTTTTCCTTGATTTCAAAACTGCAAATTTATGTATTATGTCCGACCAATCAATCTGTTGTAAAATATCGCTTTCTATATTTAATATGGATAATGATGACATCTTTTCATCAACTAAAGCAGACAGATAATTTTTTATTCTTTTTAATACAGAAAATGACCGTTCTCCACTTGCATTGGATGAAGCCATACAACAAAATATTCGCAATACTATTTCTACATTTGGAAATGTTGTCAAAAGGGAAGAATTTGTGAGGCATTTTAAAAGACTTATAAAAGATGATTTATCTTCTTTTGAAAACAAATTGAGAATATTTTTAAATTGTACCAGTTCTTCTGTGAGTGTCTCGTTGAAATCTTTAGGATATATTTTCACTAGGTTTTTAGCACTTTCGCGTATTCCGTTAATATCCAATGTATCTAATTTTAATATAAATCCAAAATTATTATTTATATCAGTGTAGGACAGTTTTCTTTCACGTAAATTCACAACTAGCCTGTCAATAATAACATAGAATACTTCACATTTCATTTTTTGTTCTCCTTCCAATAACTCATCGTTACTTTCAGTTTCATCAAAAAACTTGTTTCTCTTTTTTTGTCTCACGCCATCCCAGGAAAATAATTGTTTTGAACACATCGTTTTTGCTTGTTCCAATTACACATCAAATCTTTCTCTAAAGTCTTCCACATATTTTTCTGAAAATTCTTACAGTGTAACAACTGTGGCTAGTATCTATAGACTGTAAACTTATATTTTTTGCGTTTAATATTTTAAGTATAGGTGTCCACATACAAATCATAAAACAAAAATTGAAACTCTCAATTTTATTTTTAATTGAACGAGCTTCGTGTCTTGTATCTTTTTTTTGTCCTTCGTCTTCACAAACAGTATTTAAAGCACTGAGTACTTGTGCAAAACCATTACACATTGCTTTACATACATCGTACCTGGATGACCAACGAGTTGAACATAGTTTTTTAAAATTTGTATTAGTTCTGTATATTATCGATTTTAATATTATGTGAAAGTTTTACCTCTTTCCGATCTTTATTGTGGAAGGCTGAACATCTATGTCGATGATGTCAAATGTTTACCGTATATTTTAACGTTGTTTTCTTAATTTTTGCTTAGTTTTTGATTGTAACTTTAATTTTGGGGATACATAAGTCTATGACCTCACTAAGTACCATCTGTGTTTATATACCTTTTATTAGAGGTACTGTTTTTAAAAATCCGAGCATTATTGAAGACGTTAACGTGATTACATAGTAGTAAAAAAATTAAAAACGCATATCATGTTAAAACCAATCATTCTTCGTTTCACTCAGAATCTAAAAATCGGGATCATTCTAGGTTGCGTTGGTAGTTTGACAGTGTAAGACTACGTTTAGGGTTGGTTAATAGTTTAGAAATTGTGGTTAAAACGCATTATTTAATATCTGAAAATAATGATAAATCATTGCTATCGAAAATACGATTTTGACGATTTTGAGCGGGCTCATTTAGGTAACCAAATCACATAATTTTTCGATACTTTTTTTCGTACGCGTTTGCAATCTTGTTAATTATTTTGAATTTAAATTTTGGCAGATAGCAAATTTTGTTTTCCGTAACATATTTTAATTTCAATTTTAAAATAACAAATTTGTCTGAGTTACGAATTTTTTCGTAAAAATCATTCATAGTTAGTATCATTCATATGACCAATTTTTACAATTTTCCATTTTTAAACAATTCAAATAAAATTAAGACAATGGATTTTTTAAAATTTTTAGTAGTATACGTATATAATATATACTTGTTGTTAACTTTGTGTTATATTTTTTAAACTTTTTGCCAAAATTTAAATTTTTTTATTGAACATAAACACACAAAAAAAAAAAAAATGGAAATTTTTGAGTTCTATACTTAGCTCAAAATATATATTTTTTTATTGAACATAAACACAAAAAAAAAAAAAAAAAAAAATGGACATTTTTGAGTTCTATACTTAGCTCAAACATTTTTGATATTACTTGAAACTTGGACCAAACCTGTATTTTATTAATTTCGTTATTGTGTAAAAGTTTCAGCTGGTTTTGGTTTATTATTTTGTAAATAATGACCAAAAAAACTAAATCGATTACGTTAAAAAACACGTTTGCCGTAATTATTAACGTTTTTGGTCAAATTTGTTCTAGTTTTTTCATTGTAACTTTTTAATTTTGAACTTGGAATTTTTTTTTTTTTTTAAAGGTATTTAATGTAAAAATTAGAGCATTCCTTATACCCTTGGGACAACTTCACAGAGAAAAAAAACATCATTGTAAAACCAATATATTCTTTGCTGAAAATGATGGAGATGAGTATTATTACGTAAAAAATAAGAATTTTAGTTACAAAAATATGATAACGTTCATAAATTCCTTTCTATGCTTTCAAATGATTTCTTTCTATTTTTGTGCTAAAATGCATTCAAATTATATTTTCTCTTTAAAACTTTTGTACTTTAGTCTGCTGAAAAACAATTATACTTGATTTATTGAATGTGAAAACTCTAAAAATAATTTTTATTGTTGTTGAGAATAACAAAATTACGTAGATACCTATGTGTTTTTATTTTTGTAATTTATTATTTAAAAATTGAATTTAATACAAAAAGGTATTTGTATATATTAAGATATATTTTGTGTTTTATACCTATTTCAATCACCATATGTTCTTATTATTACTATTTTTTTTTTGGCACAAATATAAATATGAGATGTACCAATTAAACGAATGTTCTATTTTAATACTTTTTCATTTAGTGATAAATACAATATTGTATTAAAAGAATTATTTTGTGCGTGTGAAATAGATGATCGAGCGGTATTATAATTATTATCGTCACGTGAATTTTTTTTATAAATGCGTGTAACTGTTCATTTAAAATAGCTTAAAACATAAGTTTGTATGCGAAAATGTTTATTTTTTATTGTATATAGTTTTTACCTCTAAAAAATTTAGTATTGCAGTAAATAGAAATAAGAAGAGGAAACCATTTATTGGTTATTAACAAACATACATTGTTTACTTGATTTAAGTTGTTAGCAAACGGAAGTTATTTTCTTTAAAATATAATTTTTTTCAATATTCAATATTTTTACACTGACTTAAAAAATTTTTTTTTGAAAATTAAGACAAATATGACAAAATCAGCCGTTCTTGAGTATTAATATGAAAACAAATCACCCTTAACTGGCAAAAAATACTTTCTCAATAATCCCTTTGGTTAGAGTCACCCTTGGCCTGGTGTCGTTGCACTTGTTACATATCCATGTGTAACATGTAATCAAACGTGTTTAAACACAGTTCGAAATCATCACTGGTTTTTTTTAGTGTTGGACGTTCATGGTTTTACTTAATTCCTTTGGCTTAACGGCGTTTCGTACGATTTTTAACTCTAAATGAGGTTGGAAGGGATTTTTGTTGCTTTTGGTAGGATCATCGCAAAGTCCGGACTGGTGCCGTCGACAAAAAAGGTATGCTTCAAAAACAAAATTTCAACAAGCAGAATATCGTACAAGTATTACGAATCCTAAAGGGATCTTGAATGAATAATTTTCCACCATTAGAGATATGGCCCACCAACAAGTTCTGTACCATTCTTTGGTTTTTCTATAAATTTAGTTATTATTATGAGATATTCATGAGCCAGTTATTAGACTAAAAAGTAGAAAAAATTTAATTAATAATGGTTTTCTTTTAAAACATTCAGCATTAAAAACTAAACAATTTATTTAAAAAAAAAAAAAAAAAGAATGAAGGCCTATAAATTGTATAAAAGAAAACTGTTGGGCCAAAATTAACCCTATATAAAAATGACATTTGTCTTTTTTCAAAAACACTGTCATAAATTACAGGTACACCATACAAACTTAGCGCTATTCTAGAACGATATAAAAAGCGTTAAAATGTCAACAAACATAAATTAAGGCAATATACTTAAAATAGTTAAATAAATAATATTTTATAGGCCTAATGGTTTTCTTTTACAAATATTTGCTTATAAATTTTAAAGTCATATATTATTTTTAACTGCATTTTACTGGATTAAAAGAAAATTTGTTATTAAAATATTTTTTTTTTAACTTTGAGTACACTTTTATTCCCATGCTGTATCAATTATTTTTTTATGTTAAAAGTTAAACGTTTAGTGTATTTATACCTTTTATTCATTGAAAAAAAAACATTTTAATATTATTATTATTATTGTTATTACTAGCTATTCTGACTCTTTTTTGCTCGGGTTAAGTATGGAATTAAAGACGTAAGAAAGCCTTTTTTTTTATTATTGCGTGCCTTCGGGCGGTTTACAGTGTTCTATGCTATAGCTAATGTTTAGAAAGTTGTGGTTCACATTTATTTTTTATTATCTGAAAGCAATGATAAAACATTGCATTAAAAAACCCGAGCTTAGTTATCTATACGTCAAGGTAAAAACCAAATTTAACAAAAAGTATCAGCCATATCAAACTACCTAATAGTATATAGAAGATTGAATTACAACTCTTTTAGATAGGTTATTGATAGGCTAAACAACTTTTCATTCAACTTCAAATTTACTCCCTCCCTTTTCTTTCTTTCTTTATTTTATTTAAATTCCGAGCGTTAGCGAAGAATGTATTGTTTTTAAAATGATGTTTATCTTCTATTTTTTTTTTTTATACTTTTAACAACGTTTCTACCAGAAAGAGTGCACCGAAGACTGCATACAGTATTTTTTCTTTTAGAAAATTAGATCAAGGTGGTATTTTTCGATTTTCTCAATATTTTGTTAAAGTGACGGAAAAACAACCAAAAAATTGCAAAAAACTGCTAAAACAGTGTTTTGTCAATAACGTGTATAGTTATTTTTCCGTAATTTCGAAAATAATCACTAAGGAGTTTTGACATTTTAGACAATGTTGTATCTTTGTACTATACAACTTCAAAAAATGTTCAAAAAGTTTAATTTAATTTTAGGCTATTTATAACCATTTTTAGACTTTACCATTTTTTTATTCAAAAATTGGTAAGTTTTGAGTTTTTTTGACTTGAAATTTGAACACAACGTCAGTCGTATGTATTTCGAACTATGTATCAAATTTTTTGAAAATCGCACAGTTTTTTTATCCGCCAATATTGGTTTTAAGATTTTTAATGACATATTTATTTATTTTTTTTCTTTGATCACTTTTTTTTAGTAGAAGAAAAGCTCTGACCTTAACGTATGATACCTTAAAAGATAACTAATTGATTGTAGATGGTACTCTATTTGAAATATTTTTTTATCACTATAATTATTATTGGAGTTATAAGCCAAAAACAAAAAAGTCAAAATTTCCGAAATTGCTCCTACTCGCTAAATATGTAAAAATTGTAAAAATATTTTCAATAAACACCTAACTCGAATCAAATTTCCTAATTTATTAGTAATATAACGTGCATTATCAGATCGCTCTTACCACATGATAACACACAAAATCGTAATCAGTGTTGTTTCAAGTTTCGTCATTTTTAGTAGATCACTCAAAAAATAATCAGAATTTTAAAAAAATGTTTAAAATAAAATATATTTGAAAATTATAATCCAAACTTTTTTGTGGTATTTAACGTAAATATCAAAGCCACCAGTTACTCGTTAAAGTGATTACAAGTCTCAAAATATTACGCTGTTTTCCGTAAATGGTAAAAATGTTTTGGTTTTTAGACCATAACTTAAATACAAAAACGAAAATTTAAAAAAAGCTTCAATTAAGATACAATCTAAGTCCATTTTCTTAACTCATACTCATTTAGAATTATTAAATAGAAATATGACTTACTAGATAATATTTAAAAATGAAAAAATTCATTTTTAAATATTATCATTTATTTATCAAGTTTTAAAAATTTCATTTTTCTTTAAACTTTTTTCAGATTTGATCGTTGCATGCAGTACATCATATGATAGATTTTCAGCCCTAGATGGTACTTGCTTTAATTTAAGCAATTAAAATTACTCTAAAGTAATCGGTTAAGTGCATTTGTAAAACCCAATTGGACAATTCTACAAACAATTTACAAAACATTGAAATGTGCAGATTGTTGTAGTTATTGATAAATAAAGACAGGATCAAATGACTTACGATAATTTTACGACATCATTATGACGAGTCAAACAAATTTATTGGTGAAATATATTTACAAATTCAAATTTATTTTGACACAAACATAATTAAAGCACATTTTCGTGTGCAAGTTACCAAAACAGTATACGACATGTACTTAAATTTAATTAACTAAGAATTTGTTCGTGTTATCACATCTTTATAAAGTTCTTATTTATCTCCTATACATGATTGTTTTTTTATATCTTAGGCATATTTTTGAAAAAGTCCAATAAAATTAGTTTGTCATTAGTGTAACGTGCGTTGCAAAAGTATAAATATAATAAATATAAATGTATATGTGTTGGCACACGAATAGGTGCACTGACCTACGGTGTAAGATAAATATGTTACACCAAAAACATTGTACAAATATAATTATGAATATGTATACCCAGGGACTACAACAAAATGCGCACGCCGGGAGCTGGACAAACGCCATACGCGCAGATTTGCAAAAGACCAAAAAGGACATGGCGAAAGGGACTACGCTGGCACCACATTGGCCGGAAGACAAAAGTCTACCTATATAACCAAGTTGAAGGAAGCAATCGAGCAGACGCGTCCAAGCAGTATACACCAAAAAATCCGCATTTGAACCTACTTGTTAAAACTAAAATTACTCAAAATTTAAGTACTTATTGTAGAGCAATAAGTTAACTTTATTTTGAGTAATTTAAGTTTTAACAAGTAGGTTCAACTGCGGATTTTTTGGTGTATACTGCTTGGACGCGTCCTAATAAGTTATTATAATAACCCCGTTACGAGATCCAATTTGGAGAACGTAACATTGGATATATTATTTTTTGGCTCTAAGTTACATAATTCAGTAACTAGGTCAATTACAAAATATATTAAATGTTTTAAAAATCACATAGTTTATTAGTATTAATATAATTTATGACATTCGATTACATGTATAATAATATAAATTATTGAAAATACAATATTGCAGGTTATAATCTAAAAGTTTTATTTTAACATACTCAAAAAGTGTATAGATATTATAAATTATACATTATTGAATGGTTTGAAAAAAAAAAAAATTGCATTGTATTTAATAGTTATAATCACTAAGCAAACGTTATAGATAATTAAAGAATTCGGATTATTTTCGCATATTTTCAGCATTCATTTTAGATTTTTAGACGCCAATATGAAGTTTATTTTTGACTTCTGAAACAAAAACTCAATAATTATTGTCTTTGCTTTTAGATAATGTGGCTAGGTAAATGTTCTTATAGCACGAGAAAAAAATGCTGAGTAATGGATGGAGTTAGTTTTAAGAAAGGAAGAAAAAAAAATAAAGTTTATGGAAGGAAGTGAATTTTAAGTACGGAAAGAAAGAAAGAAAGTAGAATTAATGTCGATTGAGAAGTCTTTTGGATAAGCGACTACGATTTGGAAAGGGTCACTTCTTTGGGTAGATCAGTAGTTCAGAAGTTTCGGGTAAATCGTAATATTTAGTATCTGAAAACAATGATAAATTTACCTTAAAAAAAAAGTACCCTGAACGACCACAATAATATGTTATACTTCCTTGGAAAAAAAAACATTCACCCAAACAAGAAAGTAACTTTTTTGTTTTTAGCAACGAATAATAGTTTATTTATCACTATTAGCTTTACTCAAAATTTAAACCACAAATTAAATTCACTAGAATTACTTCAGAAAGTGTTGAAGTATTAAATTAATGCTAGTTGTTGTGTGGTTTGTTTTACTAACACAATATATTATTATTATTATTATATTATATACTTGAACCTGAAAGAAGTACTATTTTTGGTACATAGTATGCGAAAGACTGTTGTTCAATTTGTTTTTTTTTTTTGCCAGAACGTATTAGACAACTGAGATCACTCAGAATAATTTTTTTCAGATTCCTTATAACTCCAAAAAAAAAAAAAAAAAAAAAAAGCTGGAAATAACTCGTTAATAGTTGATATTACGTTACAAAATTAAGTTAATTAACTCTTTAACTTTTAACTTAACAAGTTAATTTTTTTTTTAATCTAATATGTTTTCTTAAAGTGAATATAATGTAATAATTTTAACCTTAAGTCAAGTGTCTGTGTGTGATATTGGAATTAAATTGAACAATTGGTCTCAATTATATTTTATTTTATTCATGAAGTGCTGATGTAAATGTATATAAAAACTAATTAGTCGAAATAAAATTTATGGATAAATAATATTGTGTTCTGAAAACAATAACGACTAGTATAAGGTATCAGACGTATAAAAAGTGAATATTAATTAAATTTTAAAACACTTACTTCCAATAATGTTCGTCTTTTTTTCATTATCCTCAGAATGGTTTCTATACTTTGAAGAATTCGGATTGTGTTCTCTATCTAAATGGAAAAAAAAATGTTCGTTATTATTAATAACTTGATATAACACCGTGTACAAATCTTTAGTTCTCAATTAATAGAAGTTTTAAAATTCTTAAACGACGTAAGCAACAAAAATACCCAAATGTGTGGTTAAAAAATATCAAAAATCTGTTTACAAGGATTAAGTGTCTATTAGTTTATATAAAGTTACTTTATAAAGTTTGTTAACCATAACTTCTCTAAACAGTTGTTCAAATTTATTGACAATTTCACACGTAATTGAAACAGACTAAGTTTGATAATCATACATTTTCAACTAAATCGGATCTTTTAGATTCTGAGCACAGTGAAGAAACTATTACGTTACAAAGTTAAGTTAATTAACTCGTTAACTTTTAAATTAACAAGTTAATTTTTTTTAAATTTAATATGTTTTCATACGTTTTAAACAATAAATACTCTTGTTAAATCTGTATCTTTCCTACTTTGATATTGTGTAAAAGTTTCAACTTGGTCCAATCTTTAACTTGGATGTTATGATTAAAAAAATCTAAATCGATGTGGAAAAAACACTTTTGATTTATCAAAGAAATTTTTTTATCCCGTGTCATAAACACTTTTAGACATATTCTTAAAATAATCATCAATTCACTTGTAGGATTTTGATATGTTTTGACGGTGTAAAAATAAAAGCCTAAAAATGATTTCTGCAATTAACTGTAACTTTCACTCCAGTATAAGCAATAAATATAGTCTTCTTATAGAGTACATTTCATTTATCTGAGGTCTGTAGATTTAGTTCAGGAAATATTTTATGAATATATATTTATTATTTTTATTTAGTTGTATTGTATAATAAATATAATTTTAAGAATCCAATGACCTAAATTTATTTTTACATTAGACAAACCTCCGATCATAATCGTATTTTTCATAAAACACGTATAATTGGATGTGAATTTACAATCAAACTTTTAACTAAACACATTCCGAAAGTAACTCATTGTACAGTCATAGTTGTTACATGGCAACTGCTACAAACCAAATCCACAACTTTATGGATTTTTTACACGTTTGAAATATGAAACATATTAGAAGCATGAAAAAATAGCAATCATCTAAAAGTTTATATTTTGAGTTAAATTATAATTATTATTGAATGAAACTTGAACTATTAAATGTACTAATATTTTGTTGAAGTGTTGGTAAAAAATACTTACAATGAAAAAATTTTGATTCCATGTCATCAACAGAACTTGGAGAATCTTCAGCTAAATGAAAATCATTTTTTCGTTACTGTTTCTTAAAACGTTTGATTTTAATTTTAGGGTTTTGAAAATTTTAAATTACTCAAACAACAAAAATACATTATGCGTCGTTAATAATTTCAAAAATCGGCATTCAAGATTTTAGTTGATACTAGTTTTCATGTCGTTTCTTTGTCTAATTTGTCGTTGTAATGTGTTTCTAGTCTAAACTTTTTCATAAAATGTTATTTAACTAGTTAATCTATTTATCTTTAAGACTCGAGGCAAAGGGAGGAACCTATTAATTTAACAATAACGTGTTTTTTTTTCTTGTATCATGATTATTATTCGACATGTTCTTAAAACAATAATCAATTTACTTGTTGGGTTTTGTTATATTTTATTTTTATTTTTTTTATATTTGAGAAGAAATAAAGCTCCAGGAGTAGAAAATATACAATATTTACCCATAGAACTCATCTAAAACTTAAAAGAAATAGTTAAAGAAAAACTTTTCGTGCTTGTGAAAAAAATATACAAATTAGGAAATATCTCTGAAGATTTCAAGAAAAATATTATCATCCCAATACCAAAAAAGGCAACTGCAGACGATTATGACGACTTCCGTACACTAAGCTTTATGGAACATGCAGCAAAAATACTATTAAAAAGGGAGCGCCGGGATCAGTCTAGGTTGCGTGGGTAGTTTGACGGGGTAGTGACTACGCTTTGGTCGGGTCACTAGTTTAGAAGTTGTGGTTTAAAGGCATTATTTAATTTCTGAAAGCAATGATAAATCATTGCCTTCGAAAATACGATTCTGAGCGAGCTCAGTTGACTAGTATACTTCGTGGTAAAAACAAATTTAACAATAAATACTCTTGTAAAATCTGTATCATCCCTACTTTGATATTGTGTAAAAGTTTCAGCTTGGTCCAATCTTTAATTTGGATTTTATGATCAAAGAAATGTCTGTGTGTGATATTGGAATTAAATTGAACAATTGGTTGCAATTATATTTTATTATAGCCATGAAGAGCTGATGTAAATTTACTCGTATATAAAAACTAATTAGTCGAGATAAAATTTATGGTTAAATAATATTGTTTTCTTAAAATAATAACGACTAGTATAAGGTATCAGACGTATAAAAAGTGAATATTAATTAATTTTAAAACACTTACTTTCAATAATGTTCATCTTTTTTTCTTTATCCTCAAAATTGTTTTCATACTTTGAAGAATGTGGATTGTGTTCTCCATCTAAATCGAAAAAAAAATGTTCGTTATTATTAATAACTTGATATAATACCCTGTACAAATCTTTAGTTCTCAATCAATAGAAGTTTTAAAATTCTTAAACGTCGTAAGCAACAAAAATACCCAAATGTGTGGTTGAAAAATATCAAAAATCTGTTTACAAGGCTTTAGTGTCTATTTGTTTATATAAAGTTACTTTATAAAGTTTGTTAACCATAACTTCTCTAAACAGTTGTTCAAATTTATTGACTATTTCACACGTAATTGAAACAGACTAAGTTTGATAATCCTACAATTTCAACTAAATCGTTTCTTTTAGATTCTGAGCACAGTGAAGAAACTATTACGTTACAAAATTAAGTTAATTACCTCGTTAACTTTTAACTTAACAAGTTAATTTTTTTTAAATTTAATATGTTTTCATACGTTTTTAACAATAAATACTCTTGTAAAATCTGTATCTTTCCTACTTTGATATTGTGTAAAAGTTTCAACTTGGTCCAATCTTTAATTTGGATGTTATGATTAAAAAAATCTAAATCGATGTGGAAAAAACACGTTTCCCGTAATTATTTGTTATTTAAGTTCCATTATTTCCTTAAAAATGATCAAATAAATGTCATTTTTAATGACATATATAAATTTCAAGTGAAACTGAGCATTTTTGGGAATAAGACCGTTTTCGTTTTTCCCCCAGAACCTAAAAAATAATCAACGTTTCAAATAAAGTACCGTTTCGGATCAATATCTATATTTTAAGGTATTGTACGTTAAAATTGGAGCATTTATTTTACTAGAAAAAGTAATCACAAAAATAAAAAATAAACCTAACCCTAGCCCCTCGGGGTCTTCCTTTACTGAGTTTTCCATAATGTGTTGTCATCCTAAACAAGGAATAAGGTACTGTTGTTGAAGATCGGAGCAATTCCCTAGGAGTTACCCGTGCTACAGGCACAAAAAAAAAAAAAAAAAACACACATCTTAGTAAAATAAATAGCTTCCTTGCTTCGCTCATAATCTAAAATAATAAGTAAAAGAATGGAAAGTAAAATTGGAAATCAACTAGGTTGTGACCACTTTGGCTTTAGGGAGAATGAAGGAACAAGTGAAACAATATTAAGTTTCAGAACACTAATTGAGAAGCAGTTAGAACTGAATAAGGACACGCTGATTTTGCTTATGTAGACCTTGAAAGGGCATTTGATAAATTGAACTGGCAAAAGTTTTTCCAGACTCTACAACAAGTAGGATTATATTTTAAGAATAGGAGATAAATATACAATTTTTTCTGACACCAGACAGCAGATATATGAATAAAAGATAAGTCAGCAACAGCGAAAATACGGAAAGGCAATGATGTCCTATGTCACCAATGTTGTTTAAATTAATTTAATGTATTTGTTGAATAACCGAACCAAGAAATAAAGGAGAAACTCAATAGACAAAAATAAAAGTAGCAGTTGAAGAACTTATACAAATGCTTAGATTCGCAGATGACATTGATCTAATAACCAAAAACGAAAAAGGGATGAAAATTTCATTAGAAGTGATGCAAAAGTGTTTTGAAGAATATGACATGAAGATAGACTGGAAAAAAACTAAGGTTCTGATATTCCGAAAAATTCTACAAAGGCGCAGGTTTTAAATTAAAATAGAGAACAATCATCTACAACAAGTAAATAGCTATAAAGTAAATAGCTGTAAATACCTAGGCAGTTTAGTCACCCGCAATGGTAGGACCACCAAGGAAATTAAAGCTAGAATAGCGCAGTCAAAAACTGCTTTTACGAACCGCAAGAAATTACTATACTCCAAGAAGATGAGTATCCATAAGAGAAAGCCATTAGTTAAAGTATTTGTGTGGTGTGTCGCTCTTTACGGATAAGAGTTTTGGGTGATAAACAAGGCAGAAGTAAGATATATATAGAGAGTTTTGAAATGTGGTGCTGGCAAAGATTGTTAAGAGGTAGGAGCTGGGCAGAGTTCCGTACCAATGACAATGAACTTAATGAAATTGGTCAACCTGGAGGGTTAATGCAACTAAACAAAGAAAGACGATGGAGACTGTTAGGACATACACTATGACACGAGGAGAAATTACACCACAACATTTTGGAAGAACAAATAGAAAACAAGAGAGACAGAGGACGGCCAAAAACAACAATAATCAATACAGTTATTAAAGATGCTGGACTGAAAACTTACAGAGGACTAAAAATAGTGATCAGTAATGGTGAAGAGTGGAGGGAGTAAGGAATAGGAGTGCTGTAAAACCAACTTTGGGGGATAACTAAAAAAGAAGATATTTTATAATAATTTTTCAATGGTGTTAAAATTAAAAATTAAAAGCGTTTCGACTATGAGATAATCAGTAACCTATTAAGTGCTGATGACAATGTTTTTAAAGATTAATTAACCGTTTTATTATATGGTTTGATAATAATGGTTTTTTCAAACGCTCATGTTTATTATAAGTAAGTATTAAAATAAATACAAAATGAATAATATTTGATTTTAATTATACTGACTTTGATAAAAGTGCATACTTCTATCGTTCGCAATTTTGTTACTTGAAGTATCTTCAGCTAAGTGAAAAACATCATTCGTTACTATTACATAAAATCTTCTACATTCATTTTAGAAATTTGAAAATCCTAAACGATCCAAACAAAATAATTCTTCATAATGTGTCATTGAAAATTTTAAAAATTGGTTAACACGACTTTAGATCATACTAGTTTTTATGATGTTATTTGGTCATTTATGTCATTACATTGTGTTTTTAGCCATAAATCTTCCAAAAATATTTCAAATATAATGGAATTTTCACACGTTATTGTTAAGGACCAAGTTCAATCTCGATAAAATTAACTAGTTTCGATCTTTTTAACTCGAGGCGAAATGAGAAACATATTAATTTGTTTGAAAATGTCGTGTTTTTTCTTTTGACGTATGTTTCATGAATATTTTTTGACATGTTCTTAAAACAATAACTAATTTATTTGTTGGATTTTAATATTTTTTTTAGGTTTTTTTGCTTATTGACAATAATAATTTTGTGATTTAACTAAATTAATAAATAAAAGTGTTTTTGAATTTGAAATACTAAGTTAGATTAGTTTGATAAGTTACTTAGTTTGATTATTACGGGTTTATTTTTAACTTTTATAACTATTAATTATACTCAGATATTTTTAAGTTAATACTAATTTATTATAGAAATACTGACTTCTTGAAACATGATTTTTCTTCTCTTTTTCGAAATTGATTGACGACGTATAAAATTCGTTCCATTTTTCATAAACAAGTGGTACGTATTTGACTAATAAACAAAACATATTTAAATTTTAATATTAATGTAAACAATATCCTCCAAACACCTACTCAGAGTACAACAGACATATAGTTTACACCCATGTGATAACCAAGACTACAAAAATAAAGTAAAAAGAGATAAAATATAAGATACACCTACATGATAAGTGCTCAGAGGCGGCCATTTAAAAAAAAATTACAAGATACTAAGCATTTTTTACAATAGACTAACCATCTGACCATTACCGTCACCATAACTGCAGTTATCATAATGTTTTTGCTTAAAATTTAGTGTCTACTAAATAAAAATTTAACATTCTATTTGAGCCGCATGCGTTTTAATTAGGTGTTTATTTTCATACAATTAAAATTTTTTGATTTATGTACAAGATCTGTATTTTGAAGACGATAACTAGCTGGTTATAAATCTAAAACATTGTAAAAAAAATATTTGAGAGATATAACTCTTAAATCACTCTTCTTGCCCACGAGCGACGGACGTTTACAGGCCCCCAGAGGTTGATCCACATTCTTGATGAGACGATAATGTCGTCGTGTAAAAACAGAGAAACGGTGACCACCCACGTATTTCAAATCAACAGCTCTTTCACTTGACTCAAAACTTTAAGAAAAAAAAAATACAATTTTTGTAAAATCATTAGATTTTTTTGCTCCATTCAGAATTTAAAAGGAGTATTATTTTTGGAAATAATATGGTTGAGACAAATATTTCAAAACAACGTAGTTTAATTTGTCAATATCACTACTTTTTTTGAAAACCATTGTGCATATATTTATTGAGAGCACATTCAAGCGAATATGAATGATTCAATACCAATAATTTCAAAAACGCTATAACGACCACGAGAGTATTTAGAACAATTCTGGGGGGGGGGGGAAATCGTTAAAGTGTTTAAAGCGTCTCCAAAAACGAGGTTCACAAGGATACGAAAGGGGTTTTTCTCTCCCCCAAAATCAAAAATCAAAATTAATGGTAACGCCAAATTAACAAGACTATACGGAACAACTTAGCAAATAACATTCGTTAAAATGTTGAATAGCGTCTCTAAAAACGTCGACGTAAATACTCCTTCATTACAAGCCAAAAATGCCATAGTACATCCTAGAAATTCTACGTTAAAATTTACGTCATCATAAAAATTTTTATGAACAAATTCATCATTAACGTTCACACTCATGTTTTTTTAAGTATTCGGTAATATACTATGTATGCGGTTAACAACAGACATGTACCAAATTGTTTATTTTGGGCTTGCAACCAATAATACTTATGATATATACAATTTTTGTATTCATAAATTATAGAGTATACAATTCGTGTTGAAAATACTCCTTAGGTTTGAAATTTTTCAAAATTACTATGCTAATGTTACTCTCAAGTTTTTAAAATAAATCCACGCAGAAAATTATGTCGATCTGTTTCTTCGTGCAGAAGGACAAACCAACTTTTAGTATAGATATTAACTTATAAACATTATTAACTTATTTCTACATTGATATAATTAATAGTTAAAAACAATTTACGTTGATTCATAGCTCTGAATATATACTCGTCATACGTTTCTTCGTGATAAATTTTTACTGAAAACATAAACATCTCATTTTACTTCATAAATATTGCGATAAATACGTCAATATTTGAATAAAATATTTTATAATATAAATCAATGTGTAAAATCAATTTACATAAAATTGGATAGAAATCAATTGAATGAAACATCAAATTTTTTTTTATTTTAATATAAAGTATATAACTTGTTGATTTTAGATTGTTTTTTTGTTTTTTTGGTATACAGGTCAACAATAATTTTCAAAATAACATTATTTTGGAAGTCATGATCAAATTACAAAATTAATTTTGTTAAAAACACATTTGCGTGCTTTTTATCGTTTTTTCTAAGTTTTTTTTTCTTTTAAGTCGCAAATGGTACACATGCTGAATTTTGTAAATTACGACAACGATATTAAAGTCAGTGGTAATATAAAGCTACAAAAGATAAATATAAGGCTACCGACAAATGTATCTGCGCTAAAGATTGGATCATTCTCTTAAGAGATCTGCGGAACACATAGGTACACAAACAAATAAAATCAATAAAAAAGAAATGTCTAATCAAAAGCTTCTTGGTTTATTTCAGAAAGTTAAATGATAAAATATATTACTCATCTCTAAAATAATATTATACTATTTTTAGAAAAGTATTGTTAAATTTTTGAACCAAAAATAAATTTTGTGAGAGTACCTACACTTTTTATTATTTTGCTTTATAGTTCTTTAAATAAATAACTATTTATTTTATGGGGATCATACGTTTAAGCTAACATAGTTTTAGACAAGTACACTAACTAAAAATGCTTTACAAATCACATTGAAATAATGAAGTCAACAGAACATTATATATTATAACAAGACTAATTGTATTGATTCACACTAACTCTCTATCTCTGGAACTACCAGTCAAACTTAAAATTTTTTTTACATTTGCTAGCCAGATCCTTAAGAAAATTTATTAATGAGTTATGATAGAAAAAAAATTATATTTCAAATTTATTAAAAATTGAATCTGTGAGAGTTTTTCCGGTAAAATTATTTTTTGGATAATATGTTTTAACCTTGTACTCATGCCACTTAACAATAATATTATCATTAATTAATTTAATCTAATTTGATGTCATATAATTTCCGCACTACAGCGACCCTTTTGAATTCAAGCAAATAGTAATTGTAGTCTTACAATCGAGATGTTGATCTAATAAAGTTTCAATTGATGACATAGTCATTGGATCTGAAAGCAAGTATAAAATCATTAAAAATATTTTTTGTTGGACATCTTTCGAAATGATTTATAATTGAATACCAGTAAACTAAACTTACTTTTGCTTGTGTAGTTAGTTATTATCATGCAAACTAAAATATATAGAGTTCATATTTTAAAACATAATATTTTACGTACCTATGTAACGTAGAGTTTGTTACACTATTATAATCATTTTAACGTAATGTAAAATTGTATTTAATTAGGTCATCAATTTTGATTACAAAAATAATTATTTTTGATAAAAGAGTCTGCAAACTTATAGTTGTAGTATATTATACTGTTTACAATACATATTGCAGTAGATTATATTAAACGGAATACTATTATAGATTATATTATGCTTTATGATAATGATTGATATTAAAAATCACATTGACTTCAAAAATGGTCCTAATAAAAGTTTGGCTAGTAACTATTAAAATGAAACACCGTGGAGAAGGCTAACAAGTAGACAGATTTTTGGCCACACAACAAGAGAATTTTTTATTTAATTATCTTAAAAAATACTTTACATGTGTAAAATAAGTGAACCATGCATAGCTTTATATAAATAATTTTTTTTTTTTTTGAAGACTGGTATAAAATTGGCTCGTTGTATCTGTGTCGCAACAACATAATTAGGTATATACCCGCCACCGCACAATTCAAATCGACAGAAATTTATGACTATATAAAACATTAAAAAAACAGATATTTTTCAAAAAACAGAAATCAAATCGGTTCAACCATTTTTGGTCGGTCGAATCAACAAGATTACATACTTGTCATCACACGATTCCAATCGGTGACAAATTAAAACTTGATTTTATCAAAAACAACTCGACCAATTTTGATAAAAATTGTAGATACCTATTGTATTTTAATATACCATCAGGGGTTTTATCCTTATATATTTAGAATTAATTTATGTCAAAAGTATAGCAATTATACTAACCAAAAAATAAAAATAAAATTAAAATAAACAGATTTTTAGCTACACTCGGAATATAAGTGTAAAAAAAAAAAAAAAAATTAACATTGATAATAGGATAATATTATAGTTTATGGTTACTAAAGTAGTAACTGTTTAAACTTTCAAACAAATATTTTGACGTTTTCAACTTATAAAGTATACATTTGAATAAAGACTATGATTTAAAATGAATTTAAATAGGGTTAAAACAACAACATACTCATCAGGAATATTGAATGAAGTTTTCCAAGTTTTGGCTCTAAAAAAAAAATTTTAATTTCTTCATACGAGAAGAATATATATTTATCTATTTACGTATGTAATGTTTACACTATATAAAGAAATACTCAATTAAATTATGTAAACAATGTTAACTGAAAATGTTTAATGTCTATACGACCCCTTATTTATATTTGTTTATTTATTAATATATAAAACTAGCTGATCCCGCGCACTTCGTTGCCCGTAAAAAATGATAATTCGTAAAAAAAAAAAATCGTGTTTGTTCGAGTACTTTTGGGTGTAATCGCTGCAGTAAGCGCGACTCGGCCACCCTGGTTCGCGGACAAAGTACCACCTCGGTAGGCCGTGTTCAAAAATTCGATTTGACGCAAGTTTTTGTACCTGGTCTGCCCGAACAACCGGCGGCAACCAATAATAATTAAGTACTAATTTCTACTATATAATTGTTTCTCCTATAACCAGTAACGACAATACTGCGTATCTATTATACACTATTACATCGAAAAAAGGTCCCCGGGTAAAGTACACTCTCCTTTATACACACAAATATTGTATATAGCGAACCCGGCGCGCTTTGCTGCGCAATTCAGAAATCTATATATATATATATAAATCAATGCCACTTTTTGTGATTCAATAACTCTTAAACCGCTCAAACAATTATTTTCAATTGTTTTCCACATACATAATTATACACACTTACACACGTACACGTACACGTACACACACACACACACACACACACACACACACACACACACACAATTATATAATGAAGTTTAAAAATAAAGAAAATATTAAATAGACAGTAATTGTTATTTTTAATTCAGAACTTTATTTTCATTATTGCAATTTACATGAATATAATAAAACTTTGGTAGGGCTTAAATTTATTCAAATGGATAATATTGTGTGAACGAATCTACAAAAACTGCATGATGTTCCATAACTAAACGATTATTGATGTTTTCCATCAAACTGTAATTTTTTTTTCAAAAAATTTTTTTTTCGACAAAAATTTTTTTTCAAAAAAACATTTTTTGTGCTATAAACCTTCCCGGACTTTCAACGAAGCTATTACAAAAGATTGCATGAAAATCGGTCAAGCGGTTTTCGAGATCATTGAGGACAAACATACATACATACATTCATTTTTATATATATAGACTATAAAATCAGTTCAAAAATGGTTGGAATATTTTGAAATTAGTACCAATCGTGTATCTTAGTTGTATCATAAGAATGTATAAAAGATTCAGGTTTTAAAATATTACGGAAGTATTAGGTTTGAATAAACAAATCAATTTTGTCAAAGTTACGTTTGCCGTACTTTTTACCGGTTTTTTCGAAATTTTGATTTGTGTTTTAGAATTAAAATGTTTAAATTAACAGGTAGTATAATGTGCACTAAGGAATTAACTTGTGTTATCAGAAAACGATTCTTTCATTATGATTGGTGCTTTGCAAACACAAATAATAAAAAAAAAACACACACACACATCTCTATAAAATCAATAGCTTTAACGCTTCTCTCAGAATCTAATATTAATGTTATCCATTAGAAAATTAGGAAGTGAATGTTGAAATGCAGCACACAATTTCTAATCATGTAATAGTGATAAAATGCTTTTATATCAATTTACCATTCATTCCTGTAATAATAGTAAAAACAATCCAAAATTAATTAATTATTATTTTAATATAATGTGAATCCATAAAGAGAATACCTAAAATTTTTTAACGAAATTTTTATTTATTTTCAATATTAATAACAGTTTTATTTTCTAAATTGGTAATTAATTTTTGGCACACTTTATATTATTATTTTTTTTTTTTTGCATTATCTATTTTTATATAAAACTAAACCTATTAAGTATAGGTTATCATAGTTTTAGTCGCTTTTGTCAGTACAATTATATAAAAATATGTGTTTTTCTGTATGTGTACGATTATTACACCCTGTTTCGATCTTCTAAAAAAATGATTCTTGTTTTTTGTATGACTAAAATACCAACGTAGTACTTATTTTTAAGGACATCCCATAGGATCAAAAATATTGATTCTAAAAGCAAATACTTATTCAATCATTTACTTACTCGCAGTTAATACTTTGTGTCAAATTCGTATTAAAAAAATTAATTGTTTAATCGTTATTGTTATATGTTTGTTAAATTAGTACGACAGAATAAAACATTATTTTAAATACAAATGAAATAGCTGATTAAATACTGAGTATATGTCACAACTATCTTTTATCGTGATCAAAGAAGTTCGCTATAAGTTATAAGCCTGTTATAACAGATTTTTATATGGTTCAATGACTTGTGTTATGAATATACTGGACAAAACAAAATTCAATGAAATATGAACTCACTTGAATTAAATTAAAATTTTAAAATAAATATGACTGTTAATGAAATAATATGATTGTATTATGTTTTGACTTACGTGATTGGTTTATTAGAAAATTTATATTATCCAGTATTTGGTCATTATGGATTTGAGGAAAAACTAAAACAAAATTAAAATAATTTGATTCAATAAATATATGTACATATTTAATTTATTTTTTAACCATCCATTTTTACCTTAAAAATTATTAAAACTACTCTATTTGAATAATATTTCAGCTTTGAGTTCTCATATTTACAATTTTGGATACTTATAACGATAATCACTGAAATATTCACTCTTTTATTTATAACTATTTTTTGTAATTATCTCAAAAGTTGGTTGAGTTGTTACGTGTTTTACTATTTATGGGGACAATTTCCCCAAAACATGTTTCTCTATGAAATAATTTTTCAAAAAACAGTTCTTAATAAATTCGATATTCTAAAAAAATTATCAATCATATGATTTAAAGAAAAAATAGTGTCCTAATAAATTTGAATTCCTGAAAAATATTTTCCAACATAATTGCACTAACGCGTCAACATGAAACCTGTTACCTATATAAAATTATATTTAACATAATTTAATATATTCTAAGCAACGGCCAAAAATAAAAATAGCGACAATCAAATTAATAACCTTTGTAGATAGTTAAAACAGATTGAGATTTGCCGTAAGTAAAAACACCATAGTATGATATAGATTATGGTCTACATTTTTATCAGCTAAAAAAATTACTGTTTTGTGGCGTGATCTTTAGTTTTGAAAACACTTATGGAGAATACAATGCGTTTGGAAAATATATTTTGGGTAGGCAAATCAATTGGAAATATAAACTTTTGGTGATTTTTATATTTTGGGAAAAAAATATTTTGAAAAATAAGTTTTGGAAAAGTTTATTTTATAACATTTTTAAAAATGTGGTGCAAAAATTTCATTATTTTTATAATAAAGTGTGTAGGCTAAGTTAAAATAAAAAACGTTTTTCATCTTTATCTCCTCCCCACTTTGGAAAATGCACAGTGAAAAATTCATTACCTATATTTGTATAACAGAACATATATGTATAGTTTCAACAAATATCCGACAAATACAAATACGTTTTTCATTTACATGTCTGCAATCACCTTGTCAGTTGTCAGCTATAAACTTTTAAGGGGTTTTGATATAAAAAACGCGCTAAAAGACATTTGTTTGTGTTGCAAAATATAAATTGTTTCATTTTTACCTCCTTTGCCCTTCCAAGAAACTCCTAAAGAGCCACTTTTTCTTAGTGCTCACCAACATTGAATAAAACATTGTGCAAAATTTCAAGTGTCTTGACCCAGCAATATAGACTGAGTATTAATACCTCTCATTCTGTCAGATAGTTTAAATATCATATAGATTAAACAAAGCCATAAAATATTACGTTAAATACAAATTTACAGTAATTCATTTTTTATTAGGAAAGAGATCAAGGGACAGTAAAAGATGCATTTTGATACCATTGGCTGCGTTCTATACTTAAACAAATAAAGTTGATTTATTTACTGTTACAGTACAATTATTTTAAATTTATACATACGGGTTTTCACTGTTCCAAAAACGAAATCAATGATAAGTAATATTTTATATGAATGTTTTATTGTATTCGAATACCATTTGTTCAGCATTATTATAAAAATGTTGGTCCAAAAATCCAAAGTAAGTATTCAAAACTATGGATTTGAAACGTTTTGTTGTTGTTGTCATGGTCCATTGTAAATACGCAAAAAAACTTATACTGTTCCAATACATACTTATTTGAGGATAGGATGAGTTATTTAAAAAATATTATTTGGTCTTATAATAATAACAAATTTAATAAATTCAAAAATAATACACGTTTTACTGCGTATATGTATTTCTACAACTATGTTGTCATTTTCAGCGCAAATCAACAACTGACCGATAGGCGCTATATTCGTACACCTGTATTTATGCACAGTTTATATCCGATGTTGAACTACAAAACGGTAGCTGATCGTTAGTCATCGTCCACATCCACCGTTCATACTAATGTAATTGGCTTATTTTAATTAGTTACATTAAATTAACTTTAGCAATGTATTTGTAAAGGATTAAAATCCCAGTTTAACAAATTGTTTTATTTTTAACATCTCTGTTGCTTCTCTTATAATTAATTCCCTATAATTATTTCCATTTTTTAAAAGTTTCACTGATATTATGGTTTGTGTAACTACATTTTTATTAGTTTTTGTTAAACTAATAAATTGACTAAGGATTTGGACAAAAAAAAAAAAAAAAAAAATTGACGGTTTAGCGATTACGCTTTGGTGGGTCACTAGTTTAGAAGTTGTCTCAACGAGGTGTGCACAATTTTTTATTGTGAAACACGTTTTTGAGCGAAAAACTTGTAACGTGTAGACCCATATTAATGTAAAATTTTTTTTTAACGAAAGAATTCCGTTTGAACTCACAATTTATCTTTGATAATACATTAATGCAGTAAATTAATGAAATGTAATGTAAGAAGAGCCAGGATCACATTAGGTCACGTGGGTAGTTCGACGGGATGGCGAGTACACTTTGGATGGGTCACTAATTTCGAAGTTATAGTTTAAACGCATTATTTTATAACTGAAAACAACGATAAACCATATGTAAAACTATCTTGTTTAGATCGTATTAATGTTTCGAGGATTAAACATTAAAACTAGAGGTTTTATGGAATAATAACTGCGTAAAATTCAAAAAATTTTAAATTCCATAACTCCCTTAAAAATTATCAAAATCGATTTAAATGTAAACAATAACCTCTTTAAACCCTTCTTAATGAGATATATAAATTTCAAGTCGAACGGAGTAATTTCGAAAATTAGGCCGTTTTCGTTTTTTTTGCTCTATTAACAATGATAATTTATTCTTAAAAAAACAAATATGATTTAATATTCCCTAACTACGAAAAAATCGAAGAATTATCGTGTAACGTGTTATCAATGTGTGTTGTCATTAAATTTTTGTAAATATTGCCGGATTAGCATAATATGCATAAATCACGGTGGTCATATTATGACCACCGTGATTTATGCCCGTCCATAATGTAGTATAGGAAATCGGCTATCTAGTTGTTTTATATATCTGTGGTAGGTACATAAAACAAAAATGAAATAAATAATGTTAAACAATTATCACCTTTGTTTCCTGCAAATAGAGAAACAAAAATTTAATAATTTAATTAATTATGGTATTTTTTTTTGCATGTGAATGATTAAACTATTTTTATTTGATTGAATACAATTTCAAATCAAATAATTTGCTCACATTCCAAATTTATCTGAGCTTTATGGCCAATATAATTGTCATTTATAATGCATTGAGTTTTTCTTTTATTTATAGCTTATGGTCAAAACAATTTGTTATGTTTTAGACCCTATACTACACTTATTACCCTATAATACCCTATACTACCCTATACTACCCTATACTACACTTTCAATTCAATTCATTTATTACAATGATATTTCTGGTGTTTCTCGTACTGATAAAAATGTTTTTACTGATTAATATTTACAGTGTAATTGAATCAAATCCCATTTAAAAATTACGAATACAGAAAATCGTAACTTCCCTACAGTATTCTACGGTAGGTACTTACTTTGGTGTTCTGGATTTGGTAAAAATACAAGTAATAATAATTCATGATTGTAATAATAACTATAAACGATACAGTTAGTTTATACTGAAGCATGTAAAAATAATGTTATATAATAGTATTATACTTTGTAAATATAAGTCAAGCCCTGTCAACTCCAATGCATATTCTTTTCTTTGAGATGCAAAAAAAAATAACACCAACAAATATTACAACAATAGTATAATATTAAGTTGCAGTACATTTACCTTTAATATCTGAAACATCAAAAAGCATCAATAAAATAAAGGTGTTAACCAGCTTGTTACAATTCGATTTATGTAATTTTTTTTAATTTAATTACATGTAATTTATACTAGTTTGATACATTGTAATGATTTTTATACTCGTGAAGGTGATCAGTGCGCTCACCTACTATAGATCTCCTCTTTTCCTATTTTCATACTTTGTATAGTGTCAAACAGGTTTATTTGTTTACTAAAATTTATTATGATTGAAGTGCTAGATTGTGGTAATAATTATTAAAATCTTTCAAAAATTATATTCAAGAATGTTAACCTACTCAGTTTCAAAAATATAAAATAAACTTAATAATAAATAAACATAAAAAAATGATCAAAAATTCCTTACATTTTTGTTATTACATGTTGGCGCGTATTCCCGTTTTTCGCGTATAGCTACGCCGGGATGCGTATTAACAATCCCTCTATAGCCCCAGCACCCCACATATTAATACAATGGTGGTATTCTTCAATCTTTTTTTGAGGTTACCTATGTGCTCTCCCCCAATAAATATATCCTGTTATCAGCCATTTTTCTTATCAGGGGGACAACTGTACCCATCCCGTCACGCGTTACCTCGATTGATAAGGTGCCGCAACAACATCATTATCATAAAAAGAGCCATATAGGTATTTAATTTAGTGAAGTATTAAAATAATTGTATCATTAAACTAGTAAGAAATTATACATATGTAAAATAAAAAAAAAATAAATGAATCCAACAACGAAGCTTGTTTTACATAACTTATTTTTTCTATAAGATACATAATAGGTATTGTTTAGAATTTTCGGAATCAATTCAGAAAGATAAATTTACTTTGTATTTTATAAGTTGCAACAAGTTTATAACTTACGTGTTGTTATTTCTTCGAATTCGGTCGCCTCTAAAGAATATATCTCTAAAACACAAGAAAATAAAGCACACAATTTTAGTAGCAATATAATATGTAAATAGCAATGAACTCAAGCATGATTATACAACGTTGTAGACAAGGTTTAACAGTTTAGAAAAAACATTTCACAATTTTTGTATTAATCAATTATTATCAAGTACTGAAATTTGACTTTTTGGTAAAATTATATTTGGTAATATATATATATATATATTTAGTCATAAAAATCCGGTATGTTTTATATAGCATAAAATTGTCTAACTACCCATTGTTTTTTGAGGAGGATCAGCTATTTTAATCACGACCACTTGCTCTAAAGACTAAAACTAACACTGGTATTTGACAGTGTACTCAACAAAAATCTTCAAAAAATAGGACACCATTATTTTTTAAATTCTGAGTGAAACGACAAATGTATTTTTTTTTTCAAGGTGTGTGTTTTATTTGTTTGTTTTTTTATCATTTTTAAATCACAAAATATTCTTCAATAACGCTTTATACACGTATCCAGTTTCAACTGGTTTTTCTACATAGTACTATACTTTGTTGGGTAATAAGCTTGAGAACTTAACAATTAAAAAGTTACAACCAAAAGAAGTTTTAAAAAACCTAAAAAATTACAGCCAGAAATATTCATACTCGTATCTTTGAATAACTTACTTAAACAAAGCGATATGATTTTATCATTATTTTCATACGGTAATGAAAAATTGGCTTCTGAAAAAAACATTATAGCTCAGCAATTAATATATGAATGAGATATTTTAGTTCTGGATTTAAAGAAGTGGTCTATTCGTTAAAATGTATGAATCAAAAAGTTTGGAAAGTGGACCTAGATGATACTTTTTAATATAATAGGTACTTATTTATTTGTTGTGATATTTAACATTATCTCTATTTATTAAGTTATAGTTTAAAGTCCTAAAAATGTTGAATAGTACAACTTGATATTGTCTGTCATATATTGATCACATTCGGGTTTTTAGTACTCCGATCTTTTCGTTTGATGCCGTAAAAATGATAGGTAATTGACTTTAGATTGTTCTTAATTCAATATTGTTTTAATTTTTAATTTTTTTATATAGTTACCGTCCAAAAACACAAAAATTTTAGACGTTTTTAATCATTACGGTTAGGAAGTAAAAATAGTTACAAAAAGGGAGTAAATAATTTTACGTCGGGTGGGAGGTTAGTCGGAGTATTTCACAGATTTGGGTGATTTACTGGTTTAAAAGTTGTAGTTGAAACTGTACAATTACTTATATTATATATAAAGGCATAATTAAAAATTTGCGAAATATTCTAAAATAAATTCGAATTCAAAACTAATTTTCGATTTTTATTTATTTGATTTATTTTCTACAAAAAGAATACTGGGCCCCATTGAGAAAGCTCTTGTGGTGGCCCAACAATTTTCCTCATAAATTGATTAGCTTACACACATACAAACTTTATACTGGACTTAATTTGGATTCAAGTTTTATCTTTTATAATGTATTTATTTAATGTTTCACAATTTTATTTTTTAAGTAACTTTATTTTAACAATATTTGAAATTCTTTTTTTTTCATAAATATTGGTTATACCTACATCTTATGTTACGTAGTCTTAAAAATAAACAACTAGTTTTACCTGATTTCCCTAAACGACTACTTGCTTTCACGCTATGACTGTAATTCACAAACTCCATAACTGAAATAATAACAATATTCAATATAAATCTACCAGTTCGTAAATAAACACTAATTTACAAATGTGAAATAAAGAGTTTAATAAGAAAGTATAAACAAAATCTTAATACAATATATTGATCTGAAAATAAGTCCAAAACAGAATGCTGAACGTAAGAAACATCATATTGTAAAAAAAAGAGGGATCTCTCTAGGTCGTGTCGGTAGTTTGACGGACTAACAACTACGCATTGTGTGAGACACTAGTTTAGAAGTTGTGGTTCAAACGACTTATTTAATATCTAAAATCATTGATTAGATTTTATAGCTAAAAACCACCCAAAAAATTAGTTAGAAAAATTATTGAAATAGGCCGAATTCATATTACTCTACTCATAAATCAGAATACTATAATTTGAAAAACAAAGTCCAATGGATCGTGTAAGAAGGGCTTCATCTACTTTTCAGTAAAAATAATTACTAAACCACTCAACGAGGTGTGCAAGATTTTTCATTGTAAAACACGTTTTTGAGCAAAAAACTTGTAACGTGCAGACCCATATTAATGCAAAGTTTTTTTTGACGAAAGAATTCCGTTTGAACTCACAGTTTATCTTTGATAATACATTAATGCAGTGAATTAATGAAATGTAATGTAAGAAGAGCCAGGATCACATTAGGTCACGTGGGTAGTTTGACGGGATGGCGAGTACACTTTGGATGGGTCACTAATTTCGAAGTTATAGTTTAAACGCATTATTTTATATCTGAAAACAACGATAAACCATTGCCTTCAAAAATACCTACGATTCTGAGCGATCTCAGTTATTGAGTAAACGTCGCAGAAAAAACAAATTTAACAATAAAAACTTTTGTCAAATCTGCATCTTTCCTATTTTGGTACTGTGTAAAAGTTTCAGTTTGGTCCGATCTTTATTTTGGATGTTATGATCAAAAAATGTTAAATCAATGTGGAAAAAACACGTTTCCTTTAATTATTTGTTCCCCCATAAGAAATACACGGCCGCCCGGAATGACGAGTTTTACGACAATATAACAACTTATAATCGGCTATAAACGAAAATTGTGTAAACCAATTTTCTAAACTTTTCAACCACATATGTAAAACTTTCTTGTTTAGATCGTATTAATGTTTCGAGGATTAAACATTAAAACTAGAGGTGTTATGGAATAATAACTGCGTAAAATTCAAAAAATTTTAAATTCCATAACTCCCCATCAAAATTGATTAAAATGTAAACAGTAACCTCTTTAAACCCTTCTTAATGGGATATATAAATTTCAAGTCAAACGGAGCAATTTTGAAAATTAGGCCATTTTCGTTTTTTCCTCAGAACTTAAAAACTAATCATTTAAAAAAAAACGCTTCAAATCATCATAAATATCAGTCTTTTAAGTTATCATACGTTAAAATTGGAGCAGTTTTAATACCCTAAAAAGTGTTCACAGAGGAAAAAAAACATCATTGTAAAAACATTACTTGCTGTGCTAACCTTTAAATTCTAAAAAGAAAAAAAAACATCATTTTAAAAATAATACGTTCTTCGCTGACGCACAGAATCTAAATTTTTTAAATTTGTTTTCACTCCAATTAAAATTTCATGAATTTATTATTTTATTACCTATGTTAAATGGCTCATGATTATGTGCATATTAGTACTTACTTAATAGATGTTCTGTAAATTTAAAAACTCATTCAACATTAAATGTATAAAATGTTTGAAAACCTATGTGTTCTTCGACGATTTTGACATTTTAAAGCCGTAGTTTTGTATCACTCTCCATGGTTTAGCATAAAATCCTATTGTTTCAGTGATGAATAAAATAATCTTATAATAATCTGATTATAAAAAAAAATGTGTTAATAAATACTTTATTGGTCATTTATGAGTTAATGCACTCGTAGACAACTTTGAATTTATAGAATAATAGCAGAATGATACGTTACACCATTGTTCATAATCAGTGGTATTCTAATGCATATTTTTTAAATGGTGCCAAGTAGCTTGATACCACATAAAAAGTTGCTCATTAAATTTACAGTTAAAAAAGGTAAAATATAGTGCTATTTCGTATTGATTTTACCAATTTAAAAATACCTTTTATATTATATATAAATTAATAATGTATTGTTTACGATACACGAGTACTCTCAGAGGAGGTTAGTTTTCTATCTTTAGAAATAGAAAATATTTCAAGTAAAGTTACCATCAAATCTTTTACTTAATAAATTCATATATTCATTTGAATCTTGGCCATAAATTTGTTGCACTAAAAATAAAAAAATACTTTATTTTTGCAAATAAATTTTATAGTTATTTCGCTACGTTTGAATAGAAAAACAACACTAATAAATATAATTACAATATTTTATATATTTGTATTTAAACTACATATAGCTGATCATATTTTAATGTTCAGTAGGTTTCTACCAACTGATTGCCTAGGATTAATAAAATACTTTTTATTGATTTCATAGGTACGTGTTTGATATATTCATGAGTAATGACTATTAATCGTCAATCAATAACGTTTTATAATTATTTTTAAAACATACGTGGATACATTTCTACTAGCATTAATAAATGATAATCCAGAAATGATGCTGAAAAACAAAAATGAGATCAAATTTTATAAGTCAGTTACTTTAAAATGAAAATGATTACGAGAAAGTCATTTTCCTACGAGTACCTATACTTTAAATATGACATTATATTATAGTCATCGTTTTGTCTGATGAAAAAACATTAGTGAGGTGTGAAAAAAATGCTATGAACAGTATTTATCAATATAGAGAGGTGATAGATTTTTTACAATGAGAGTAAATTAGATGCCAATTAATGCACATAACTATAGGAGTTTTGAGTTTTTTTTTTATTTAAACAATTTTTAAAAATAAGTTTGAATTTTAATTTATTTTTACCTTATCGCTCTCTTGCAATACAATATTTACCATGCTTAGTACTAATAATAATAATAACGTTTTACACAATTTACTTATATCCATCCGATGTTTTTCTTTAGGTTGATCTAAAGTGACAAATGATTTTATTTAAATTTAGTGATTGAATAACTTTTCTAAATGCACATAGTTGCTATAATGGTAAATTATTATCACATTTTGAGCTACCTATATATAAGAATATAATTCATACTATCACAGATTTTAACATAAGGTTTTTGCTAATGGTATTCATTTAATTTTTAAAGTTAATTCTTTTGTGTTTTTGCACTAATAATTAGTCTTAGTAAACAAAAAAATACATACAGTTCGAAATCTAATTTTTAAAACTAGTAAACAACATAATAATTGACACACTTGTTCCTTATAGTAGGACTAGTAGCCCAATATTTCTCCACGAATCAACAAAAATCATCTAAATACCCATAGACGTTTTAAGTTTAGACCTAAATAGATCATCTAAATAACGTTATAAAAAGAACTCCAAAATCGATTGAAAGATTTTTAAGTATATTTAGATAGTAAACAAAATCGTTTCTATTTCATTGTACGACATCTAGTACATGGTGTCATAGTGTTTTTATAATCGTTCGAAATACGTGCAATTTTCATAAATCTTTATACAAATGATCTTATATTAATATTGTTTGATGACAATACAAATTAATTTTTAATCATATAGCGTTTTCTCACGTATATGTTAAAATACTCTTAAAATACTAAAAAATTCTTTTCAAATCGTTAATTTTAGTCAAGAATTCAGTTCATTTTGACCGAAGTAATTCATACTTATGTAGTCAGATCTTATAAACTCAATGGATTCTTTAAAGTCATCTGAAGAAAAAAAAACAAATTGTTAGGTATTTTAGTTCCAGTTAAATTGATATATTTTATGTCTCTAATCAAACGAATCTTATAAACCAAGTAATTAATTAAAAAAAAAAAAATATATGACCAAGGGTAATTTTAATAATAAAATGTATATATTGTAGGTATATGTATTTTATGTAAAATATGTAGAGGTATCTCGACCCGGCGATGTCTATGCATTGTTTACATTTTAACGCTTTATATTTTTGACCAATTGAATTTCGTTTAATCCATTTTCTATTAGTATTCTCTCTATCCCATTGTATCTCATTAGGGATTGAATTTTGAAAAACCATTTATCAGTCAATATCTTTGTTATCAGACAAAACTGCTGATCAAAATTCATACTTACAGCTGCTATGTTTTGTAAAAAATCCGATTAAAAGGAATAATTTGCAACGACCCCCTTTTAATCATTTTACCCCATTGGAAATTGGGTTTTTGAAAATGATAAAGTAAATTTTTATTATTTGTATTACGTACAGTATACCTACAGAGAATTATTCCAAGTTTCAAAAATATTTGACCATGAAATAACGCTTTTTATTTTACCCCTGCCCTAAGAAGTTTAATGTCCAAAATCGCGGTAGTAAATATTTCATTATTTTTAGTACAGAACATAATATAATATCTTAGTGTTGATAAGTTTGGAAATATCCGAACCATAAACAATAGGTTTTCCATTTCTACAGCTTTTTTAATGTATTTAGCACTTTAGTTTTGGAAATCCCTTATTAGTGGGTCTCTACATCATAAATATGACCTATTGACTAAATTTCACGTTCAGTGGTTTTTGGATACGAAAATAGGGGAAACACGTTTAACCCTTTTCAAATCCTTAAATATTCAACTTCAAAAAATCCTTCCTTTTTACATGTATAGAACATTGAGGAACGACCGTTCCCAATTATACGTTTTGTCGTTTTTTGAGAAATAGTAATGATTGATATAGTGAGTGGTATTTAAATTTTTATTTAAATGTAAACTATATAGATTGGGAAAAGTAGTTTGAAATAAAACGACTAACCTACACAAAATTTTACTTCCGTGTTTTCATTTTCGGTAATTTTGTACTCTATAAAATGCATAGTATTAGTACAATATTGATATTCTGTTGAAAATGTAATGTTAAGTTTTATATTGTATTATGTAATTCAGAGATTATAGTATATAAATAAAGTAGTGTACGCAACAGAATGGCAAATTTAATAAAATAAATAAAATCCGATTGCGAAAAAACGTTTAATAATTTTCAAAAGTATTTGTAATTTATGATATTATTTTTGGTTTTAGGTATTAATATTTAAAATGTATTAGAGACTTGAGTAATTCTTTCACATAAAGATTATGTGCATACAATCTTTGATCAGATCCGCAAATACATTATGGATTTAAAACAATTTTGTCAGTTTTAATCAACTTCAATTTGCTATAAAAATGGATACTCATAACTTATAAAAGTCTCTAATGATTATACTATAGTATTTTTTGAGGTATGCACCATTTTTTCTCGTTGTCTTCAGTAAAAATTTTTCAGGTATTATAAGTATACAAATTTTTTTTATTATATTTTATTTTTTTAAACTAATAATTATAAAAACAACCTAATTATTATAAAGTAAACTTAGCTTATGTACAATCATTTTTTTACAGGCTATTTGTAATTGCTTAAATTATTAAAATAAAATATCTCACTAAACTTTCCATACCAGTTATCCGACCAAAACAGTGACAAATCGCAAATTAGTCGTAGTTACCTCAACAAGTTACCCAACAGGTCAGTAATATATACTTAATTGTTTTGTTTAAAATTTTAACATATTAGTGTATAATTTTTTATTTTTATTTTTATTTATTGTTTAATTTACTGAAAGACGGCGCAATAGAAATTTTAAATGATTACCTTGAAAGTAAGTAATCTTACTATAACTATATTCTATAATTACAATGATTATTTTCTGAATGACAATTTACAAATAGTAGATAATATGCCCAACTATACATTTTTACGTCAAGTTATCGTATTTTCCAAAAAAAAAATTCTTATTTTAACACTGACATCGACCCTGTTACTAAACGATAATAATATACAATAAAATTATAAACTTAATACTAAATACGATTAGATTTTAATAACTTACTTAGGCAATTAAAAAAATCATTTTGTATACTACTCGTATCAACTGTAAACAAAATATTCTTTAAATATTGTCACGTATTTACAATATTTAAATTTCATAAAAACGCCGGTAGATTTACAAAGTATAATTTTTAAAAGATTTATTTTCAGTTGATTTCCTCTACTCAATGTATGTCACTAGCTACCACTTGTTTCTAACAATATAAAGTTGTTTAGTCTTACAACAGATTTTAACTAAATACCTCAATTCATTTCCAAGTCAATGTTTTCGACAGATACATGGTAGAAAACAAAATGATCCTAATGTAGGTAACTTACTAGATTGGTTTACAGACATACAAATATGGTGAAATGTTTTGAAGTATTGCTAAAATACTACTTACCATAGTTTTTGTGATTATGTTTGAATGCATATGATACAAGATTTTTAAATTATAACTTACTCGAGAAAAAACTACTACGAAATGTATGTCTTGAAACATTTTCATCTGAAAAATACATTTTGATAAGAAATATCAAATACGAGTAAGTTTAAAAACAATTTAACAATAACAATGTCGATTTTTAGATCGCAAAAGCATACAACAACAAAATTATAATGTTGTTATAACTTGATTCCTGGAATCAACAACTACGATTTAACGTATTTAGAGGAACAAAAGAAGTGATGGAAACGTGAAATTATTCCCTATTTTCAAGAATAGAAACGCAATATTCTGACTTCTAATTTTATTTTATTTTCGTAGCTATGGATTTATAAAACTCTTAGTTTTCAGTTTAAAGTCAAAACTTTAATTCACCATTAACTAAATGTTTTCCTAAACGTAGCTGAAAAATTTATAATTCTGTTTTTATAATAATTGACAGTATTTTAGTTTATAATCGGTCTCATAAATTATTTTTCATTTTCGTTGTTATTGATGTTCTATATACCTAATACTAATACCTAATATTTGTCCGAAATTGTTTAAACTTATTGATTTACCTAACAAACTCGTTTAGAATTGTAATTTTTGGAAAATTATATTTAAACGTGTTTTTGAAATTTGAATCAAAATGACTCGCCAAAGCTATAATCATCCCCTCCACAGGTGGGATTGTTTTATTTAAGATTCTGAGTGTCAGCAAAGAATGTATTGTTTTTGTAATGATGAAAGAATCTGAAATTTTAGTATAGTACTAAAATAGGAAAGATAAAAATTTGATAAAAGTTACAAGTGAATTCAAACGTTTCTGAGCTAAGTGTAGAACTTTGAAATTTTCATAAAGTTGGCCAGAACTTTTTCTTTTTGATTTTCTGTGAAAAATTTTAAGGGTATAAACAACGCTCCAATTTTGAAATTCAGTACCTCTAATAAAAAGTCTATAGAATTTGATGGTATTTTGAGGCGTTTTAAATATAAAAGTTTAAAATTTAAAAATGTACAGCCTTGAAACTCCGGATTACAATACCTATTATGTAACAGCAGAAAAAAAAAAATTGTAACAAAAGAAGACTAAAATTGTATAAAATTACGTAAATTAGTTCCATGAGAAAATAATTTCACATAATACACAAAAGCTAACTTGCAATGAATCCGGGTTATGTTGTCTACCCACAATGATCATACAACACTCACTCTGAATAGTCTGAACACAAAAATAATTCTCATCAACAAGTGCTTTTTACAATAATTAAAGTAACCAGTGAATTTCTTCAAAATCAGTCTTAATTACAATCGAGTAGGTGCACACAAAGACATCTTTATGTAAATGTCAAACCACAGAATAAATGAAATATCTTCGTTTAATTTATGGTCAAACTTTATAAGTCTATTCAAACAAGAGACTTACTCTAAACATTGACTAAATGCAAAGTCGTAGTTGTTGCTCTAACTGAGTCTAACTAGTTACACATCCGATCAGTAATTGAAACTCCCTTTTTGTGTATAAGGTTACTTATTTCCAATACAAATAAATAATATTATATAAAAATTTATTAGTTACTTACTTATACAATAAAGGAATTTATCTATAACCGTTTTTGATTGATCTAAACATGACAATTATAATAAAAATATGTTATATTTATAAATATAAATAAATAAATAAATATATATATATATATATATATAGAGAGAGATATAAAAAAAACATGACTAGTCTATTATTCTATACAAATATAAATTTTAATACATTGTGAGCAATTATTTTTTCCAACAACACTATTGATTTTAATTACTTGGTTGAATATTGTTGAACTTTTTAATTATTCCTATGAAAGCTGAAAATATTTTTAAAGAACTTATGAAATTAATAATACTATGTTGTTTTAAATATTATAAATAAACATAACTACCTATATTTTAATAAATGCATAAAATTATAAATACGTATGTAACAAAATTTTAGTATTAAATACTATAAATCATTGAGTTATGAATGTATTTGTTGTTATTGGGTTAAATCATTTTTGTATAATCTTATCTATTTTATAATATAATATACATATTTAATTTACAGTTATCATCTATAAATAAAACATAAGTAGGTACTAGGTATGTATGATATTAAAGTTATTATCAAAAAAGATTATTGTAATTGTTTGTTGAACAAATTATCATAGTTTTGAATGCAGAAATGTATTGTTTTCTTTAAATGTATCTTGTTTTTCATGGGAATCAAATAAATTATGCGGGAATCCCGTTAATTTTGAATTCAGAGCGTTGTGAAGAATGAGTTGGTTTTAACCAGACGCGTGATTGCTTTGCTTGTGCGTTCTGAAACCACTATACATTCTTAAAAAATAATTATTCATTTTTCCTATTTATAGATGGTTTATGGTAGCTCTATGTTGCCGCATGGTATTTTGAATGTTCGTTATTCAAAAAAGTGACATCAAAAAATTTACGAAAAATTGAGTAAAAATGATGAAATTTACGGAAAACTAGTTTTTGACAAATTTCAATTTCTTTAAGGGCAATTTATTTAGTAATTTTTAACCAAAATACCTATAAAACTTATAATAATTTTTTTTAAAGCTTTTTAATCAATTAACTTTGAAGCTACTTATTGTTCTTACGAAACATTGAAAATTTTCAACATTTTGTAGTTGACATTCAATAAAACTTGAATTTTTCCGAAAAAGTTTTGAAAATCGAATATTATACAAGCATAAGCTAAATGTTATTTGAAAAAAAAAAAAATACGTTTTATTTAAGTTTTCATTTATAGTTTTGAAAACTTCGTATGTTATTGAACGCAAACAAGTAAAAACACTAACAACACATAATAATTTGAAGAAAATCGTCTAAGGCGATTCCGAGCGTCGATGTAAAACTTAACGTTGGACTGGGCTTATTCAGTAAAACTACGTACTACAATGCCCAGTTGATACTTAAATGGTTCAAGTAACTGATTAAATAATTATATGTTTAATTATTATTAATACTTTTTATAATAAATTATTATTATAATTTTTTTTTTGTTTAATATTTTTTTTTTTTACTGATTTAATTTTTTATTTAATTAGTTTCAAGTTTTGTTTAAATTAGTATTTCCCAAATATAGACACGAATTTTATTGAATTTGTTGAGAAATTATCTTAAAACAATTTTCCCTTAATGTTAAAGTTAATATTCCAATCAATTGGACTATTTTAAACAATTTCATATAATTTAGCAAGTATAGGATACTAAAAATAGATTATATTGCACCGGTTCTAATGCAATGGCTACATTTTTATAGACAACCCGGCCTCACTCAGAATTGATATTTACCTTATCGATTTACAATTTCTGACAAATATATAATATACAACTTCAACCTACTCAAATGTGAAGTAGTTACTTCATTTTTTTTACCACAATATTCCAAAATTGTAATAAAATACTAATATCATACGATAATTATTAAAAAACAAAATGGTCATGGTTATTATATTTTGTTTTAGGTATTTAATTTATGTTCATAAAATATAAACGATTATAAGTTTATTTACATGTAAATAACTGTGTGTAGTCATCTTATTAAGGTCATTCAAACAATTAGTCAGATTAATAAAATTTGAAATTATCAACACGATTAAATTACCATTTCCTTCAGTAGATTCATAATTATTATAATAGAAACTATTGTTACTTCCACTCGAACTGTAGTCAAGTATTTCTTCTTCATCCGAATAAACATTTATTGCATCTATAATCAAAGTTATTGGAAAAATATAAGTAAGCATAAAATATTTTAAATATTAGAGTTTGTACGACGTAAAATGCATAGGTGTACATATATAGTTAGTTACTTTAGAACGCTAGAAGATCCACAGTCGTTGTAATTATAACTTACCTTTGGTAACAATGAATAGTGATCGCAACGTGGAAGATGTTCCTAGTGCCCTTAGAGGTTTCGTTTATATAAGGGCGATATTTCAAAACAATCGAAAAATCATGAAATTGGTACTGAACTGTACAGTTTTCGTAATCACTGATTGACCGAATTAAATGGAGACTGTACGTTACTTTTGAGACACCCTTGAAAACCCGTTAAGTGAGAATGTTCGTGAGGATACGACAGATAACAATAGTTGATAATGAACGTTCTTCCGCGGTAATCTATGGAAACGTTACTGACCATTATATGGTTATGTACATTGTACATGTTAATTGAAAAGATTCAAGTCTTAATTAGAAATACTATTTTAACTTAATAAATAAACTTTACACTTATTATTATTTTTGTTGTTATAAATTTAAAAAACATGTTTTAGTTAAAGGGCATCTATCCTACTGTATTTCATATCTGAAACATGTCTTGCGAGTTCGATCAGTACGTCCCTACGCATGGTTCTAAATAAATCATGGAAACAGATTTGAATTCACAATAAAAAAATTTTTTAATAATTTATGGATTACTCTACGAAAATGTAAAAACATAACAAATTAAGTAATTTTATTGGATGTTAGAAAACTTTTTTCATAAATGTAAAAAGATGGTGTCAAAGACGTCAGAGCGTTTTGTAAGGTTGTTTATTCATTTTTCAAAATGGTTGGTTCATTATTTACCTTATCGTTCTGATTGAACGAGCAAAAGTTTTTAGGGTGCATTTAAGGGCTTAAATAAAAAAATTAGTTTCAAAATTGTTTTTATAGTGTGTGATAAAACCAAACTTATAACTTTTTTAAAAATTAATTATGCAAGGGATATATGATTACAATAAAAGTCAATTTCCGACTAACTGTGGTCACCTTATTTATTTTTTCTTAATAAATGCCAGGACAAAAGCCCCTTAAGGGGTTTATTTCAAGTGTGATTTAAAGTAAACATTACGTAAAACAAAATAATTTTGGTATTTTATTTTTTTGTAAAAATATCATCTTTAATACTTCAAGTTTAAAATAACGAGTTCAAAATTACTTACTCAGACAAGAATAGAAATCATTTAAAGTATCTTTAAATCTATTAATAAAAACTAGATGTCCTGAAATTGATGAAGTTTGATGTATTTATTTTTAGAACAAGACAAATTATTTAAAATGTTAGATTAGCCTATTTATTAATAAAATTCTAGGTAAATTGAGCTTCACTGATAATACTCAGCACCACATAACATATAATGCAAGAAACTTGATGATCTTAATAATTTCAATAAACTTTTAAAATATGATTTTATGATGGAAAGTGTTAATTATAATTCACACAGAACACACGATAAACTTTTATTAAATTTCAGTTTTAAGTTTCACTCCCAAAAAAAGAGATTTTCTATTTATCTGCAATTTCATTTTTATTCACCCAACTATTATGCACTTAAATGTGAGAATTTAAGATTCATCAAAATTGTCTTATTAATTTTAGACTTTTATTTTTTTAATCGTAATACCTTACATTAATATTTTTTCAACTAGACCGGTTTTATACATAACTACTTACACATTGAAAAGATTATAATAGTAACCATAAAAATTTAAATGTTGATTTGACTTACTAAAATTGTCCCAAGTCATATAGTTTTGTTTACCTAAACAAAATAATGTGTCACTTAATGTTCATGGCCATTTGATATTATTTGAATGAAAAATACTCACAAAACATTTCCACGTAATCATTGAATTCTGCGAAATCATCTATATTGATTCTATCTGTATCATTGATAAGTTGCGATCCTGCAAAAGATAGCAAATATTCTTGAAATAATCAAAAATAATAAAGTAAAGAAGTGTCTTTCATTAACAGGTATATCGTTCTTTTAACATTAGTTATTTTTAATTGTGTGCAAAAACTGACTAAAACTGCAAAATTGTCGTAACTTATAATAACATCATAAAGGCCGACGTAATATATCGTTAGAATAGGAGTAATTATAATTATACCGACCGTGACGTAACGAATAATATTTTCTCTCATAGTTTAAAGGAATAAAAAAACATCACAAAAGTTTTGAAATTTTTTTAGCTATGTATAAAACATATTTTTCACGTATAAGTATACACAATAATAAATTTATGTAAAAGTTATCTAATCTTTTCATACATTAGTGAGAGTGTATTGGATCATTTGACCTGAGTTATTTTTGAAAGTGTTGAATTATAAAACAATTGATAGTTTTTGGGTATTTTGTTTCTAAATTACATGTTACTTTGACATTTTAAACTTAAATATGAAAAAAGTATTATTTTTATAGTATAAGTTCATAACCTATGCTGATACGGTTTGATAAATTGTTTTCCTCGGGACATATTAAATAACCGAGCTCGCTCAGAGTTATTTTGAACTTTTGAAGATGATTAATCATCATTGATTTTAGGTATTAAATAGTACGTTAAAACTTTAAAACACGCTACAGGACCTGTGACCCACCCAAATTAACTACATTCTTCTTCTCATTCTTTTTTTCTTATTTTTCTATTCTTCCTTTCGTTCTTTCTTTCTGTTCAAAGAATGTATTCTCTTTTTAACAATAGTTCCTCAAAAATATTTTGAAATAATTGAAAGTTTTCAATTTAAATAGAATAAGTTAAATGCTAACGTGATAAAAATCGCGTACAACCTTTAATTATTTTTTAGCTAAATATAGAATTTGGAATCATATAAAAGGTTTTGTTTAAGAAAAAAAACTATTGCTTTTGTTTTTAAGACCACAACAAAGTTGAAAATAAGTCCAAATTTTTGTGATAATAATATCAATGAAATATAACAAAAAAATGTATAAACAAATAATTATTAAAAAAATAAATACGGTACTTACGTACGTATTTGACATCTATTAAAAAAAATTATGATGTTTTTATTAGTCATTTGTATATTTTTCAAATTACATTTATTTAGAATACCTGCAGTATATATTATGATCTCAACAATTATGTTTATAAATCATAATAGGTACTTAAGATTTTATATTTTTCCCAACTTTAACCTTTTGATGATATCACAGAAGTAATAAAATAAATAAGATCTTAATTGATCTAAATTAAAAAAAATATTAATAAATAACTTATTCCGGTCGGCCGCCAATGGAGACAAATATTTCTTTTTTGTTTCTCTGTGAACACTTTTGAGGGTATTAGGAACACTCCAAATGTTTCCGTTCAACACCTCTAATGGTCTTTGGACTCTTATTGTGCGTACTTTAGGGGTCTCAAATTTGATAGATCAAGATTAAAAAAGTTACAATCAAAAAGTTGGCCAAATTTAACCAAAAACGTTAAATAATTGATATAATCGATTTAGTTGTTTGACCATAACTTCCAAAATAATAGACAGAACTAGCTGAAACTTTTACACAATACTGGAACAGGTAAAATACAGGTTTGAACCAAGTTTCAAGTAATTTAGAAAATGTTCGAATTAAGTATAAAACTTTAAAATTTTTAAAATTTCAATAAATTTTAATTCTTTGGTAAAAGTTTAGAAACATTAATAAAAAGTTAATAACATGTGTACATACGCCAATAAAAATTTTCGGATTTCAAAATTCACAGCTTTTTTTTTTGTAAACACTTTGACGGTCAAGGGTTGCGGTACAGTAAAAAAATGTTATAGAGGTAGTACTATAAAGTTTGAAAAGTGGATTTAGATTACACATACATAAACTTTTTTAAATTTTTTTTTTGAACTATGGCCCTAAATACAAAAAATTGTTTGACTATTTTCGGAAAAACACATGAAATTTCGACATTTGTAATCACTTTTATGGGTAACTGTGGGCTTCAATCTTTACGTTCAATACCAAAAAATAATTTAGATTTTAATTTTAAAATATATTTATTTTGAAACCTTTTTTGACATTTTGATTATTTTCTAAGTAATCGGCCAAAAACGCAAAAATTGGAACATCGTTTAAATTGTTTAATTGACAGACTGTTCATCGACACGTCTCTTTATTTCTTTCATTTAACCGTGTGCCAAGCCTCAACCTAAAATTTAGTCAGTTAGTAAAATGAATGTTAAAATATTTGATTAGGTTAGGTTAGATTTGGGTAAAAAAAAAAAAAACGTTAGTTTAGGTTATTTCATGTTTATATTATAACTAATAATATAATACAAAATTTATTTAAAATAGAACCAATATTAAATTACAGACGATTAACTGGTCTTGTCAATCAAACAGCCGTGTCGATAAACAATCTGTCGATCAAACAACCGTGTAGAACTAACCTAATCTAATCGATAAAATGTTGATCAACCGACTCAAACCCTATATTACTATATTTTACAATATACATTACTTACTATAAATGTTATCGTAAAATTCACGTAACGTCAGTTTTACTAATCCTAAAAAATCAATTTGTTAATTATATCTATAAGGGTAGCATTGGTGGTAAATAATGTTATAAATAAATCAAAATTTTGTGGTTCAAAACTAAAATTAAGGTTAATATAATGATTGTTTTAGCGGATATATATTTACACTTAAATTAAATCTTAAGGCAAAATTTTTTGCATTTAAAATATTTATCAATATCAAATGATCATATACTGATTATATTAAGGATAATCAATTTTGCAAAGTTAAATTTCCATGTAGGGTTTTAAATTTGAAATATTTCAACGAAATTCTGAAAAATAAATTTTTCTTTACATTTAAGATAGTAATAATAGTAAAAATATGTTCTGAATCCGTTCAACTCAGAATTTTAAGGTTAAACAAATGTGTAGTGTCCCCGCACACAACAGTGCAGATGCATTGGTGAATTTAAATGTAGTTGTTATTGAAGCAAAAAGTATGGTAGACGATATTTTAAAAATTAGATAGTGCAGACGATTAGTATAGGTACATTTACTGTTGTAATGAATGTATAAATATTTCGTGACAAAAATAGTGTTAATTAAAAGAATTCGAAAAAATATTTTAAATGGACTTAAAATAATTGATACATTTGCAATTACGAAAATACTGATTAATTTTCCCCATGAATGTTTTTTTTTTCTATATTAAGATAGAGGGTAAAATTGTAAATTATTAGTACACTTTCAACTGCTGACGTACCTACAATAACGAATGTCGTCAAACAACAAAAATAAATAGGCAAAAACTAACAAATCGTTTACCATTTTCAGCAGGCCTTTTCTCGTATTGATTGTATGTTTCATTTTGTTTAATTAGGTCTGAAAAATTATAAATAATTTTGTAGTCCAAGTTTGGACGACTCGGGTTTGTATAGGTACTGGCAAACAATTAAATAAAAAAAACCAACACACTTCTTCAAGTTACACAATTTATTATTTATTTAACAGGTAATGTCACACACCGCAGTCGACCGGGTAACTGACGTCCCTCTCCCGCGCGTAGACGCACTGGGCAGGTTTGTTGTACAATATCACCATTATCTTATATTCTTATCAGATTAAGATTACCACAATTTTTATATTTAAGTTTTCAATTAATTCAGAAAAGTTTATTGTTTTTAACGATGTTGTTTTTTTTGTTTGTGAACTCTTTTTAGAGTATAAGGAATGCTCTGATTTTTACATTTAATACTTCTAATGAAAGGTCTTGGCTCTTTTGTGGTTTTTGGAGGGGTGGAAAGATTAAAATTTATAAAGTCTCAATAAAAGAAGTAGCTCAATTTATACCAAATACATTAAAAATTACGGCAAACGTATTTTTGACATAATCGATTTAGTTTTTTGGTCATAACTTCCAAAATAATACGGAATTAGCGGAAAATTTTACACAATATTGAAATAGGTAAGATACAAGTGTGGTCCAAAGTTTATGTGGTTTTGAAAATTTTTGAGCTAAGTATAGATCTTTTTGTCCGATAAAAGATTTAATTTTCAAAAAAAAATTTTAAAATTTCAACACGAAGTTCACAACAAATATATACATTAGATACTAAAATATTTCAAAAATCCATTGTCGCATCTTTTTTTTAGTTGTTTAAATTTGGTACAAAGTCGAAAATTGGTCATGCCTTTGACTTATTTTTAGAAAAAAATTTGTAACTCACACAAATTTATTATTTCAGAATTTTAATTAAAGAAAGTTATTTAAGATAATTTAAGAATTTAAATTAAACTGTGTTATGTTAAACAAAACTTGCTATCTGCTAAAAAATATCAAAAAAATCTGCCCAATAGATTCCGAATGCGTACACAAAAAGCGTTGAAATTAATATTGTTTATTCGGGTATACGTGAATTTAGGAAATTCGGTATTTTTGGACGATTTTTATTGTTAAATTTGGTTTTTACTAGAACGTATACTAGACAACTGAGCTCGCTCAGAATTGTGTTTTCAAAAGCAATGTTTATCATTGAATTCAGATATTAAATTATGTGTTTGAACCTCAACTTCTAAAGTAGTGACCCCGCCCAAAGCATGGTTGCTACCCCGTCAAACAACCTAGGTGACTTAGAGTGATCCCCGCTTTTTTTGTATTTATTATTTATACAATCTGTTCTTAAATGAAACAATAAGCATAATAAATGACAGTTTAAGTAAAAAACAGATATGACTGAGAATAGGAAGCTTCCCATTGAAAGAACTACGACATGAAAAATAGAAGTTAAAAAAAAATTGTCTCCAATACTTTAAACGTTATTCGCAATTAGTTTTTCAAAAAAGACATAGAATTCATTTAAATTAAAACAAAAATTACTATTAAATTAATTAAATACCAAATAATTTATATCAATAAGGATAATTTATAAAAAAAAAAAAAAATAATTTATGGATACATATTAGTTATAAGTAATAGAAAACATTTGTTTGTTTATTAGATAAGCAGGTCGCGAAAACCATTGTCTTTTTAACCTTTTCAAGGGAATTCCCTGAAAAAGATGCAGATTATTATTGGACGACTGTAATCTTGGATCTTGGGTTGGAATGATGATTTAGCTTTTTATTGAATCATTTGTAGTGGAGCTTGGCGAATTTAGTGCCGGTGAGTAGGCTAAAGTCAGAGTAAAGGGGTATTATAGGAGAATTTTGAATTGAACTTTGGAGATGACGCAAAGGACTTTGTATTGAAACCTTTGTATACGGTTAGTATTTGAAACTTTGGCTGAGCCCTAGAGCTATGAGCTGTAGCCCTAGATGGTTCTGAGCAGTAATTTAGTAGGTAATTAGAAGTTAGGAACGGCCGAAGAAGGCGAAGACAATAATGAAGTGTTTGGGTTTTACTTTTTATTTGAGCTGATCAGGTATGTCGACGGCCAATGTTGACTCCAAAGAAGCGTACCCATTGGCAGTAGGAAGGTTAATAAAGTTGATGAGAAGGAGGGCCTGGCATACTTCCCGTCGGAGCGTAATAGTGGAATGGATCGATTTAAACTCGTTTATATTTTAACTCCCCACTCTTTGTACCAGGCTTAGAGAAGGTGAAGGTTAATAAAAGGTGGTCCTGTACGTAGCTGGAGGCTAGGTGGGAATCAGAACTAGAAGCTAGGATAGTTTTACTGTCAGCGAAGTCAACAACAAGAGTATGGGGCAAGGAAGGTTGATCGAATAAATACAAATTGATAAGTGTAGGCACAGAAATGGTGAAATCTATTTGCACTGGGAAAAGCCGTTCTTCGGATCTAAACCTCGAGGAGTAGGGCACATTTGTAGAGGGGAAGCAAGAAAGTTTTCGACTTTTTCGATTTTGCTGGGTGACAGGTTATTATAATACGGTTGGAAGGTACTTTCTAAGTGTTTCATGAATATGTTTGATTTATCTTGATCAGAGACGGCCCATGCACCATCATTGTTATGTAGAGAAGGGAGTGTATAATGAATACGTAAAAGTTTCCTTGAGTTCTTTAAAAGTGAGCCATCTTTATGTGAAAGTGAAGATGCGTAGTTTGCATTATAGTCGGATTTATGGCTATCAAAAAGGCGTTTGAATTTTAGCGTAAAGGCGTTGTAGTGACGCTTATCGGACGGGTATCTGGAATGTCGCTAGATTGCTCGCGTACGACGTTTCAGTTTCAAATTAATACAGCTATTATTATATCACACTATGCTACAGTATTAATTGTCGTACATAATATACGTACAGTTCATTGTTTAGGAAGTAAAGTGTTATAGTTAAATAAAATTACATTTTCCTTTCTGGCCAGTGGTATGTGATTTATATTTATATTAGAATAATAAAAAAATATTCAAGGAATGAAAAGAACACCAGCAACCTAAAAATATAAGACAATTAATATGACATGTGAGAACATCCTTTTTTGTCGACAAGACGCAAAAGAAACGATTAAACCGATATTATTTTGAATTTTGAAAAATAAAGCGACAAATTCGAAGTTGTGCATTGATCAAAATCAATATAATGGTTTTCAAGAAAAAAATATCTTAAGTTTTCGTTGGTTTGTATTGTGTTTTGACGTAACTGATTCTTTGGCTCCATCAATTACGTGTTATTATAATGTAGTAAAATATGTAAATTGTACCGAAAAGGTTTAAACAATACAACTGGTGATTATAAATTTATGAACCAACCAAAAAGAATCGAGAAAATTAAACGTGCTCGATGAACAGCCAGTCAGGACACTTCATAATTAGTCGAAAACAATATTTTATGTGATTTGTAACAGTCCTCAAAACAAACTTCATTTATATTTGCATTCGTTATCCTATTCAAATTTTTGTTAGCAATTTATTATTGCTTTCAAAATTTAATTTTCTTCAAAACCACTGACAACCAGAAGATGTGCTGACTGCAAAGCCGTAATCGATACACCAACTGGCTACTTATCAGCAGACAAGTTTCGTTGGGTAATTTCTTTAAAACTCTGAGCAAAGCGAAAAATGTATGTTTTTACAATGATGTTTTTTTATTTGTATTTTTTTGTTTTTGTGTCAACAACTTATTGAAGTATAGCTCCAATTTTCAAAGTCAGTAACTTTTCTAAAAGGTTTTTCGTTTCTGGTGGTACTTGGTTGAAGCTTTTTTTGAAATTTTGATTATTTTTTGAGTAGTGTACCAAAAACAACGAAAATTGTAAAATTACCAAATCCGGCGTAAGAACGGCTATATATTCCTATTAAACTATCGTTATAAACAATTATTCCACGTGGTTTTCAAACTTGTATGTACTAAATTAATTTAGTATTTCAGATAAGGTACGTAAAATACACAATTTATAGGAGCAATTTGCGATCTTTTTTATTTCCACTCAGGACTTATTAGATTAGTCAGTTTACTCAGAATGTGATGATTTATATGTGTTGCTTTCAGATATAAAATAATACGAATAAACTGCAACTTTGAAACCAATGATCTACCACAAAGCGTAGTCACTGCACCTTTACCATGGTAACGTTTTTATTAATATTGTTATTAAACATTATCGACAGAGAAACATATTTTTTGAAAAATAAACTAGCAAAATTTTTAAATACAATACATGTATTATTATTACAATAGTTTTAATGCATTTGTTATAATAAAAACTTACGATATTTGGTTGAGAAAGATAGGGAAATTATGTTTACAAAAATTAATAAGACTAACATTATGGCTTTGTAATGAGAAATGTTCATGTTTTCGATTTATGTTGAATTTCTATTAAGAGCACAAATGAAATAAATTTACCGACGATTTTTCTTTTTATGATACTATGCTGCTCATGTTTTTGTAAAATTGTTGAACAATGGCAAAATACTTCCGGCATGAGTTCTCCTGAAGTGTAAATAATGGGGCATATTCAGGGGGCGAAAAAGAATGGTTTTGTGGCCAAAACTAATGAATTATAAATACTTAAAGTAAAAATTGATAGTTTTGGTAAAAACAAAACACGTAGCAATATAAAAAAGTTGTTACAAAAATTCATATTTTAGTTTAATTAAAAATATTTTTAGATCTTGAAAAAAAAAAGAAAAAAATCAGTTGTATTCTTTTATTCCTAAGGTCGTGAAAATGGAAGTGAAAATGACAAGTCAATTTTTCTATAATTTCTTTTTCAGTAAGAGAATATTATTTTTTAAAAAAATCTGGAATGTTATATTCTTTGAAATGAGCTTTTATTCAAAATTGTATTTAATATACATTTTGTTTCTTTAAAAAACATTTTTTTTTACAATTTTCATTTTCATAAAATTCCTTGAAACAAATTGCGTAGTAAAGTTATTACTGTAAGAAATAATTTTTATTTTTCGTTCAAATTTGAAATCATTCATGTCTAGTATTAACTATTTTTCCAACTGTTAAATAAAGGATCTTCAAAATTGAAAATAGTTAATAATATTATTTGTTCACAATTAGTTTAATATTATTAAATTATTTTTGTGCTCAAGCATTTCCGACTCTCATAATTTTATTGTTGAGTAATAGATATATTTATATCTTTTTGTACGGTCTAAAGAGAAATCAATTGTCCATATATATGGCATTTAAACAAGTTATTTTTAAATATTTTATAGTGGATATAGTCTCGTAGAAAATTGACTGATTTTTGACTTTCATGTACATATATTAAGGATTAACTTGAATGTTTTTTATATTTCCATATTATATTATTATATAATATGTTTTACACATCTTCATCTTACGTTACAAGCAGTAAACATGCATTTAAGAGTTTTTATTCTGTAATCTGATCATGATTGTTATCGTTTATACCGTCATAACAAATATCAAGTGCTAATTTTTAATACGATATCGAAAATACTATATCCTGATTAAGTGACTGATTTGTCATCGATGAGTTGGAACCGCTAAAGCTATTTTATAGTTTAATATTATGACAGTACACCATACCAACGTCTCTTAAATTGGACGAGTAAATTTAGCAGAAACTGAAATTGATATATAAACAGTTAAAGGCTCATTGATGGCTAATTAAATGCCTTAATTAGGAATATATTGCTATAATAATTTGCTCAGAAATAATTGTTCTGCTACCTTAGTCATTAAGGAGCAAAGCATGTCAAAAAATTGAGTCAAACAGCAAAATTGTGTTTCTGTCTGTTACAGTAATTTAGCGCCTCTTCAGAAGTTAATTAAATTCCGTAGTTAGAAATGTATGGCTCCATTAATTTGCTCAAAAATTATTGTTACTTTTATGCAGCATTATATTTCATGTACAACAGGTAACATTAAACCAATTGGTGCACTCTGATGAGTGATAATGCGCGCCGGGCTAGAACAATGTATTTCTCGAAAATATAAAATAAACAGACTTGAATTCGAATCAATAAACGTTAAAACATTATTATTATTTATATTTCCGACATTGTTTGTGATATAAGGCGCATGGATCACTTCGCCTTCCATCAAAAAACGCATAATATATCTTATCGAATTATTGATTTTGCAATTGTCATAGTTTTCGGCAAATAACTCAGATTAACAATCACAATATTAAAAATAGTTTTATGTAAAATTGATTTTAAAGCCAAAATCCAAAATGTTAAGTAGTTTTCAACGTATAGATCAAAGCCTTCTGATACATAGCCGAGAAAGTAATTCTAAATGTGGAAATTTAAAATACAAAAACAATTAAAAATATAATAAATCAACTATCATTCTTTAGATACTCGCATGCTATTCCAATAAACACATGCATTTAAATTGAGAAAAAAAATGTTGTAAAAATTGTTTTTTGACATGTATAAAAATTCCTTGTATATTTCAAGTTTAAAAACAAATAAAATAGGGTTAGTTTTATTTAATTATATTTTTATAATACGTAATTTAAAAATACAATTCGAATACTTTTTATCAAATTATTTTTGAATTTAAGAATTCAAAATATCGTAAAACTAATGGTTAATTTGCCAATTTAAGAATTTTAAAAATATGAGCAGTGATTTGGATTAGGTAAAGTACTCCAGCTATGAATTGACCATTGCTCTTATAAACTATTTTAAAAAGAGTGGTTTCAATTTAAAATATTTTAGATAGAAGTACATAAACTGTTACTTATTGAATTTTATAATTTGGTCCACGTGTTTTATATTGCAAAGCCCAATGCATAATATTGAATCTTATTCGCATTAATTTTAACTTCGACACCTAAAAGTATCGGGACTGATAAATATCAAATTTTAAAAAAAAAAAAATGTTAAAAATGTTTAGTTAAAAAACACCATTTTCAAAATTAAAAAGTTTCTATTTTGTTGAACAGAAAATTGTATAATTTCCAATTTCGTTTTTGTTAAAATTGTTTATTTTGAAAAAAAAAACTAATATTTTTATAGAACATTGATTACAATAATTACATTTATTATAATTTAAAAGTATTGTATTATATTATATTATATTGAGCTTGACATTTGTTGAAATCGAATGCAATATATTCTTGTTTGTCTTAATGAATACATGCAAATCCGTACATAAATATTATATTATACCTAAACACATTATAGTTTTTTAACACATTATAGTGTTTAGGTAACAAAAGACTTTAATATTTTTAGAAGATTTATAATTATTTATAGGAAAAATTTAACAAAAATGTATTTTGTTTATAAATTAAATTGTTTTATCTGTTTTATTTTTTAAAAATAGGTTTATAATTTGTTAGGTGTTTTGACTTTACTTTCAAATTACAATAGATACATAATGAATTACAAAAAATATTTATAAAAATCAATTTTTATGAGAGTTTTAGACGTTTGAAGAATTATAGTGGTTTAAAAAAATTTCTTTTGAGTCAGTAAAAGGACCGTTTTACTGTAACGACTTGTGCTAATTATACAATAAATGTTTATATACAATCAATATTATTATATGACAATTAAATGGTTTCCTTCTTTATTTTCTATAATTCAATTAATTTAGTTAGAGTTCCGAACTATAAAAAATTAAATAAAACATTTCAAATAGAAAATGACTATATTCAAAACACAGTATTAAAAATTATAAATAAAAGTCACGTGACATTATTCGCGTACATAGTGCATCATCAATTGTTCACATGTACATAATTATTAATCTCATACAAATATTTTGACTTACAATAAAATCATAAAACTTTTTAAAAACCATTTTTTTATTTGTTTTAGTATATTTATTTCTAGTAGTGTTGTAAAAAAATAAGAAACCAGTACTTAAAATAGTTTAAAACTATACAAAACCTTCACAAATGAAAACTATTAAAAATAACATAATTTTATTATGTGCCTGTCAACACCTACTTTTATTTTATTGATTGCAGTTTTAAATTACTACTACAACAACAAAAATAAAATCGTATTTCATATATTTTTTCTTTTTTTTAACCATTATAAATTATTGTTTTTAGCGTTTTCACGTTGAAAAAAATAATTATAGATTATCTATTGTGTTTTCGATAATAGTTTTAAGGTAGCACAAGTTCTCAGTATTTTTAAAACATTTGAGTAGCAAAATTTACGCAGTATTATTTTAACGAATACGAAGAATATAATTATACATGTTACGATGTTCGTTTACCCGATTGTTATACTTAAATCTAATCTCTTATTTACTCATCTTTATTGATTTCAACTTTCCTTTGGAAATTTAATACATTAATTACTGCAACGTGATTAAATGTTAAAATATTTATAATTATATTAACTTTAATGGTAAAAATAATTATTTCAGATTGAAAAACAAAGTTTATAAATTATAATTGAAACCAATATATTGTGCTCAATATAAAATATAATATGGTTAAGAAACATTTAGGAAATCTACATTATAATTTTATGTAGCGATAAGAGCATAATATCTATTACCAACAACCGCAGTGCTTTAAGGGAAAATAACCACCGTTACACATTTTACCTATTTAAAATTTTTATAATTCTTGTGATGCTCAGAACCTAAAAAAGCGGCACAGTGCAAGTGTATAGTAGTAAAAGTGAGTACTCCATCTGAACCATGGAGTAAATAAATAACCAACCATCAATCGAATTGATTTCCATTAACTTATACCAATATCAATCATAAAAATTGTTGTGCATAACACCCCTTCGTATAACTATGCTGCAAGTCGGTAAAACTGTAGGTATAGTGAACAAGCGAGGAAAAAATGACGAATTTTCGAAGCGAAAATAAAATAGCACCAATCTTTCAGTCGTAGCAAAAACATGAGATTTTGAATAAAATTCAAAACATTTCTTTTTCAATCATGTTGGAACATAGCAATTTCGAGGATCAAATGATTTCAATTAGGTACTGAAAAAGATGCGTGTAGAGTATTTTTATTACAAAAAAACATTAATCGAATAAATCGAAAAAAAAACACAAATCGATACGGTCAAAACTATCAGCGTGCGTAGATCAATATCTTGAAGGAACACGTCACCATGGTAAAAACGTGGTCCGATTCTACGGAAGTCAGATACAAATTTAGTTAATCGAATGACTATTGTAATGTCGTATGACCAATTATCAAAAATTATAATTAGACGAGCATTTTTCTAGTTTAATTACAAAAAATTATTTAATTATTTAACAGTATACAATATCATCAACAGTGGTGGATCCAAGGGGGGGGTGAGGGGCCTTGCCCCCCCCGCCCTATGACCGAAGCTAGGTTTTTAAGGGGCCCGGTGCCGGCTATACCATTACAATAGTTGTAAATAGGAAACATTGATTTAACAGTAAAATTAATGATTGAACTTAAATGCGACCTATACATTTATGTTCTTTCATTAGAAAAAAAAAATATTCAGTTACTGTTTTGACTTATTAGATAGGAGATAATTGTTTCCTGTAAAACCAATATTCCCATTTGAATACGGCACCGGGCCCAATTAATGTTTATAATTTTATCTTGAAATTGTGAGTAATCCTCAAAACCAGACTTTAATGAGTTGAATCTTTGTAGACCAGTCCTATCTTATCGTAATTTATGTTACACGCGTCACCACGTTTTGATGTAGTTTCAATTTCAAATATCGGAATTGAATTCTTAACCACGCTTACGTGGTTAAGAAACGATAGTTAGTTAACGAAAGTTAATTCTCGTTGGTCTTTGATTGTAAATCGTAATTTGTCGTCGTAAATTATACCGAAGTTTTCGATTGCTGTTTTACATCTCATTGTTTTGTTTTATTATTTATTATTTCACAAAAACGTCAATTGAAAAACTCAAAGTAGGAAGATCACTTTTTACCCAATGATCCAAATGACATACTAGGGTGACCCTAGGTTAGGTGATGGAATGACCCCTAGGGTTCTCTACAATAACATATAAACCATGACCATAATTTAAATTGCATTATTATCATTAAATTTTTGATTACAGGCCCCCTCCCCCCCCAAAAATTAAATCCTGGATCAGTCACTGATCATCGATCTACATTTTTTTTGTTATAATTAATAGCTTGTTAAAAAAAAAATTTATTAAATCCTCGTAAAAACAATTATGAAAAAGGGAGCGCCGGGATCAGTCTAGGTTGCGTGGGTAGTTTGACGGGGTAGCGACTACGCTTTGGGTGGGTCACTAGTTTAGAAGTTGTGGTTTAAACGCATTATTTAATTTCTGAAAGCAATGATAAATCATTGCCTTGGAAAATACGATTCTGAGCGAGCTCAGTTGTCTAGTATACGTCGTGGTAAAAACAAATTTAACAATAAATACTCTTGTCAAATATGTATCTCTCCTATTTTATTATTGTGTAAAAGTTTCAGCTTGGTCCAATCTTTAATTTGGATGCTATGATCAAAAACATCTAAATCGATGTGGAAAAAACACGTTTCCCGTAATTATTTGTTCTCCCCAAGTTCGATTACTCCCTTAAAAATGATCAAAATAGTTTGAAAACTAAGCAGTTAAACTCTTTTTAATGACACATATAAATTTCAAATCAAACGGAGCACTTTGGGGAATTTGACCGTTTTTGTTTTTTCCTCAGAACCAAAAAATAATCAACGTTTCTAATAAAGTACCATCTCGGATCAACTATCGATCTTTTGAGGTAATGTACGTTAACATTGAAGCATTTTTTCTACTAGAAAAAGTGATCACAAAAATAAAAAAAAACCTAATCCTAGTCCCTAGGGGTCTCCCTTTACTGACTTTTCCATAACGTGTTGTCATCCTAAACAAAGCTGTATGTAAAATTTCAGCTAGATAGAACAATGGAATGTGGGTTAAATGTTAATTAAAATATTTGAAAATAAAAAAATTTTTGAAAAAAAAATGCAAAAAACTTTTTTTTGGGATTCGAACCAGCGCGGCACCCAGTCGACGAACAATAATATTATAGTGTGACGCACCATTTTATCGACACTTTTCTTGTACGCTTTTGAAAACTACTTGGCCGATATCTTTGAAATTTTCGTATACTTATAGAAATTTTCGTTTTACATAACATATTAAATTTTTCATTCTTAAATAATAAAATTGTGTAAGTTACAATTTTTTAAAAAAAAAAAAACACAAAATTACAAATTTCGGCTAATTTTCAGAATTAAAACGACTATAAAGAAGAATTGCGACCAACGATTTTTAAAATTTATTAGTTACGAACAATTATATATGTTGTTAACATTGTATTAAATTTTCAAAACTTTTTCTGGAAAATATAAGTTTTTATTGAAATTAAATGACAATAAAATTGGGAATTTTTGAATATTACAAAGTTCTATATTTAGCTCAAAAATTTGTGAAATGTTTTGAAATTTGCTTAACACCTGTACATCACTAATGTTAACATTGTGTGAAAATATCAAGTCTTTCCAATCATTATTTTGGGAGTTATAACTAAAAATTACAAAAAAATAACATTATACTGTGAAGTTTGGTATACCACAAATTTAGGTTGATAACTATTTTAGATGGTATGGTACTATATACAGTAAACATAGTATTATATTGAAAAAAAATAAAATTAATTAATTCTAAGAAATTAAAAAAAAAAAAGGGAGTAAGTATTTTAAGTTGGGTTAGAAGTTGTTAGGCCTACGCTTGACTACGAATACTTGACTATGAATACTTTATTAATGTTGGCAATAAAATAAATAATAAAAAAATAAATTTCTAGAGTTACAAAACTAAAACAGTTGCGTAATATATGGCCAATTTACAAAATGTGTTCGGTTTGAAAATTACTCATATGTAAGTAGTGCAAGCAAACCTATATTATGCTGTATGTAGGGCGTACAATCTCATTTCATAGTATCCTCTTTAAAGAGAATTTTCATTCTACGAATATATATATAAATTGAGCATTTTTTTAAACCACTTGCTCAGGCCAAGCAGTTAATTGGTGTAAGTCAAATTTTTTTTTTATTCACCAGTGGAGAGACAGACATCCACAACCATGACGCACACGTGTGTGTGTGTGAGTGTGTGTGTGTGTGTGTGTGTGTGTGTGTGTGTGTGTGTATGTGTATGTTATCCTTATGACGTACCTATACGAAATTGTATTGTACTACTTAATAACAACACCTACGTTATACAATATAATAGTACCTACTGCATTTCTATTGACTATAATTTTAGTCTTAAGTAATGTTTAATTGTAACAATGATTCATTGACCCCCACACGAGTCTGATTAGCGGAACTCATTTCATCTTCAACGAAAAATCAATTAATATAAAATTACCGTCATATTTTTTTCAAGTTTTATCCGGTTACGTATCGGGACGGCACACTAAACACACCCCAACCACGGTTACAGTAGGTTCTGCAGGCTTACTTACCGGGTCCGGGGATGGGTGAGGGTGGTTTATTCGATGGTGGCTTGGCGGTGTTGTGAATCGCATTATCGGTCATCTTCCCCCGAACGCCCGCCGGCGTTTGGAGCGTTTCAGTTGCCCGCGCGCCACGGAACGAGTAAGTTCGGGGATTGTTTCGTACGCGTCGTTTCGGCTCTAATCGCCAAGTTCGTTAGGGTACGAGATCGTACGTACGCTAAGATTCTCGCCTTCCGAAGGGTTACGTTTTCCATCACCGGTCAACCATACTACCACAACAAAACTGTGATTAATTTGTACGTATGTTATATTATGTTTATGCAAACAGGAACAGTGGTTGTAAACAATATAGAGTAAACAATAAAAAATATTACACGCTGCAGTCAATAACCTGATTTTTTATTGTGTATCTGTAGTCTGTACCAACATAATCGTCTTTATTTTTCTACAAAAAACTAAAACTTGACTACGAAAAAATCAAAAAATAATAACAACTTTCTATTTGTAACGAAAATACAATTTATATAGGTAATCGGAAGTTATTTCATCGACCAAATGAAACATACTACCTACATTATTTGAACTGATTTATATGTCATCTTAAAATTTATATGTTTGTTTTATATAATATAACGTCCGACCACGTCTACCAATATTGTACTTTAGTTACGAATAGAAACTTATTATTTTCTACTTTTTTTTTTTTTTGTAGTCGGGTCTTGGTTTTATATTAACTTTATTTTTGTTTCACTCTTTTTATTAAATGATGGAATGTATAGGCAACATCTGTTACTGCAACGAATTCATTTGGTCTAGACGATTAGAAAAAATACTTATTAATAATCAATTAACACGGTAAATAATAATAGTTTAAAAAAAAAAAAAAAAACTAATATATATCACTTGTGACATCCTATCAAATTTGTAAACACCTCATTTGTTAGAATCTAATCATTATTGTGGCCTTTACAACTCAATATACCAGCACACACACATACATACAACCTATATATGCATAATTCTAATTTATAGTCGAGTAAAAATCACGATTAAAGATTCCTATGTAGGTACATTTAAATCATATACGATATGTTTATTAATTTTATCAATCATTAAAGTGTTTCATCAGCATATTATTGAATATTTTAAGCTTATGTACCTACAATCTATAAGTTACAAGCCTTAAAAATGAAAATATCAGTACTGTATAACTCATTAAACACAGCCCTATAGAGTTATAAGAATTGAATGTTCTATACTTAGCACAAAAATGATATAAACTGTTTAAACTTGTTCGTTCCTGATATTGTGTAAACGTTTCGAAAAATTTAAACCTTTTTTTAGTGGAGTAAGTAATAGTCGAAAACAAGTAATGAGACATACGACGAACAAACAATATCGAAACGCGTTATAACCAAAATCGTACGAACTAATTTTTTTAATTTTGACTTTTCAGTAAGGTACTATATTGAAATAATAAATTAAAAGTTGGACGTTAAATTTGTAAACATATTTTATTCATTAGTTACAAAAATAATGAGCTGAATTAGGTCTACTGAAAAAAATATATTTTGGTCATTACAATATAAAAAATATTAAAAATTACATGAAAACAAGATAAACTTTTTTTTAAACTTTACTTATTTAACTGCAGCAAAATGTAGTTAAATAATTATGCGGACATTACAAAAAAAAAATTAATAAAATGTTGAAAATAATATTGCAATCGGCAATTACCTTATATACTTTTTAAACATTTCAATTTTAACTGTATAGAAGAAAATTATTTAAAGACTTTTATCAAAATAATCTTACAAAAAACGTCGAAACCAACGAGTCGTTGAATGTTATATCCTTAAAACATAACTAAGAATCATAAGAAAATACCAAAATATGTATATCCATGTAAAAAATATATAATTTATCATATGGAGAAAAATTCCAATAAATTACACAATTATTTGAAGAGTTTCAGATTTCTAAAGTAAGCTGAGCTTGTAGACTTATTAAAGTAAACAATGTGTATTGTTTACAGTAAGTTATACACCCGAAACTTACTTATACTTACTATACTTATCGTTATGGCTTATATGTTGCTTAATATAATAAGGCGTAAAATAGAGGTTTTAAAATACATTTGGGATGGAAACTTATTGGACACTCTCTTTTAAAACTGACAACTAACGTTTTTCAATGAAAGTTACATTGCCTTTAAGATTTACGTTTATTACGTTATTTAAATGCAATTTTGTTTAGATAATTACGCTGCATTATATTCTGCGTTTTATTTACACGCAAAAATAATTAATACTATAAAAAATTATGAGATAAAATAAAGTGTGGTTACGATATTAGCTTATAAGAGAGTATGATTTTAAAAATATTTAAAATAAATCCAAAACGACATAACAACCAATGTATTATATAGCAGTGATAAATACAAAATAATGATTTATTAAAAAGGGTGGTAAATTTAAGATACTAGAGCTTGTAGGTGTGGTGACTACATTCTTGGGCAGAAATAGACAGCACTATTAAAGTTGATATTATAATTAATGGATTCTTTAAAAGTATAAATTAAACTTTTCCTCTAGGCGGTAGAATGGTTTGCCTAGTTGCTATTTGCAAGTATCTAGATTATAATTCTTTAAATTATATTTTTTATTTTCTTTGTGTCGTTTGAAATAATGGAAACGGCCAAAATATATTATTTTTCAAATAAACCGAGTCTCGCTCGTATTTGCGATTTTGGTGAGCGATTTTCAATTGCTTACCGATTTAATAAACAACTTCTACTAACCAAACATGCTGAAACAGTGACTCGCTGCAAAGTCTTAGTAGCTCACTTCATCAACCTGCACACCTAACCTACAGATTCTCGGGATTTTTTTTTTATTTCTCCTATTCTCTATAGACCACCCAGTTTTACCCCAGTGTTTTGTTTCATTCGTTAAATAGTTAATAATATATTTTTTTTTATAATATAACGAGCTATGTTGCATGTCAGGTTTATATCAACTATAGGTGAGTACCTACTCATGACGTACAGTATGGATCATATTAGTTATCAATTTATACTAAGAAGTATTTTCATCTGATGGCATAAAATAAGATATATCTTAGTCTACATCAAAATGCAACATTTTCTGAGAGATTTTATGGGTGGACATAAAAATATTAAAAAAAAAGAATCCCCAAAATATTCGATCACTCTTCAAAATAACACCCCTTTTTTATAAAAAAAAATATAATAAATTGTCCCCCACCAAAAATCGAATAAAATCTTTGCCTATGAGAATTTTGAAATTTAGTAGATGTGAGCTGTTGTAATTATGTCACTTCACAAAATGTTAAGGTTGTTGCCTGGCAACCAATGACGTCGAAAAAATTTCCAAAATGGACTGGACGCGCATAATATTTATTGTAATAAGAATTGTGTAGAATAAAATGACAAATACGTACGGTTGTGTAAAAAAGAGCATTCCAGAATACCGTTCATGCTTTCTCTAATTCGTTTAAAGTGACGTTCTGTTAACAAAGAAGAGTATTTAGAATTCCATTTAAGTTAATATGTATTGTTTTTTCTCCCAGACTTTGGCGTTTGTGAATTAACGATTTTTACACATTCGTTCGCACCTACGTGCATATTTTGCACCGATAAACGTAAGCACGGAACGTAATCGCGCTTATATAGAAATATTTTAAACGTAAATATTAGTGTTTGCAATGATTTTTTTTTTTCTGAATTACTAAAAATAACGAAAAATGGGAATTATTTAGCTAAAACGAAAAACACGTTTCGTCGCGTAAATTTGGACGGAAATTTTTTGTAATGTTATATTTTTAAAATTTCCAAACTCGAGACTCCTTCGTGAAAACCGTTTGCAATTTGTTTATCAATCTGGTAATTTCTATATTAAAACATGTTCCGGCTTTTACGCAATAAAATCGTAAGTATACGTAGGTATACGTTCATCATTAGCTATTTATTGTTTTAGAAAATAAATAAATTATTTATAATAACCTAAAAATGATAACGATTACATTTTTTTCGAACAATACGAGACAAAATAACAATGGAGTCAAAGTATTTGAGTATTCAAATGAAAAAAAGGGTATTACGAATACAGAACGCTGAACGGTTGGCTTGTTGCGTAGTATAGAGAAAATGATCGGAGCAATTATACTAATATATTATAGTAATATAATACTGACCTCGAGAAAAAAATACATAGATCATTGTAAAACTATACATTTTTCGCTTTGTTAAGAGTATCAAAAAAAATTATTCAATTTTAGCTTACAAAATTCCTTATTAAAATGATGTTTAACAAACAGAGTCTACGCGTCATATGTTTGCTGTTTTGCTGAAAGCTTCACTAAACCTTTGTGGTCAATTAAATTAATAGATAATATTAATATGATACTTTTAGCTGATATTAATTTTTTTCAACAACTCAAAACACTGATGTGTATCACGTACAAGCCATCTACGCAGTTTTTGTAAGTATTCCCGTACATTAAAAAAATAATAACAAAATTGACACGAACGCCATAATGTAACGTTAAGTTTTTGTGCTGTTATTAACGCCTTTGGGGCATCACAACATAAATGAATTCAATTTACCTTAAACACAAAATATAAGTCACACGGTGGTGAACAAAAAAAAAAAAATAAATAAATAAAAACTGATTAGACAATTACAATTTAGACACTGTAATTATAAAATATATAACCTAAAAACATCAATATTTTATGACGTATGGTAACGTGAATTCTTGAACATTTTATCCGATTTACGTATGCTACACTAAGGTATGTGTTAATTTCAGTATAAAATCGAATGAAAGTTGTACATTAAAATTATATAATAGATTGTGCCTACCGAATATATTATATTTTAAGGTAAAACGCGTAAATGGAAAAATTTCCAGGTTTCTTGAGTTCTAACAAAAATATCTATATACTTAACGCTATATTTACAATAAAAAAATGTAATTCTTCACGAAATGTAGTGTTAAATGAATCTCATTTGATTTTTAAAGTCCTTAATATTTCATTCCAATAATTTTCGTCTTAATTTAAACGAAATATTTATTCACAATAATACTGAAATTGTTTTTACAACTTTTATTTATTCTTACTATGTTCTAATGATGTTCATCTTTTAACGTCAAACAATTTAACGGATAATTTGTTTTGCTGCTTTATATTCTATAAAGTATGTAATTTGATATACGTAAATATTGATTTTAAATTATAAAATAAGTTACATAGTATTAAAAAACATAGTGTTATTATTGAAAATAATAATATTGAAATACAATATAAAGTATAGTAGTATTACATTGCAAATCATAAGGAACGACTTTCATGATACCATGGCACTACAAATTAATTTTTTAAAAAAACGTTTAAATATATATATATATATATATATATATATATTGGTCAAGTTGACGTTTGTTGTTTTAATAATTTATAAATTAACAATAATAATAGTAAGTACAGTAAGAAGATTATCATCTTGTTACTCGTTCTTAGTCTTACTTTTACTCAATGGTAATCCTATTTCCAGGGGCGTCATTTCAATATTTGCTGGGACAGGGCAAAAAAATTACAGGTCCAGTACTCGAATTTTTTCACCGGCTCAATTAAAACTATTTCATCATTTCCTGTAACCTACCTAACAGCTAACACTCAGTGATTTTTTTGCTAATTTTTTTTAGGGTATACGCTTCATTAACTAAAATAACCCCTAAAAAAAATGCTGTTTGACCCGACTATTACGTTCTGCGGCTAAAACTAGCCAGTGCAACCGTTACCTAATACTTCAAATTTCTCTCCAGTCACTTATACTTTATTGAGGAGTACGGTCCTACCGCCACAGCCAAACAATGCTGAATTGCCGAATTGTGTCATCCCATTTTTATTAGAATCGGACCATTTTTATCAGTACCATCCCATATTGACCCCTGAGCAAGCCCATTTTCAACAAAATTTAATCAAAATAATGTGCGACCCACAACTTTTTTAAAAACTAGGGATGGGCAAATACATAACCCTGCCAAAATTTCAACTCCCCCATCCCCACTAAACACTAATTGAATTATATTTATATTGTTTAAAATATAATTTTAGATTCTGAATATAACAATTAGTACAATAAGTAGGATTCTAAATTTGAATAAACAAACAAATTAAATCATATTCATATGTATATTATATAAACCTTAACTTTAAAATAATATATGAATTATAAATATATTCATCAGATTTATATTAAAATAAATACAATTTAAAAAAATAATCTATACTAAAATAATTTTACGATTATTATGATTAACAGCAAATTTATCTACTACTTTTTCTAAGTTCAAAGATTTTGCTATCTTCTTTTCGATGCTCATCATGGATAAATTTGATAGGCGTTCATCCGTCATTTTATTTCGCATGTACGTCTTAAGTCTCCTTAGGCAAGAAAAAGTTCTTTCGCACCCTGCACTTGATACCGGAATTGTAATTGAAATTATAGCCATATTGTATGTTTCGTTAAAAACGATTTTATACTTTTCCAATAAATTAACAAAATTCATCAAATTTGTGTTTTCTATTTTATTTTCTTGTTGATACATGGTTATTGTATTTGGTATTATTTTAAGTTCTGATTTAAGTAGTTCTGTATCCAATTTATAATGCTGTGCTAAAGGTTTTAGGTCATCATAGCTCAGAAATTTGGTATTTTTTAGATGTAGATAATCAATAGCATACAAAATACTGGAATTATTGGAAAATCGTTTTTCTAACTCGTTGATAATTTTGTCTAAAATTGGCAAAAATAATTTTGTACGAAAATCATTTTTTGATTGAGCTTTTTCATTTTCTAATGATATATTTTCATCAATAAAAAATGATTTAAACTTTTGAGAAACACGTTTTTTTCTTATATTTTGTATTTGTTCACTGGGTAATGGTATATTATTTTCTTTACAAATATTCAAAACTTTTTCGTACATCTTTTCAAAATTTATATAATTAATTGGTCCATCACAATCGTTTGAATCGTTTCTCATATTTTTAGGGGTCATAATTAACGATTTTATTAACACCATACTTTCTGCCATTTTGGCAATAACGCCTTGTAAAAAATCACTAACTTTTTTGAACATAGTTAGTATGTTGGAAAAAAATACCAGATTTAGTACAAAGATTAAATCTATTTGATGTAAAAGACCTTTTGCAGTATTTGAACGATCTCCTCTATCGTTGATTAATTTATGGAGTAAAATTAATAATGGACTTTTTTAAGAGCCACGGTTGCAAAAACTTGTGCTGTCCATCTAGTTAAACAGATTTTTTCAATTCTACAACTGATTTTAAGTTAATTGTTTTTTGAATGTCAACAAAAAGCGAATGAACTGCCGAACCTGTCACAAAAACATATATATACAAAGGTTTTTTTAAAAATATTTTAATTATTAGGTAATTTGATTTCTATAACTTGTCATCATTGGGGAAAATTCATGATCAAAATTGTAAAAATCAAAGAACAAGTATATTATTATTTTCTCTAACTTAAAACGTCATTAAGACTTTTACGTTTTAAAAATTATTGAACAACGAAATATGTATACAGATTTGGTTTTTTTTTTTTTTTTTACTTTTCTGACGAGTGAAAATAATTTCAATGAAGTTTATAAAAAGATTATAAAACATAAAATGTTTATGTCGATGGTTTGGATTCTAATCGTGTACCTACCGAGAATATGCTGTTAACATATTGAGTTTTATTTTAAAATTTTCGATCGCGAGAATTCTTATTGTTTTTTTTATCGTGCAGATATTTTTTTTTTGTAGAAAACCGAGCGGAACGTTTTCCAACGATACAAAGCGCACGGTGAATCTCGTGTGTGGGTGTTACCACTTACCATTTATCCACGCGATACCCGGTAACGGAACCACGTTTCGGCGGCGGCGAACTGCAAGTGTTTCTCGGGAAAACCCCATTTCGGTCCATTGTTAAATTAACAGCTACCGTCTTATTGTTAACCGAACACGGTGTTTTTATTACCCGTCACGTGGTTTGTACCCTCGGCACGTGTGTCAAGGCGAAACGTTGCGTGCAAACGCTCCTCCGAATCTCTCAGATCGCACCCCTTCAAGGTGACCCCGTACAATTATAATATTGAATAATATATAATTATGTGGCGCGTACATTTAGAGGTTCAACAATTTGGATTTTACGCGTGTGCAAAATAATAATTATTAAACTATAAGACTGGAGTATTTTTTTTTTAAACTTTTTAATCGAAAAACATTTACAATAATAGTATTATTCGCCTAATATGTTTAACACCGCATTGTACTCACGCATAGCTTACATAATAATCTCCACAGCACGTTTTCTGGACAGTTTATGGAGAAAATTGCCTCGCAGTACATCATATATTATTATTGCAACAGGGTATTTTCCGATTCGAATATTTCTTTCTCGCGGAATCGAAAACGATAACTCGGCAAATCAGTTGATTTCTACAAACTTCATTTTATAGTATTATTTATGAATTGAAGTGTGGTATTAAAAAAAAAAAAATACGTGTGACGAATTATTCGTCTAAAAGAGCCAGCTACTAAAACCTGCCTCTGAGATTTCGATGAATTCCTTACTCTTAACTGTTTTTTGTTTGTCAAAAGTACTTTTGGTGTCTATTATTTTTAGCAAAAAATCATTTTAATACGAAAATTTACCGGTGAAACAAAAAAGGGCTTTCTGAAACACTGTTATGAAATAAGTGTATATTATTTTTAGTTGATAACAATATTGTTATCATAAGTAGGTACACTCTTACAAAATATACGATCATACACGGAACAATTTCGTCAGCAGTAAATTTTTCAGTCGTTACACGTTTTCAAAGTAATATATCGGCAACGCGTTGAACCGGCTTGTGTTGTGGAAAAAATTTCTCTCGCAAATACACGTGTCCTCTTTAGAAGTCAATCAGTTCTTTTCAAACAGTTAATTATAATAAATGTTTAAACGGTACTAATAACTCGGCTAATGGCTCCGACACACGGCAATAAATCACGTCCGAATGCCGTGGAACACCACGGTAGATGGGCAAAACGCGGACACGCGGATGGAACGGATGCAAGAGAAATTATTTGGAGGTGTGTGGGCGTCGTAGAATATGTGTGAAAAGGGCACTCGGCCACTTTGGACGAAGAATTATTATGGCACGCGAATAGTTCCCGGAGGACCTATACAACAGAGATACTATAATGTACGGGGTAACACACTTTGTGTGTCCCGGATGAGAACTTAAATTTTTCTATTCATTTTTCATTAAAATTTTATTAATTTTTTTAACCACATTAAGCGAGAATTTGAATGTGTGTTTTTTTTTTAAACTCATAAAAAATTTATTTATTTGTCGGCCGTTGAAAAACGGGTCCATTTCTCCGGCCACCCCAAATTTGAATTTTCTAATTCTGCTCGGGCCCAGGTTTGTGCACCGTTCGTGCGTGAATGTGCATCAAGTCCGATCGGGTTTGTGCCCCCGGAGTTATCGACAAATCAAATTTAATGGACCGTAAAAACAATAGCACCCCGAAGATTCTGAGCGAAGTGAGGTTTTTCACATTAACGTGCACGAAGTGTGCAATCGTTTTCCAAACAGTAACATCATATTTACATAACATTCAAACAATATTTAAATATTGGTGGTATAATATCGCCTACAAATTTTGGTGGTCTTAAAACATTTATAAAGGGGAATCGATCTAGATTTAAATAAACTTTTAAAAAGTTTTTTAAGCTATACCTCATGATAAGAATTCTAAAAAGGTTTAAAAAAAATAATACTTTTTGTTAAGTGCTCAACTAACCGTATAAAATAGAAGAATACCAATACGACAACGCCGTAGATTTTAGAACAAAAAAAATACCTAATAATCATACTCAATGCGCAACATTTTCTATTTTGAAATGTAGTTAAGTATTCAGTTGTTGTTGTTGTCAGAAATTTCGTGTTTTCTTTCTGTAGTGCTCCATTTACATTTTTTAACAGCTAAACAGCAGCTGTGTGCCAATATAAAACGTGCGTAAACAGTGTCGAGCGGTTGGCCCCGGTAAAATAATTCGCGAACGCGCTAGGCCCGCGTCGTTTTTATTACCTAGACTTTTCCGGAAAACTCGGTCGTATTCGCGTGCGCACGACCTGACCCTGTCGTTAAAATTGCCCCAGTTTCAGGCCGTTTGACCACGATTGTTTCCGCCACACTACCACTTTTCCGACGTCGAAACGAGATAAGTTTTCAATATCGTTCTAACGGGAAAGCCGTTCTGCGATTCACTATATATACATATATATGCGCCCAAAATTTAATAAATATTTATATCGTGACCGTTTTCCCTACCGTTTTAACCGTTTTTTTTTTTCGGGTCTTTTTTTCATCGCATGACTGTAACGTGGGAATTTAAAGTTCATAGAAAAAAAAAAACACAAAATTCTTGTTGGGAATATGTTGTTGCAGGAATTGCAACTCCTTCGCGTTTGGCTGACCGTTCGGGAATTGTAGTTGTTGGACGTCTATAATAAAGATTGCTTGTACAAAAGTAACACGAACGTGAGCAAACTCAGTTACAGCAACTATTTTGAATTGCGTAATATTTCATACTAAAAAAAAATTATAAACAAAAAACGAAAGATAGTACATTTTTACACGCATTTTGTTATTTTTGCGAAAAGATCAACGACCTATGTATTAAAATTTGACGCAAAAAATACTTCACATATTTTAATAGAATATAATCGGGTTTTGGGTTAATATGAGTGTCCTGCAAAAAAAATCATTCGGGTTATAGCGGTTTTGGGTATTGAAGTTTTTAAGGGTGTAACGAGTTTGTGTTAGTTTGGGTGCAAAGTCCTTAAGTTTTTAAGTTTTTATTCGATTCGAGTTTTTTCAAACTTTCATGTCACTATTAAAATGTATTCGTACCGATGACGCGTAAATATGTCGAGGAATCCCGTATTTGCAGCGTGAGTTGTACCCGTTTTAACGTAAGACGAATATTTCGAGTCATTCGGAATGGTGTTTTTTTAAATCGTTGTTGTGTTCGGATCAAAAAAATCAAAGATTCAAAAGAATTTTCAAATAAAATACGATTTTGGACCAAACGTAAAAAAATTTGTAAAGGTCAGAGCACTTGCCAGAATGAGTATTACCAGAAAATACATCGATATCAGCTTGATATTTTAATAGTCGTAACTATAAACGCATTTGAACCTTCAGTGTTTTTGACTTAAATTGTTTTATCTTAATTAGAAAAAAAGATGGAAAATAACAATGATATAATATATATATATATACTATAATTTTAAATCATTATAAAATAAAATGTCGTGCTGAATTCGAATTAAAAAATTGTTTGGTAATACTTTGTAGAGTAATAAATAAATAAAAAATTGATTACATTATCAAAAATTGACAAATAAGAAAACTGTAAAGTTCAGTAATTTAACTAAAAGTTCTGAAAATCAATTGAAATTATTTTTGCATGTTGATTTCACTCTTTTTTTTGTAATAAATTACAATATAAATTATTGAAAGCAATTTTAGAAGTCCCGACAAGTTTGTTTTGGATCTTTGCTAAATAATAATCGAATTATAAAAATATCATACTGCTATTACTATTTTCAAGGAATTATATGTAAATATTTAATACCCAAAAAAGTGTTGACATAAAGAAAAATATAAATCGTCAATGTCAAATTAAAACATCTTTTGTTATCGTCAAAATTTAAAATGGTTCTAAAGAACCCAAGATACCATCGCCATTTATTTAATGTGAAAATTTAATACCAAATATTCAATAAAGTGCATGTAAAAAACACTTTGCGTTTTTTTCTAAGCAAAATTCTTTGAGTTTTATTTTATCGAAACATAAATTTGATTTTATGGATATTATTTTTTTTTTTATGATTATTATTCTACCATGTACTTCATTGTTGGTGTTTTTCTTGACAAGAACTGAATAAATAAGACTCAACAATTAATTCTTATTTGCGAAAGTGTCAGGAAAATCAATAAGAATTTTTATTCATTCTTTTTTTTATTACTATTCTCCGCGGAAATTGCCCTATTCATAGTATTTTTTATGAACATGGATCAGACTTTTGAGGTACACATTAAGAGCTGAACAATATACTAAAAATGAAATCAATAAATTAGAGAAAAACAAAAATCAATGAACAAGGGGATTTAAAAATAAAGAAAAAAAGAAGTTGAAAATAAATATTAATTTTTACAGTGTTTTTACTTTGAATTTAAAATACTGTAAATAATAACTTATTGCAAGAAAACATAATATTATTTTTTTTTTTTCAATCAACAAGAATTGTTTCTCAAAAAAAAAATTATATAGATAATTAATTTTCTCACAAAAGATTAATCGTCGTTCCGGAATAGTACATACACAGTACATGTACGATGGAACAAGAAAATGGATTTAAAAATTTTGAAAAAATCCGTAGTTATTGTATTAAAAGCTTAACTAGTTCGTAAAAATAGTCATATTATAACTATCTTATATCAAAATATGAAATAATACAGCTCATTATTATGTTTAGTGATAAAATTAAAAAAATTTATAGAAAATCAAATTATGGAAACGCTTGAGTATCAATTATGATTGTAATTATATTTACTTTGAAAATATATTCCCGTTAGAATTAAATCATAAAGTTAGTAATTGCTCGAAAATTAAGGTCAGTGAAGTATAACTCATGAAAAATTTGCATTTAATACCTTCGGCAATTACAAGGTTATCTGTGAAAATAAACATTTTATTAGTGAAAATTATTCTTTTGTTATTTTTAAACATTTAAACTAAATATATTTTCCTTAATAATTATATTGTAAAACAATAAATATGAAAGATGATGACGTTTATCAATGTGGTAAAATATTTTGTTCTTGATAAAATGGAAAAAATTAATTTAAACAACACAAAGTTTTCGTCCAACATAAAAAATAAGATACTATTCATGATTATTATTTTAAGTACTCTGTTAAATATTTATTAGGTTTTTGGGTCAAGTTGCGTCAGGTCATTTCAACCTAATAACCTCATAACCTTATAATAATTATTTTTTTACTTACACATTCATAGGATATTTTGTTGTGTATGTCATTCAATTAATAACCTTTAAGGAATTGTCATAAAAAATAAGTAAATAGTTCTTACTCAAAAATTCGAATAGTTATAACAAAATTTAGTGGTGTTGTTTAAAGTACTATGATTATCTTTGTACAAAACATTTTTGTATAATCGCAATTTTTCACATAACAATGCATACTGTAAAGTTTTAATATTTAAGGCTGGATATTAACTCGTTAAATTAAAGTAAAAAAGTTAATTTTAATTAAGTTAACTAATGCTTTAACTTATTTTATTGTTAAATTTTAACGTGATGAGTTATTTCCTTTTTAATTTATTGTGAGAAATTTAAGTTGATATTTGATAATTAATTTTTTTTTTTAAACTCTTTTAAAAAAATATATAACTAAGAAGACAATTTTAAATTTCGAATTTTGAATGAAATGTCATACCTACTAGAGGTATAAAATCAAGTAAATTAAAAATGTAAAATATTATTTTTTTATTAAGTAACGTTAATTTTTTTTCCTGTCGAGTTAACTTTTAATTTTAAAAATGTAAAAACTAATTTATTACCCTAGTTAACTTTTTTTTTTTTAAATTAAATTTATTTAAAGAGTCAAAAAAAAGTTTTTAACTAGCACAACATTGATAATATGGTACTTTTCGAAACATTTTTTGAAATTTAACAGGATATTGGCGTTATTCTTAAGTTTCAGCATTTTCTATGAGTTTCATTATTTTAATTTCAAAACATGCATTGCATACCGTAGTTCCTTTTTATGTAATATCTATATAATTTAAAAATAAAATAATCTACTATTATTTACCCGAATATTTTTTTTCAACGGAACTTAAAAATGTCAGTCTATCTCTATTTGTGTAAAATTTGCAATGATTGTTTTAGTTGTTTGCGCACTTAGAGTTCCGTTTTGACGTAGCACACACTAACACATCAATGATTTAAAAATTCTGTAAAATATAAACACGTTGCGAAATTCCGCCGTGCAAGACTATCATAAAACTAGCGTTTAATGTGCGTTTGGTAGTTAAAATTATCAAAAGGAACTGCCAATAATTACGTCTAGGTAGATAGAATTAATGATTGTGTATAGATAATTATTATTGTGATTAATACTATTATTATTAAATGGTACTGATGAAAACCCAAACCCCCTTAACACCGTTAGATCAGAACATATAAAGCAGTTTGCGACTGACACGGAAATTCACTACTTTGAAAATGATTGTTTGACATGATTCTGATATTTGTTCGATGGTAATATAATATTCCTTAGCAAATTGGAACAAAGCGTATTGTCTAGATTCAAATTAAAATCATTAAAATTTAAGAAGTTGATAAAGTTTTTAAATCAAATAGAAATTCGTAAAGATTAATTTTAAATTAAACATTTCTATTCATTAAATAGTTATGGCTTTATGCTGAAACACTTAAAAAATTAAACAGGTAATATTTGAACCGTGTTTATATATTTTACATTAATAAAATAAGTAATTTATCAGTTTTTATAAAATATTTTTAAATAAGTACTTCTAAAATCTTGTTTTTGATCAATATTATAAAATTTTTTAGACACGAAATCAAATTATTTTATGAACACAATTTTAAAAATCAAGTAATACTTACGTATTCATTTTTCAAGCCACTTCATAGGCTTACGAAAACTATGTAATACCTAGGTAGTTAAAGATAAACAAACATACAATTAATTCGTTCAGAATAAGTTAAACGTAATCTAATGATGTTGTCACAAAGTTACAATTGTGTAATAAGTCGAAAAACTGAAATTTTGAACCATACCTCAATATTGTACTTCGGTAGAACAAAACAAATAATATGTACTTATTCACAATGTCGTGACGTTCATTATACACCATTGATTGCATTATTTCACTATACGACTAGTCGTTTCGGATTCGTTTTGCGTTTGTATTTAAATTTAAAATTAATATTCACCAATACCTTAACAAAATGCGAGCGCGATTTTATTGAATGATAAAATTTTAAAATACTTGTATGCGACTTAACGACCACTCCATTATACCACTGATTCGTAAAAGTCCATTCAACTTAGTTACACATTTTATATCACACAAAACCCGTGTGAAATACGAAATATAATACGTCATAATAATATTTTGAATAGTCCCGCTCTGCGCACAACATACTATACTATTTTCGAACCGATACAACCGTCTGGAAAAACGTAACCGAACATGCTCGTGAAATTCAATTTAATTCGATTTTGACGCGCGTTTTGCTGAAATCACCGTCTGTTATAATATAATACAATATTATAACCACCATATTGCTGAAAGACCACACATTCGTTTCGTATACAATAATGATTGTACAGATTAATTTATAATAATTCATCCGTGTACCCGTGTACAGGTGATCGATCGAATAGTTTTTTTTCATTTTCGAATAGTCGTAGAAATATAGTTTTTTTTCATTTTCGAATAGTCGTAGAAATATAGTTTTTGCAACATCATCGGTTTTTGTCGGCGATATACCAGTTGCCGAGACGCCCAGTAGAACAAATAATTGGCCAACAAAACCTATCACACGGTAAATAGGTAATCGGATAAGATAAGCCTTTTTGCAATTTTCGTCTTTGTGACGTGTTTCTCTATCGAGTTATATCACAATAACCGCGCTGTGTCGACAGTGTAATACTAATCATTAATGACGGCAACCCGGGCAAGACGTCCCATTGACGTAGGTCTAACGCAATGAAAAATAATATATAAGTGATGTCCCTTTAAAGTGTCAGTTTTTTTTTCTCGTTTTCTTTTTTTTTTTCCAGAAAACGTCATCTCTTTCAGCGAACGTTCCTATTGATTTTCAAGTGTGCTCGTCCTGCGGTGAATCTACGTCATAACGATATTTTCCCTAACCCCCAACGTTAATTGTTGGTACTCGCGCACCAGTGTGGTTATAGCGTAATATTCAAATTACAAAAGAACAAGGAAAAAATGTTCTCGACAACGTTTTAGTGCTATTGAGATAATCGTATACGATCGAGAGGTATATCTACCTACAGCAATTTTTAGCGAACTTCATCAATTCGGAACCGTGGACTTGAACGGATACTGCTTTCTCATAAGTTTAATTTTATTTTCCATTCTAAAGTGTGGCGAAAGATTTTTTTGGCCGACAAAGTCTAAAATATACTTTATACGATAATGAGATTCAGACTTGATGGTCAATATTAAACGTTTTGAAAATGTTATAGTTAATTTTTTTTTAGTTTTAAAACGTTAAATGTACTGTGGCCCCCGTATATTTTAATAAAAATCTAACGAAAATAGACGAGTATATGTATATTTTCGATAAAAAATCTTACGAGTTCGAAAATGTTGAAAACAGATATTTTTAACATAATTAAATTCCTTATATTTATTGTGAAAACTATACTTCTAAAATTTATACTTACTTAAATACAGTGTGAAATATTAATTTTTTTTTTTTTTATTCCTCCTTCTCTGAACCGATGCGCGAGGAAAATAAATGAACAATGGAATATATTTTCAAACGACATTTTAGTTGTTCCATATTATTTCTAAACAACAACTTAAAGTTCTAGGTCGTGAAAAGTTTTGAAGGTCAGAAAAAAAAACGTTCAGGGCAAACGTATATTCCAATATTGTAGAATGTTTGTGCTCATAAATAATAACACATAAACAATTTAAGTACTAGTAGTCTAATGGTTGATAATGATACTATTGCATTTCAAAAACGAAAATCTGGAACATTATGAAATAAAATTAATTGTAGCTTGCACACTTAAAATGGTATGTTTAATGGACATTAATTGAAATGTATTATATTGCATTGAATTTTAAGGCACTAATAAATCATTGTCTTCGAAAAACGATTTGGGAAAGCCGACACGTCAATGTAGTTGTGTAATCAATGTAATTTTTTGTCAATAATCTAGTGTAAGAAAATGTAAAAAGTTATAATTACAAATAGACTATATGTATAGTTACAGTAATTAACTAAATGCTAAATCTTAACTAGACTCATCATTTTATACATATTGAAAATTGTTTTTTTCGAAACGGAACCATTAAACTGCAGTTTCCGCATAACGATTTTTACCAGTTTAATATTCTTCGACAATATTTGAACAAAAATTAATTGTTTATCATTAATTTGACGGAACTTTCGTAACACATATTTCTTTGGTGTTGGTTATACTATCCTGTCATCCTTTGAATCAAATAGTAAAAAATAAATTTATAGAATGTAACATGATCCATAATAATTCTATTATTGGGCTTGAAAATTTTTTATCAATTATTATCAAAAACAATTATCATTTCCATCCTTCTTTCAATTCTTCGGTTCTTATGCACTTACTATTCTTTCCTTCAACGGTCATATTTTTATATCGCTCTCTATTACTGTTTCAGTTTCTTCTCTAATCTTCGCAACACCGGCCCAAACCGTCTCAGTCTATTATGTCTCCTCCTATTCGTTATTGGTGCACAATTACACAATTACACGCAAATCTACGAATTATTATTACCTATGGCGTACAGTTAGGCCATAAAACACGTCTCATTGCTTATTTTATTGTTTGTCGGCATTGGGACGTTCGTTCTACGAAAACTGTTATCTGTCATTTACAACTTTGGTTTCAAATTTTAAATTTTACACGAGTACTAACTGTTTTGTATTCATTTCGTACGTCGATATTGTTTTCATAAAATCTATATAGTTATATGGAAGAAATAACGGGATCAATACGGGACCGTCTTCTAAAAACGGGATAAAAAGCGTCCCGTTTGAATTTTATCGGGACGGCGGGACACGATGAAAGGGACGATCCCGTTTTAAACGGGACGTCTGGTCACCCTACCCTAACAGGCTTAGTCAAAAAGACGGTAAGCTTATGGATATTTTCAAAATTGAAATCGGACCGTTACAAGCGAGTCAAAACGCGTACAAAATAAGCGCATTTGCCGGAACAGTTGATGAACTCAAACATCGAGCGAATAATAGCGGGCCTATTTTTTTTATTTTTTTTTTCTGCGGTCTGCAGCCATCTACGTATATCATCATGTACACGGTGCTATTTTCCTTTCCATGTTGTTGCGAATAACGCGTTATAACAATATTATTGTAATTTCAAACAGAATAGTGTGCCGCGGATTATGACGAGTGCCTATAAATAATAAATTTCGTCGATATTCACAGCAACAATAATGTTGTACAAGTAAACATAACCCCACGGCCGGCGGCGCTAATCTCGCGGCATAAAATTATCCGATGAGCGGCTGTGCGGATGAAAGGGGAACTTATAAATATTAATTATTATTATTTCCGATTCGCGGGGTCGCGGCCCACGCAGATGAACCGTGCCGTGATTTAACGGTTTGTTTTTTAAACAATTTTTTTGAAAAAAAAAATAACAATAACAATAGTATTATTAATACATAACGTCGTAGAGGGTGGTTCGTGTAATCGTTTTCGAGCGTCCAACCGCACGAGCTATCCGTCGAGGGATCGTTGGATATCCAAACGTAAACGCGATTCGGGGGGTGGCTATTAGTTACCCCGGTTTGTCTTAAAAAATACACCGAAAATCCTGTCTCGGGGGAGAGGCGGCGAATCGTAGTACGAATCGGTACAAGTTCAATTCAATGGTTTGAAAAAAATTTTACCATTTTACGATCGCGTTCACCCCACGTCCACACCGATAGAACAACAACCGTTGTTCTCGGTGCGAAAATCAGAAAAGTACGACAATTCAATAGTTAATTTTTCGCATTAAAGGAAAGAGTAGTTTTTTTTTGTGGCGGGGTGTAAAAACCAGACGAATTCCACGATTGACAACAAATACGTTACGGATAAGCTGAAAATTATACTTCGTTTAAATTTGTTTTAAAACTCTCGCCCGAAAGATTCCGAGAAGCGAACTCGTCTGTTAGCGCTGCAATGCATCGAGATTATTCGGTGTTAACTTTTCTGAAAGTTATATTATTTTTCAATTCAATTATTTTCCTTTTTTTTTTCCGTCTCTTGTGCTTTTCAACAAGCCATCAACTCTGCCTCTTAACAATTTTCCGCGCTTACGCGATAACGCGATCTCCGACGCGTTTTGACCCAAATCGCCTCGGGCGGTCCGCCCAGCACGTCCCGCACATATAACACATTATATTAAATCGTGTATTGAACGCGCTCTACAACCATCGCGCAATGAACGCACAACGAAATGGCGAGGCCTATCGTCGACTCGCATCGAACACAACACTTTCGGTGCCATCATAATCACACGCGCAGACATTTTTGGTCGATTTGATCAGATTTCGCCTTTTCTCTTTTGCTCCCGTTTTTCCTCTCCGAAATCGTGTGTCCACCGATCGTCCAGTATCTTATAATATATTTAATTGTATAGCATTCTCGTACGATTCGTTTAGGAGAATAATTCCGCCTCGTCTGCCAGTAGCTCGGGAAAGTTCTATCACGGGTTCTGTGCCCCGTCTAGGGTCGCGTAAATACGACGATTCCAGTACACACATATATATACAGGATGTTACAGTAATAATCTCGGAAAGTATTGAAAACAGGGGAAAAAAATTTCTCGTGAAAGTTGTTTTATTTTATGTGGTCTACAATACAGTTAAAGTTTCAAGTTGTTTTTATCTCCATTGGCGTTCGCGTTTTTTACGTCAACTTTTAAAACTCAAGTAGCACACTGTACTTTTTTTTTCATATTATTGTGTACGCATATTTTGCAATCGAAAAGTAATTTTACACATTTTCCGAGACGATTGCTGTAAAATCTAGTTTGGAACGCCCTGTGTATCAAGTCTGTGTACTGGCTATAGTTAGAAAATTAGAAGTAAAAGTTACTTTTTTTTGTTGACTTCTAATTTAGTACTATAGTAACTTTTTGCTGACGCCAACTTGGTAAAAAAACTAAGTTCCATTATTTGATTAAAAAATAAAACTTAACGAAGTTAGTTTTTGAATTGACAAGTTAGTACTATTTGTTTTGAAATCGCCAATGAATTTCAGATAACACATGTTGTTCATACAAAGCTACCATACCAATTAGTAATTTCCTTTTCCTGTTCTTGTCCAGGTTCGTTTAAAACATTGCACTTCGACATCCTCTATAGTGCTCATGTCGAGCAACTCTGCAGTACCGGACGACCACTTCTGATAAAACTCGAAATAGATTTGATATTAAAATTCAATACATTTTTCCGATAAATAATTTAGTAAATCGTGTAAATTATTGTCTTATTAGTTGTTTTGTACACATTTCGTTAGTATTATGTTTTTCAGAAACATCGATTGTTCTGAATTAGACAAAATATTTTTATTTGCTTCTTTTTCGCGATAAATTTTGAAAAAATAATAAGCCAAGTATGAATAAATAATTATTTTTCTAATTTAAGCACTGAAGTATATTGAAATTTATCACTTTTTATATTTCGAATACCTTTTTTATTACTCAAGTAGTTGGTATTGTAATCAACTAATTTCTAATAAAACTAGTTACTTAATTTTATAGAAATACTTAGAGTAACTCTAAAATTTAATTAGTTTGGTATTTTATTGTTTTCAATACTCTAAAAGATGCGTAAAGGACTTGCATGATAATAAAAAAATCGTGCGAGAACTACGCGATACCGACAGCCCGTGGCTAAAGGCGTTTGAAATGTAGGCGAAACGTAATATTTTTACTTTTACGAAATATTATGCATTAGGTATACTATAACAAATTTGTTAAGCATTTGTGCATTTAAATTTTTTCGTATTACATTCTGTAGGGTTTAGTCGTATGGAAAAAAAAAAATGACGGGTTTTGTCACAAGATACACGCTATTTTATGTTCTTTTCTCATTAAATCAAAAACAAATATTGAGCTCCGTATTGTCAAACCGTAAAACAAAACGGTTTCGTTTCGCACAAAATACGGTTTCGGGCTAAAATAATGGTTGTGTGGCGTTTTCATAACATCACGTTTAATATTGATAAAAATGTGCGAAAAACAATCATACGCCGCCGAGCACACGTGATCACCGTCGAGCAGGAAATCCGCTCGACTCGACGCGCAACACACAATAATAATGAAATACGAATACAACAAAAAAATCGGTTTGAAATATACCTTTCAGATAGGTACATAACAACAATATATTGTTTTTGTTAAATTTATAACCGTCACTTTTTTGATAAATATTATTTAATGGTATTATTTTAATGTATGGAATTCATCAAATAGCGTTTCTAACTGTAAAAAATGATTTTTTTTTTCACATTGTATACAAAAATAACATTCACGATTCAATATTGCAATGCAGATTTTTTATTTTTTTTTGACATTTCAAATTAGGTATAGAAACAAATATATAATAATCATATTATCTTTTAAAACATAACACGCAGTGTATAATAATTTATACATACAGCCATGAAAAAGCTAAGTTAAAATACATAAAATAAACATGGAATTAAAAACAATATTTGATTTAAACTAGATTAAATATTTTTAAGCGCTTGACTTGGATAAAAACAGTAGGGAAATGCAGTTAAATTAAAAATGAAATTTGTGTTGATGACCATACTGGACCACATTAAGTAATAAGTATACAAATTAAGAAGGAGTACGCTGAAATATAAATATGAATTCACTGTATTCAACGTCATAACAAACAATAGTCGAGTGTTTATCTTATTTTTTACACCCAAAATCCAAATTTATAAGCAAATATACTAAAAGTTTAAACTATTTAAAGTTCCTGTTCACTATCATGTTGTTCTAAGTGATTTACTCAGTTAAATTTAAAATTATTGAAATAAATAGGTCCAGAGAAATAATAGGTACATAAAATTTCATTAGAATATCGAAAATTCATACTAATATTCCTTTTAAGGTTCAACCCGTGGTAACGAATTATTGATTTTAAACTTAAAAACTATACTACCTATTTATAATTCGGTGACGTCTAATTTTCAGTTTGTTTCAAAAAGTAATAAATCTGCTTTAACATTATGTTACATTTTCAAATTTTAAAATAACATGAATTTTTTATTTTTATTTTTAAATTATTAATTCATTCTTGTATAGCGAAAAATCCGTATTTTTATAACGTATTCCTTGAAATATCAAAACAAAACGTATAACTGAAATATACAATCTTAAAACAAACCAAAATTAAATGGTTAAAACACAATACAAATCGAAACCTAACAATGAATTAAAATGTTTCCAAAAATAAATTATTTTACATTTTAAATTCTGATTGTAGTAATAACTAATCACATTTTTAATTATATATATTTTTATCTTTCTAAAACCACGATAATTTCTTCAAAAATTCTCAGATCTTACATTCATAACACGGCCTGGTTTCTGGTATTCCTAGTTTATCGCGTGGTACTTTGAGGTGTCAAACATGATTGAATAGATCAAACTTGAAAAAGGTACAATACAAAAACTAAAGAAAAAACGTTAAAAATTACATAAAACGAGTTTTTGACAACATATTTAATATGAATATATTTCTTTTTTTAATTTTCATTTAGAAATGTGGCGTTAGTGTTTTTTCAAAAAATTTCGTATTTATATAACAAACAATAAAAATCGTAACATAAAATATTTAGTCTCTCGTGTGCTATATATTTTATGAAACACAATGAACAATGTTTTGTGAAAAGAAATTCTTTATATTTCATAGAAATAAAAAATAACAATAAAAAACTCGTAGAAATCACATACATACATATATATACCTACCTATTGAACACTGCTTAAAAACCTGTGTGGGTTCCATTCAATTCGGCTTTATTGAAGCAAAATACCATTCCATAATTTTTTTCTTAGTATTCATACCAAGAATTCATTATTTTTTCATTACGCTAAAGACAGATATTTTAAAAAATTGTGCCATAAACTATTCTCACCCACCCATACACACAAACACATAATCACGCGTCGTGTTTTCACAAAACAAACACAAACAAAAAAATAAATGATGGCAGTGATGTACAGGTGAAGTAGATAACAGATTTGGGTGAGTCAATATTTCGGATGCTTAATTGTAAACATATTATTATAACGATAAATTTGAAAAAAAGTGTATGTATTTCAAATAATTGTGAAAACATCTTTGTGAAACAAAAATAATAACAAATAAAATTATTATTAGAACTGATTTTGAATAATCAAACTTTGAAAACAAATTTAATATGTTGTTAAGTCTTCAAACTTAAAATAAAAAGCTTGAAACAAAATTTGTAACAATTTCCAAAAAGTGATTACAGAAATTATTGTTGTAAAACCAATATATTTATTTTTTGGCTGTGGTCAGAATCTTATATAGTACCTCGTGTCAAATTACATTTTTTTTAATTAGGTTTACTCCTTATTTGTCTAACGGATGAGTGATTCAAATTTATATTTAAAGTTCTGTACCATTTGAAGCAAATAGTTATTTTTGCAAGTTGACGATCTAAACCATGAGTCATGCTGACATTAAGCAAAATTAAAAAACCTTTTGTTTCACATCAATTGTTTTTTTCTTCTTAGTTTATCAATATTTACTGTCGATCCGATGAAATATAATTAGAGATAAGACTCTGGTAAATACATCCGGTAAATTTAACGGTGGATTTAAATTGGAGTTTTTAAAAAGTTGTGTCTCATAACGTCCCATAAAAACAACGATGAAATTGCACTCCATTCTTCAGTTGGATAACTTTAAAACTTCAAAAACTTAAAACTAAACGTATGGCCATTTTAACAAGAGCCATGCGATAACATATTTATTTATAATAATCAATCAAAACTTTTATGAAAAATAGTCAGTCCCGGAGCGAGTAGCTCATCAGAGAAAGAATACTTTAACGAATCATTTTATTTCCGTCGGTTCGTAAGTGATAAAATATTCTTCAAACCGATATATTAAAAACAATTTTTTTTTTTTTGTATATATAAATACATAACGGACTGGTGTAGACACTATTTTATCAATATCAAATTTATTAGATTTTGTTGAACGAAGTCAATGTATGTTTGCGTTGAATGCGTTTTACGTGAATCCGGTCGAGAGCCGTTTCGAGTATATAATTTATTATATTGAAATAAATCAATAAGATATTCACGCTGTACAGAATTTCCGTCTCGGTTCTGATAAATGCGTATTCATATTTGCATTGCGTGTTCCACGCAGATACCTATGTTATATTATACTGATTTAATAACAGTTATGAATGACACTCATTTTTCAACTTGTTAAAATGTGTACAATTCACCCGTATCAGTTTTAAAAATAATTTTTCTGGAATTCATCATCGATGTTTATAAATGTATGTAAGCCTCGTTATAGCATAGACATGTCTATGCATTTTTAATGTAATTCAATTATTTCATTGATTTGAAAGCTAGAGTTGGCTTTCACAGTATATCAGTTTGTTGGATTTGCCAATCCTAAAATTTCTACTAGGCTATTCGTAGCCTAGTAGAATCTGAAAGCGTATAAAAAATGTATTGGTAAACGGTGTTATTTCGATTATAACAATAAAGTTACGCCCAGCTGTAGTGCAACTAACACTAAAATCGTAATAACTCTTCAAATTATGGTCCAAATGGTTTGAAATTTCCACACGTTTTTCATAATAATGTTCTGCAAACGTGGGTTTTCGGAGTTTTCGGACCAATTTTAGGAAAATTACAAAAACAGAACATTCAATTAATCCGTGGTAGGTATTCTGTTTTCTTTGTTAGGTTTTTTCGGTATTAGTTTTAAGATTATTTTCTTATGATGATAATAGTAATCATATTTTTAAAAAATATTTTTAATTATTTAACTAACAAAATAGTGACCCACAGCATCAAACTGCCCACGCGACCTAGAGTGATTCCGGCTTTTTTTTTTTTATACATAACAACATATTCAACTACCGTTTAGGTATTATTGCGTTGAGCGAGAAACTAAATTTAGTGGAAAATACCGTTATTGGATATTGAACGTAATTCTTGATGAATAAATAAGTAAACGTAGTTTACGTTGGTATCATAATGCTTTCATACTATACATAAGTCTTTAATACCATAAAACCGGATAGGTAAACAGATTTTAAATAAATTCAGGTTTTTTTTTTTTTTTTGCGTTTCCATCCCTATATAAAAATACTCCTAAAGCCCGTGTCAAAACGTGCATTTCCATTAGTTTCAATTATACTCAGGTTACTTATCGTAATGCAAAAATAGTACGTATGTAGTGAAAGTATTGTTGAAAGTATTTGTTTTGACGTATTATAACACGGATTTCGAAGCGGAGTTTATAATAATTAAATGTGTACACGACTTTGATGAGTTGTCACGTCTTGTTTACCGAGCGTTTCGACGAATATTGAATGCGATTGTTTGCACTGTTATGTCATGGAGTAAAAAAATGTTATTTAGTTAAATGATGATTTCTTTTCAGACTGCTAGAGTATATTTTTTGCACCAACAAATCGAATTTAATACACGTCATGACACAATGAATACTACAATATCCCGCTCAGTGTTTATAATTGATTATTAATTAATAATTCCTCACGTTCAGAGTATCATTTAGAAAAATGTTTTGAAAAAAAAAACTGTCGACGTTTAATTACCTTTCAAAAAGAAAAATGCAATTTGAATAAGTCTAAGAAAAAAAAAATTAAGCTAAACGAGGAGACAAAACTGCGAGTGGAAAAATCTACACGACAAATTGTAAACTAGAAATGAGTTAATCATATCTACGCTATGCACGAATTATGCCGGAAATGACACGTGAAGTAAGAATTTTTTTTTTTTTTTGGCCACGAACTCTGCAAAAAAAAAATGTTAAGTCGGGTATGTAGCTTATGAATTACAGTGCATTTGTTATTTTTCATCGGTGAATAATTCCAAAACTTTAACTGTTTTTCTAACTACCGTTATACTGGACAATATTCTTTCAACACATATTGATAAATGTTTCTTACATGCCTGATGAATTAAAAACGCGAATGCCTTAAATGTACAAATGATATCATCCGAAGCCAAACACGAAACAACTTTAGTCTGAAATCCTAAACTATTCGGAACTCTGCGGCGCGTTAAATTTTAACGCGAGAATGAACCGCGCAATCTGCGAGAATTAAGTCGTTTAAAACTATATTAAAAATTCGTCACTCGAAACGAAACGTTAAACTAACTTTGAAAACACAAAACCAGTATAAAGTATTCAACAAGCACTTTTTGAAACGCTTAACTAATTTTTATACTTACTACAAGTTATATCGTTGTGTCCGTGACGCATAAAGGAAATTAAGATGGATTTTTTTTCCTTTTTCGCAACCGAACTCATTAATATTGCATAATTTAAATACGAAAAATTGGAAACGTAATGATATCGAAATTAATGTACTTTAAAAACTTAACATTCCTTCTGTGGAACGTTTTACACTCTAAACCTATTTTCGACATTGATGCGTCTAATCGCTGGGCGGTCATCTTCAATGTTTGTCCGTCATGATTTCGCATAGGAATCGAAAATAGGTATATAAAATAATAAAACGTATACATAACATAAACGCACTTTCATCAGGTACTACGGTTACTAATATACAAATATAGAAACGTGAACATCATAACTATGAAAATGAGACGATCAATAAGGCTGTTTTTTTTTAGATTTTGAGCGCAGCAAAGAAGGTATTGTTTTTACGATGATGTTTTTTTTTTTCGTCTGTGAACACTTTTCCGGGTAGAAAGGATGCTCCGATTTTTCAAGTCGGTAATTTTTTGAAATGTCTACGGACTCCGGTGGTACTTTGTTCCCGGTTTTTTTTTTTAAATTTTTGCTCACCCTCGGAGTTACACCCCAAAAACCGAAAAAAAATTCAGAGTTTTACATCGAAAAGTTTCGTATTTTCAGACTTTGGTTGACGTTTTCGTGTAGAATGGCCCTACGCTTCGATCTTCACGTCGGAAAAGTTGTTAAGTTATAATGTGTTCATTTTCATTCGAAACCTCTTTTCATTTCTTCAAACACATCGACGGCCGAAGCTGATGCAGAGATCAGAGCTGAACATACCTACCCTCGTATTTTTTCATCGGGGGGGCCCATCATTAGCCTACAGGCTCGCTGCTACCTCCTTTGGTGTCCGTGGAAAACCGTATTATTATTATTAATTCGATTTTCACGTTTTCGCGTGTTTCAGCTGCAGTCGCGCGTACGTCGGATCATGACGCCGGGCGGTGGAGAACCGCGACGAACGTGTCGGCTGCGGGCGCGCGTCGGACGCGACACAGCGACGTCGGGCCGGCGATAGGCCGCAGCGCGCGACCGCGGGCGGCGTTCAACGGCCACCGCGAGCTAGCAAACGCCGCGTGATGTTCAACCCGCCCAAGCTCCACAAGCACGACTTCAACGGGTTCATGACCATGATGGCCACGCTGATCGAGACGACGGTGAGGGGCGGCGGCCGTCGGCGACCGGGCGCCGCGTACGCCGGAGGCGGTGGTGACGCCAACGGGACGTCGTTCGGCGGCGGCGGCGGCGGCGACGACGACGACCCGTTCGACGGCGGCGGCTCCGGCCCGTTCAACGTCACCGTGAAGCAGGCGATGGACGCGCTGTTCGAGAACCAGCTGAACAGCGACAAGGTGCTGGTGCTCTACCTGGAGGTGGCCATCGTGGTCGCGTACGGCGTGCTGTTCGCCGTGGGTCTGGTGTCCAACGGGTTGGTGTGCTTCGTGGTGTTCCGCCAGTGCGGCAAGAAGAACGTGCCCAGCCAGGGCCCGTCGCCGCGCAACCTGTACATCGTCAACCTGGCGTTCGCCGACATCATCATGTGCGCGGTGTGCATGCCGTTCACCCTGTGGGCGCTCATGTCCCGCCGGTGGACGTGGGGCCTGATCATGTGCAAGATCGTGCCCGCGGCTCAGGGCGCCAACATCACCGTGTCGGCGTGCACCATCACCGCCATCGCTCTGGACAGGTAAAGATCGCCCGTACAATCGAAAAGCCCAAATCGTATCCTTGGCGAATTGATTTTTGACGTTTTATCAAAATTTTCCAATCCAAAAAAGATATACCCGAAAAATTTGAAAAAAAAAAAACGTAGAAAAACCGTGAAAAAGAACGCGATAAAATCGATTTCGTTTTATGGCCGTGACTTCCGTAATAACGTTTTCTCAGAATACAAATAAATTTTAAAAAACCACTCGACATACATGCAAGTATGGTTCAAACTTACATTCAAAATAATTTTTTCTTCAAAGACTTCATTCGTATACGTATAATTATGTACAACTAGTGTATTGATACCAATTCCTAAGACGTTAATATTATTAAAAAACGTACTCATAATAAATTGACATGGAGACATCGTTATGTAAATAAAACTAAGACGAAAGGACAATCTTGTGGCGGCGTGTCACGATTGAAAACGTAATATTTTTTCACATTCTTAAAATAATCATTTTTTTTTTTTTTTTACATTTTCTGGCTCAGTAAAAGTACTCTCGAATACACTTGACGTTTACCAGTTTTTGCTCAAAATCTAATTGAATTCTATTTTTTAATATTTATAGAGGATGCCGTGTTACGTGCCAGGCTATACGATAATTTCAGATTGTGGGTTTTAATTTTATGTTCTACCTTGAAATATTTTTTGATCGAAAATAAAATACAATTTTATATAAAAAAAAAAAAAAGAAATTACTTAGTACTGAAAATTCTCAAATTATTATTCAATTGTTTATGTGGTTTTTTTTAAAAGTTCATTGTTTAAAAACAACAATTTATAATAAACTCGAACTAATAATACCGAGATAACGTCGTACGACTGTTAAGAGTATATATATATAAAAAAAATAGTGAAAACAATTATTTAAAGAACACAATAGTATGATAATAATTTAATGTAAATCAGTATGGTAATTAAATAAATCCACATTTGTACGTAATAAATTATTTTTTTAGATACTGTGGCGTTTGAAATTCACCCTTTCCATCACTGTGCGCAATAATGTGACAGCCATGGGAGTTTTTATTTCTATTTTTTGCCGATACGTTGCGCGGGAAACTCGGTAATCGCGAGCGCACACGACATCCTATCGCCACGTCCTGTTTGTCTGGAGTTATCTGGGTATTATTGTGGTTTTTTCACCATAAAAAACCGTTCGTTTTGGCAGTAAACAAAAAAAATGTCAACCTGTGACGATCAAATAGATCATGAAAACCGATAAAAATGCATGCGTTTTATGTAGGGTTGCGTGAAATTGTTTTTTTCAATCTCTTACTACGACGCGAGTCGTTGTGTCACGATAATAACACGTAACGCTAGCGCAATTTGATCGTTCATGTTATGGCGAAAACCAATTCGTTTTCAAATGTTAATTTAAAACGTGATTTAAAGATATTTATGGACCCGTACCTATAACTCTGTCTCTAACAAAACTTCCATCCTTGATTTTAGATTCTGAACGTAGCGAAAGATGAATTGGTATTCACACAATGTGTGTTTTATGATTGTTTTTCGTTCCTGACATGTAAATACATAAAAATCGTAATCACAATTTTTATATTTAGTTGTTTTAAGTTCGAAATTTTTCATACCTTTGACTATTTTTGGAAAAAAATTTGTAACTCGCACAAATTTGTTATTTACGATTTGAAAATTGAATACGTTATTAATAAAAACTATTGTTCACCGTGAAAAGTTTTGAAAATTTCTTACATGGTTTAAAACATGATTTTGTTTGTGACAAATTTTTTTTTTCTCTATTCTCTCTATTTCATAATTTGAGTCACTGCAGAGCGCACCCAGAATCGTTATTTTCGTAAGCAATTTTCAATTGCTCACGTATTTAACGAACAACTTCTATATAAACCTTCCGAAACAGTGCTACCCGCAGCATCGAACTACACAGGCGACCTAGATTGATTCCGCCTTTTTTTTTTGTGCTGGTGAGTTACGAATGATGCTATACTACTGTATTATAATGTACTATCGGTGTACACACGTATTTTTTAAAAGTAAGTAAAAATCAATAGAGGCTATGGTAATATAGTTGATACGCAGCTGCGTGCGTTTGAATTTTTTTAAAAATCGGTTCACATGGTTTCGGTTTGTAACCATTTATAATAATATAGTACAGCTGTTATTCAGTCGTCTTTCTTCGGGAAGTAATAAATATGGGGGAAAAAATTGAAATATTAAATATGCTTGATGTAAAGTACTACAGGTAGACCGTGGAAAAACGCGTTCACTTTGTGCGTTCCAGGGTAAAAAAGATTTTAGAGTCTGAGCGTATACCTAACGCACATAGCGTACTTTTACATTGATTTTTTTCTAAACACTCTTTTACGGGTCGAAAGAGTGCTCACGACACTTTCATTTGGTACTTCGCATGAGAGGTCTATTAGGTACTGTGTTTGATGCTTTTTTTCGAAATTTTCGAAAACAGTTCGTGTTACAGTTCAAAAACGAAAGGTAATACTGTGCCCAAGTAAAAATACAGAACAATAATCCTCGTTTGTGGCCACATCAAGTTGAAAACTCGTTCACCAAATAAAGAAACAGCTGTTAACTTTTGTTCCGACAAACTAAAATCTACCACCGAAACCGCGAACTCATCATTTAACACTACAGGCTTACGAATCTTCATCAACAGTTGTGGCGCGGGGAAAATGGAAATTACAATGGCTGTCACAGTAGCAAGTGCAGTCGTTGGCGTCCGAACAGTATATTACACATTGTTTTGTTCGAAATAGCGATTTCAAAACAACGCGATGCGACCAGCGAACAGAGAATATTCCCACGAAGATTGTTACTGCGAATACTGCTTTTTTTTTCTTTATACGACTTGTACGAATATTATAATTTTCTTATATGTAGCTATGCGGTTTTTTACCGAACTATCGATAATTATTTAGGGAATCCTAACCATTTACACGCATTATAATGTACAAACATGTCATTTCTCTTTTTTTTTTTTCTTCAATAATAATAAATCGTCACACGTTGAATTTATAAAATTGGTTCCCAAGTAAACTCCGCAAGTGTCGCGTAGGTGTTTTTTTTTTTATAAAACTTGCTAATATAAGTATGAAATTTAATAATCCCATCCGTAGAAACAACAAGTAGAAAAAGTGACGACCCTTATAAACATCGCGTTTAATTGTTTTTGTATGATATATTTCCATAAAGCAGACGCGTAGGTAAACAGAGACAACACGAGGATAGCGTTAGGGTTTAGTTTTATCTTCGGAAATGACAATTGTTGAAATGAGCTGAAATTGTTACGTTCTATTAAAATACGTAAGGTAATACAAGTTTCGAGTATATAGGAACTTTGAAATTTCAATATTTTTCGTAATTTGTGTTCGATGAAAAATGTTGTTTTGCAATATTATAATTTTCACAACGTACAGTACAAGTTCTTGCAAAAGTGTTATGAACGGACTCAGTGGTGCTCAGGCCACTGACCCAAGTGTAGCAGTTTCTACGAATGCCACTAGGAGGAGGAGAGAGATCTAGGTACTAATGAACTCAGATGTAAGGACTTAAATCAAATAATTATTTAACTAGTAGTTTCGACTAATCAAGGCCTAAAAACATATACGATGTTAGTAATAAATACGACAAATTCATGAACGAGTTGAAAGTATGAACGCCGCAATAATTAATACAGTAGGTGATTCATTTACCTACACTTGTGCTTAAAATTGACGTTTACACGAGTGATAAAAACTATAAAAATAAAACTCGTCTTGGTTATCATAGTTGTATAGTTTAAGCGAATTTTTCTGATCGCTTTATACTTCGGAGATTATATGAGAGGTTTAGGTTTCGAATTGGAGATGGGGGGAGGGAAGGGGCTGGTAAAACGCTTTGCTACACCTGAAAACGATTACTTGTGCGCCACTGAACCGGACTGAATCATACCGATTGCGTGTAACGTTCCTGAACCGCGTTCTCGTCGCTCGAAAAAATCATCGTCATAACCTGCAGCAATAGTACTCTACGTTTTCGACACGGATGCGAATATCGCATAATTTTCGTGTTTTTCACGAGTACGGCTTGCGGAACGCGCGCGATGTTAACATAATTGTTTGGCAGAAACGGGCGACCTTTCCCGCCAATAAACGCCCGCCGAACCACCGACACGCACAACAATAATATAGTATTTATATATATATTATATTCGCCAGCCCTTCCCGATCGCAAGTCTCCCCGACACCGTTTCGCCCTCGGATTACGCGCGTTCCAGCGCATCGTTTCGCCCGGAACTGGCTGCCGCGCCGAATATTGATCGCCGCCGCGAAACGATCATCCGGCCGTCGCGGCTAAAACGTTATTTTTTTTTAGATTCCGAGAGTCAGCGAAGTATGTATCGGTTTTACAACGACGTTTTTTCCTTCCCCTTTTATTTTCCTGTGATCAAAAGCTCTTGTAGAAAAACTGCACCGACGTATGACGCGTTAAAAGATAGAAACGATGGACGGTACGATACGTTTCAAGCGATTTTTGAAATTTTGATTATTTACGAAATGCCGAGGAAAACAAAAAACGGGCCAATTTTTCGAATTGCTCCGATCTACTTGAAATTTGTGTATTTATCGTTTAGGAGGGTCTCGTGAGTGTTACAGATGAGTTATTATGAGTAGTACACGTCGGCGAAAAGAAATTTTACAATAAAAACTTTTATCGAATCTGTATCTTTCCTATTTTAGTACTACGTTAAACTTTCAGCTCGATCTTTATTCTGGATGTTATGAAAATCTAAATCGGTGCGTACAAAACACGTTACCCGTAATTATTTGTTCCCCTCATAAGAAGTACACGGCCGCCCGGAATGACGAGTTTAACGATAAAATCACAACGTGTAATCCGCTATAAACCGAAATTGTGTGAACCAATTTTCTAAATTTTTTTAACCGCATATGTTTTAAAGTTTCGAGACTTAAAAACTAAAGGTTTGATGGAATGATATCTAACTGCGTAAAATGTTCCATAACTCCCTTAATAAAAATGATCAAAATCGTTTGAATTTTCAGCGGTAAATTCATCAAACCCTTCTTAATGACATACATACATTTAAGTCGACCGGAGCGATTTCAATGATTTCGACGTTTTCGTTTTTGGCTCATACAAAAATAATCAACATTTTAAAAAACGCTTTAAATAAAGTACCATTACGGATCTATCTTTTGAGGTATCACACGTTGAAATCGGAGCGTTCTTTCTATTAAAAAAAAAGTGATCACAGAAAAAAAAAAACATTATTGTAAAAACAAAGGGGAGAATTCGACTGTTTGTTTTTTTTTTCGTATACATATTAGGGGATTACGCCGCCAATATCATGAACCGCGATATTGATGACGATTATTTTTTTGGATCCTAATCACTTTTTCTCTTTTATCAAAATCGTTTCAGTGCTTTTTGAAAAGAAAAACCAAAAATATTGTACAGAAAAATCGCGATAACGTCGTTTTTACCCTCTTTGGAAATACAGCTAATCGCCGTTACTATTATTTGTCATCGGTAGTCACCGTAAGCTTCTCACGTGGTAACGATTTACCTACAAAACACATAGACAAGTTATTTATATATCTGTCGTTTTAACGCCAGTCGTTGTTGACGCTATGAGCAACTCGCCTACACAATTGCCATTTGTCGAACCACTGATTCAAATGTCATTTTATCATGTCAAAATTAAAAATATGTTTTTTTGACTCGTTAATAAAATCGAATATGGAACAAAATAATGATTTAAAGTAATCAAACAATTTTTAATTTTGTCCCAAGTGCCGAATTTTGTAGTATGACAATGGGAGCCACGTATTACGGCTCCACCGCGCCACAGTTTATCCCATTTGCGGCATCATTACATCTGCGTTATGGGCAATATAACATAAGAAACACGTCCGTCACATTCAATCTTCGGACTCTTTTTAGTGCCATTTTAATTTGTTTTTTTTTTCGTATAAACAATTTTTTTATGACGTCAGCGAAATGTTCACACATCAACAATAGTGTTACAAATTTAACGTCACGAACGACGAGATCACGTCACGTTCCGCTAAAAATTATGCGATAAAAAAATTTTAACGGAGCAATAAAACCGACTTCAAAAAAACTAAAACAGGTGATAAAAAGTATAAAATAATTAATTGGGGAAAAAAAAAATTTATCACGTCTTTATTTTGAACTCGGTTCCGTTCAACAAACTATATAACTAAAAATAAAATTAACAATGCAATTTCCCTCTAGTACGGTTTTCGCGTTATGCACTATAATTCAAATTTAATGAGTATAAATTTTAACAACGCGCAAAAGTTTCTCAAATCATTATGAGAATTTAAGTTTCAACTGCATAATACCTGCTCAGGCGTTCATTAGTTTTCACGTCGGCGGCGCTCCAAAAATATATTGTTGTCAGATTTTCATCACAATAGGTTTTATATTAGAGTGCAGATAGAGTATTTTATTTTGAACAATGTATAACATTTGTGAATCTTCATGATAAAAATTGTTTTTTATACATACATTTATTTCAAAAATTAAAATAATTATCAATATTTAAACGTCAATAAACAAAGAGTGGATTCGATTCTATTTTAAAATGTTATATCAAAATATTTTTTCGAGCATACACCTAGGTGCCTATTACCTACATAATAAACTGAAAATCATAATGTTATCATGAATAGAAAACGCATTTGTAAACTATTTCAAAGGTTTTGCAAAGAATTTAAAATTTACCGTCTAATCATTTTATAATCTACAAGCATATACAATACTACGTTGATGACTTGTTCAACAAGTTTATGTACTTTAGGTGATCTGACGACCGTCGTTTTCGGCTTTTTTCCCCTAGGACAATTCCCTATAGAATCGTTGAAACGTCCACGTGTATATTATGCGGTTGTGGAAAACTCGCGAGACATATTATTATTATTCCATAAACGAATTGTATAGAAAATTCCAAGTATTTTCGTTTTGACTATATATAGATATGACGTAAAAACGTTATGAGATGACTGAATGTGGAACGTTATACCGTCAAAATGGCGATTTTGAAACAACCATAAATAACAATTTTCGTAGAAGTTCTGCATCCGAGTGGCATCACACCTCGTATTTCGTATTTCTCACGTCTCACGCCGTCTAACAGACATAAAAATAACACAAAAAGAAAAACAGAACGTTAGACTTATACTTACAATCATATGGGAAATATAACTTAATATTGAAAATAATATCATTGTACCAATTTGCAAGTAGGTTCCTAGGTTAATGACGAATTTTTTATACATACATCATTACACAATGAAATACTTACCATTTATTTTATAAATTTGTTTTGATTAACTGGCTTATTTAAGTAAGACATAACTTGAAAAAATTCTGAAAAAAATTAAAATTGGAAATCAATAGTTGGAATCATGACGAGCGCTTACAAATAATTAAATTTAACTTTATTGAAAAATATAGTGATGACACGTAGAAATTACAAATTTAGTAGTGATTTAAGTGAACTAGTTTGTACAAAGTCACATAGGCAAACGAGGCTTAAAATTTAAAAAATGACATTCAGTTAAAATTAAAAAAATTGAGTATTTTACTGTGAAAATTTTCAGGTTTGTGTTGACGTTTCTGTGTACAAGGAGTGCTCCGATTTTTACGTTAATCACCACAATAAAGTTGAGATTCTTCATAGTCAGAGTGTGCGTTTGATCGATAAAATAATGTCATAACTTAAAAAAATTCGAATGTATCGTACAAAACGTAATGTAGTAAACGTTGTGTTGTGTAAAAAAATAAAAAGAAAGGAAGGAAGGGAAGAAAAGACAGTACATTTGAGGTCAGTGCGAAGTTTTTCGACGTAGCGCGATTACCTAAAAAATTCGTATTTCAGGTGTTAACTGTACAGATAGTTTACTAAAAATCTAATATTATTTTTGATTGAATTTGGTTTTTACCAGGACGTATTAGATATTAGGGACTAGACAACCGAGATCGCTCAGAATTTCAGTTTTTTCAATGGAAATGGTTGCTATCAGATATTAAATGATACGTTTGAACCCCGAGACTCCCAAACAAGTGGTCCGCCCAAACGGTAGTCGCCACACCGTCAAACCGCCCTGTCATGTCACAGAGTGATCCCGTCTTTTTCCCTGTGCTCACCGACCCCATCATCAATCATTAAAACGCGTCGTTTCGTATGGTTTTGACAGGTACTTCACCATCGTGCGGAACCCCCGGGGATCCATATTCCGGTGCAGCGTGGCCAAGACGCTGGTGCTCATCTGGCTAGTGTCGTTTGCCGCGATGGTGCCGTTGCTGATGTACCAGCACGTCGAGGTGGTGCACGTCGGCCCCGTCCGGCTGTACGAGGCGTGCGTGGAAAGGTGGCCGTCCCGCGTGGCCCAGCAAACGTTCACAGTCGGTCTGGCCATTGCCCAGTTCGTGTTGCCGTTCACCACCATCTCGCTGATACACCTCAAGATATCTTCCTACCTGACCGTGCACCTCAAACATCCGGCCTTGCCCTCCAAGGAGATCAACTGCAGACGGGGTGAATATAATAAATTAATGATAATATTATAGGGGTTTTGCGCCCTTACACGTTTCGACACCCGCCGAAACCTTTCAAATCCCGAACGATGTCCAGACCGCAGAGACTAAAATGTTCATTTTTTCGTATTACAAACTTAATATTGAAATTCGTTTATTTTGATAGTCTTTCTATTGATCCCCGGGTCCGTTCACTACGTCAAAATATTTTGTAAAATTCCGTTGACTTTTTGGACTTTGAAATTTAAAATGAAAATTGTTTTCCGTGATTAGCCGGGAGGATGATAGAAACGATTTAATTTTCACAAAAATGGTGCTGAATATCGATACGAGGTCTTAGATAGTATACTTGCATACTTATAAAATGAAACGTTTTTGGAAATTTCGTTTTGTTTTTTTAGTTCTGACAAACACTTTTTAAAGACAAAATAAAATTTGCCAACCGTTAAAAGTACGTTGTTTATTCTTGTTTTTACAATGAATCCTCTAAGAGCTTTGCAATTTAACAACTTGAACTTTTCGACACACAAGGAATTTACAATCATAAATATTTAACGTTATTGCGGATTACTATATTGTGAGGTAGCGATGGATATGTAATTTTATTAACGCGGTACAGCAATATTGGTTGGATCGATTTAAAATGTGTTTTTGTATTACTAAACAACATAATGTATTTTTAAGTTGTGCTTGTTAATTTTTTTTTAACTTGTAGAGTATTTTTTGGGATAATTTGAATGTAAATAGGTCGTGTTGTGTGGCGAGAAATCTACTTTCATTTGTAGGCCCTGCCAACTGGGATTTTTTTTTGTCACCCAATCATACCTAAACACTTACGGTCCATTGCCAGAGTTTTCATAATGGTTTTTTTCGATTTTTTGAGTGGCCAAAAGATTCTTGTTGTTCATAATAATCGTTGCCCGTTCTGAATCTATTTTTGGCGATCCAAATGACGTGATTTGGTTCGCCACGGGCATTGTATTTGCCGCGGGTGGTCGTACAATAAGTTGATTTCTATGTTTTTGCGTCGTAAGAGTTTTCGGGCGTGAACACGACCTCATATTTGGTTAGGCTAGGTTAAGTTTGTTGAAAAATACATTGCGTGGGTGATTTCAACGTCCAAGGTCGGTAAAACACCGACCACGTTATGATATTGTTATCGTTCTGTAGAGAATTTCGATTAAACGGTTTCCCAGATGCGTGTCACGAGCAGTTCGATAACGTAGTTTCCTATTGAATCTATTCTGTTCGTCATAAAAAAAATAAATCGTAAGTAATCCTTTTACTATGTATTACTTTCCGTTTTTCTATGAGAAAAAAGTATCAAAAATATTAAAAATATAAAGATAAACTACCACCAATGTGTGAACTTTTACAGGAGCCATGTTTTAAAGCTACTTGCTATAGCGACCATGCGCATCTGAGAAGGTCACAGGTTTGCGTTGGTCACTGGTTTGAAAGTTGTTGTCAATCTGTACTATTTAATGTCTGAAGGCAAATATGTGCATTAAAAAAAATAAAAAAAAGGTTCAAATCATGTTCAGTAAACAAGGACGTCCAGATAAAAAAAAACCTCGGTTGAATGTTTGAGGTAGGTAGAGGCAGGGGCCACTATATCGACGTCAACCAGTTGCGTTACGTATAGTTTTTTGATTTTAAGTTTTTTTTACAATTTTTTTCTTTTCAATTGAATTTTTTAAAAACGTCTTTAAATCAAATTTGTGTGAACAGCTTCCCGAGAATGTTAAACAACACATACGTAAAAACATCGTACATAAAAAAACTCAAAGTCAAACGTAGATAGAACCTCCATCCCCCTTTTTGAAGTCGGATACATCGTGTTACAGTCTAATTCGTTCGTTCCCTGAAAGGAAGATTAATTTCTAAAATTGTTTGCTACCAATGGTGCCGATTCACGTGGACAAAAAAGGCGACTTCCACACCTCCCATTGATAACTTTAACCAAAAATTATATTGGAAATTTTAACTAATAGGCGTTTTTTCCCTCTTCTTCGTTTAAAACGGCTTGCAAAACTGCAAGTTGTTACACAGACCGGCAGTTTAAATTACGGCGAAGTTTTAGACGTTTTTCAAGGGCATTCATTTAAAAGTAATTGACGACATGTTTAGAGCAATTATTGAGTGGTGTTAGTCTGTATTACATAGTACGGTGGTTGTGAATCCGTCGGGCCGATTTGAGTGTACTCGTGTCCATTAAATGTGTATTAAGTGTGAGTGACGAGAGCGAAAGCTTTAAAGGATCTATTCACCGGAGAACAAAAACCCTCTTCAAGTGTAAGTAATTATACCTTTAGTCGGGCGTGTGAAACAATAGTGTCCAGGATCCCTCAGTCGGGAGAAAAAAAAATATTACAGAAAGAGAAAGGGAGTAAATTTGAGGTCGGGTGAGAAGTTGTTTGACGTAACGATTATGCTTTGGTGTGTGTCACTTGAGTAAACTAATGTTTCAGAATTTATGGTTCAAACTTATTATTTGATATCTAAAAGCGTTGATAAATCGAAAAAACAATTCCGTGCGAGCTCAATTATCTGGTGTATACGTCTTATTGTAAAAACCAAATTTAACAAAAAATATCAACTACATTGAACTACTTACACTATCTGAGATTAGGTTATTGCTACGCCAAACAACCATTCACCCGACATGAAATTTACTCTTTTGCATTCCTTCTTTCTTTTCTCTCTTTTCTGCCTTCCTTTTTTTTTCTTGCAATACTATGTTTACTGTGTTATGTTATATAAAGCGTACCGCGTGAAAAGATCGGATCATTACCAACTTCTCAATTGGGGAGTTTTTAGTCTAAATTTGTGTGTTTTTGAATCGAAATTCGCTCAATGTGTAAGGTATTATAAGTTGTATTGTATGAAATCTAATTTAAATCATATTTTGTGATGCACATCGGATCAAATCGTTCCTTCCACTCGAAAACACTGATAATCGAATTTGGCGATGTTCCGATTTTCGTTGCTTTACTTGGTTTCTGTAGATAAGTCAAAAAAGGAAATTAAAATATTAAATAATGTTTCAAATAAAATATATTTAAAAAGCTAGGTATATGTTATAGCCATAATTCAAAAACAAAACGAAAAATCACAATAAACCTTAAGTGAGTTGCATTCTATGTCCACTTTCCGAACTTTTTGGGCTACGACATTTTTCGATCATCCTCTGGCCGTCAAAGTGTTCACGGAAAAAAGAACACATCATTTTAAAAACGATACATTTTTCGATGCGCTCGAAATCTAAAATTCGCACAGTGAAGAATTGCTTAAGCTCTGTTCGTTGGTTTCTAATCGACTCAACAAAATCTACGCTGTTCTTGCGTAACGGAAATCCGTCTCTGTGTGATTAATCAACTCAAACACCTGCACCTTTGAGAGCCTATACAGAAAATGAGTGACCAACTAACCGTAATGTGATGGTATTATTATGTTATGGACCGCCATTTTGTGTCCAAATGAATGTTTTGCATAGGGCGATCGGTAGTCATACGGTATTTGTGCTGTTTTATGTTGAACACAAAATATCGATCATAATAGGCTAACATAGGCTAAAAATATATCTGATCGAAATGTTCATTAAAAGTACCAAACGCTCTGTGTAGTTTAAGTTGGAAATACGCACATCCCAACGGTTCGCGTGTAACGAATTAAAGTAAATGTCGTCTAGAACAACACTCAGAATTTAGATGTGGATTCCACGCGGTACGTCTACGTAGAACTATAATGTCGGTCGAATATAATATACATAATAATATACTGTATCACATAAAAAAAAATAAACTATAGTAAATGTAAAGTATTCCCGATTATAGTGACACCGTTTTACGATTATTATTTTTTTTTTTTTTTTTTAACGATATTTTCTCGTGTTTCAACAGTTTTACTGTGTGAAAATCTACTCAAGAAGATCAGATTATATAGCATAAAACATTTAACTTTGGCAAGAAACTAAACGCCTGCCAAACGATCTTCAAGAAAAAAACTTTAACACTTATTTTACTGTAATGTTTTTAGTTTGAAACAATAAAACTCCTTGCGTGTTAAGTAAAAAAAAAAAAAAGTTTTATAATTATCACTTTCTGTTTGACTTTTCAATAGTTTTTTTATTTTTTTTCGACACTTAATCGTAATAAGCGTCAAAAAGTTTTTACTGACACATCAAATAGTTTTATATCATCTTAGAGGAATTTTGTCTCTAGTCACACATGCAATATAAACACGTAACCATGGTTATAGTTATAATTTGCGTGTTAGAACGAAATTCAAACGGAATCAGCCATTTTACATGACCCGGATATGGTCGTTGATTTTTAAGACCATTCAAAATGTATTATTGTTCACACACCCAAAAAACAAATCGAACAACGTTCGTTCCTATACATTGTGTTGCCAAACGGACCAGAAATTTTTTACTAACACTTGACTGCAGTACGGTCTTTGATTTTTATTTTTGTTTTTTTCTGTGATACCAAAGGTTTTTGCACTCATGTCGATTGTCGGTGGTAAATGAATGTATGCGAAACGAACGCGAGTTATTGACGTTATATTTGAATTTTTACAAGCACGTGCTGTATAAAAATGATGGTACATAAAAAAGAAGTTTTCAGAAATAGGTACTTACATCTTGACGTCTATATTGTGCTCTTTCTTGTATAATTCAAAAATAAAATTACCCCGAGTTTAATAAGGCACGACAATGATTTTACATTGTAAACCTCCAATTTTATTGTATTAGGTAGTAAGTTTTGCATGGTATACGTAACAAAAACTCATAATACTCTAGTATTTTGTCTTTGTATAGCAAGTACATTCTAGACAATGATGACTTTTTATACTTTTGGTCTAATGCTTTGTTGAAATATAAAATTATTAATAGCAGATATTGTAGAAATAATAAAATATTTGAATAAAACGCAACTCTAAAATCCAAAATAAATAAGTTGTTTATTAATGTAACTCTATACTGCAATAATATTATGGTTTACGTTTATTTTTGTTGCTTGTGCGTTGAAAAATGACGGAAAAATATTTTATCAAAATCGTAATGAATTTAAACGAGTAACATAAAATTTAATATTCAAAATAGTATGGTGATTTTAATTCCAAGAAGGTCATAGTGTTGACAGACAGATGTCTGATTTAAAAGGTCTATTGTTTGATGTTTATTTATACGATTTTAACAAAAAAAAAAAAAAAACTGAAATGTAAAAACGTGAATTACAAACTAAACTGCGATCAAAAGCTACGATTTATTATAAATAAAAAAACCCGGCTAACCTTTTTTTTTTTTTTTAAATATAATTTTTGAAAAAAGAAATTTTTGTTTATAATATAATAATTAATAAAATACTATTGACGAAAAACCAAATAAATTGAAATTTAAATATAAACAAAATAGGTGCATCAATGAAATAAGCTAAACAAATAACGATTGAAAACTTTACTTAATTGGTACAAAGTAAGAGCACTGTAGAAAATTAAAAAACTTAAATTTGCAATAAATAATATTATTACTCATTGGATTTAATGCTATATTTTTATTAAATTATCTGCTAAAGATTGGACTTTGAAAACTTTGGAACAAACTTGGTTTTATTAAATTTACAAGTTTGGTACCTACGTAGGTAGTGTAGATCGGTAACTGCGATTGATTGATAGAGTATAGTCACGTGTTATACAAAATGTTATCAAAATAATTTACCAAATTTGATAAACTCAATTTTCTCATGAATTTAATTCACTAGCAAAACATTTTAATATTTTATGTTGGCTTTTTGGTACTGTGATGTGAGTTCAACAATCTCGTATATAGGATAAGTATTTTTGATTTTTTTTTTTTTTTTTGTTATTCTCGATTTCTCTTTTAAATTATTTATGTCAGACGAAGTATTATGCTTCAAAAATACTTTTAACAATACAATTGATATGATTCTAACGCTATTTCATTTAGTGTCAAAATATTAAAGCGAAAAACTTGTGCGTGTTATGTTTCGCAGTATTTACATTATTAATGTATTTTTAATTTTACCGCTGAAAATGTTTTTCGCGTTTATTTTATTTTACAAAACGTGTGATAGTGTCCTTATTTAGATTTTAACGTAAAAGCTTTAGCTTAAATTTGTTTTACCCCAGAAGATGGTCGATTTTTTTATCTTAGTACGCGCATGAAATAACTGTTTTAATCTTGTTTTTATATAAAATAATTATTTTTACCACTTTCAAAAATATTTCACCATCCCGTCATTAATTTTACTGTTGGTTTTGATAAACGAGAACAAAACCCATACATATAGAGACAATATAAATTGGATAATGTTATGTTTTTTTTAAATTGGATAATGTTATGTTTTTTCAAGTATACAGATACAAATTTATGATAAACACGTGTTGCTGGTCGGTGTGTTATTTCGAGATAAAGTATATTATGAGGGTGTATGAACTGCAAAAATATTCATACTCATGGACTGCGAGCTGTGGATTAATCGCCAGTAAATGGGATTAAGCACAGCCAACGATCGCTCGTCGATTGCGCGCACTTCACGTACTATTATTACTCGGAAAACTGTATTCGATTAAACTGCGAAACTGTGAGAAAACTCATTAAATTGGAAACGCGAAGGTAACCGCGACTTTCAAGCAAAGTTTGTAACCACTTGATGCGAATCATTGCAGATCGACGTCGCGGTGGAATCAAATTAGCCGGAAAAAAAACGTAGGTAGGTATTATTAAAAACGTCACGACGAACCAGCGACAGTTTAAACATTCTCCGAGAAAGCATATTTATTCGATCTCTTATACCTACTGCGAAAACAATTAAAAATCGAAAATTTTGCTGTAAGCCGGTCGGGATTAAGTGTTTAAAATGCGGGTGCGAAATTAGTTTTGATTGAAATCCGTAGTGTACGATCTTTTTGCGGGATTTTCACACATTTCAAACGACAGAATTAATTTACTGCGCACGCACGGTTATAACTTATACTCAGTGCTAGCAATGGGCAAATACCCAACGGGTAAGAAACTGATAATGGGTAGATCCCCTAAGCATAAACATTGATTTGATATCATCAACATCAAATGTTGTATATATAATAATATGTTAAGTTATAATCGTATATTATTGTAATAATGATTAAATGCTCCCAAATGTCTGAAACTCGACGTTTTTTAATGTAATCACAAGTTAAGAAACATTTTCAGAACGATAAATTGTAGAAATACAAACATAGATTTATCAGATAACCCATGAACGACGAAGACTCTTAGCGTAATTTATTTTTCTATGTTTTATGGTATTTTAAAATCTGTCTCTAAGCGGCCAAATCAAAGGCTTTGCTGATATTTCTATGCTATTTTGAAAAACGCCGAATCGTAAATTTTAGTAGCAGCCGTCGTTATTGTTAGTGATCCATGGACTCCTACAGCAAAATCGATATTCTATAATCGCGTGTAACGAGTTTTGTCGTCCACTCAACCTTGATACACCGAATAATGTTTCTCACCGCATTTAGACTTCAATTTCAGAACCGTGACAATAGGCAAACAATTAATTAAATGAAATTGCCCGAGGTCGATCCACGCACGGTCCAACACTATCGGTCGCGATTCGCGGTGGTTACAATCCAAGTCGTCATGACGTAACTTCGGTCGAGAAAATTACTTATTTTATACGTACCCAAAAATATTTCAAATTTCGAGCACAACTAAGAACGCGTATTGGGTTTTAAATGGTTTTTTTTTTTTCAAGGTTCAAGTGAAGAGGATTTCTCGGAACAGCGCGAAAACTTTCATAAAACCACTTGGTTGTACATAAAAAGTGTAAACATTTAATTTAATTCAAATTAAAAATATTATAATATTACACTGAAGTGTTAAACTAATTTTAGCGGACCAAGTTACATGGACTCAGTTCAAATGTACTGAAAACACACACAGCTATATATCACACCTTTTTTGCAATTAATTTTTTTAGAAACATAAATTTTCGGTTTTCACTCGGTTTATCGAATGCCACTCAAATCTTCGCAACACTGAGTATATAAATTGCGAAAATAAATGCACATTTACTGTACTATAATAACCGTGCAAAAAAAAACACAAATTTTTCTAAATGTTTTTGGAGTGCAATTTATACTTATAAATTTCATATTATACATCGGATCAAAAAAATACACTCGGGTCATTTGTACAAACTCGGATAATCGCCCGGGACATTAATGACAAAAACATACAAATAAGGCGAAACAAAAGATTTTATCATTATTCATTGTGTATAATATGATATCGCAAAATTCTGCGAACTCGCTGAATTTTAAACTTCGATAATTATTATTCGCGTTTCAGTATGGAACGAAAATGACTATTATCATACGAAGGCGACAAACATATAACCAACACAGCAGGTAGCGAAACGTGCTTACGCGTGCTTTTTCGGTTTTATCGCGTTTACAAAAAAAAACATCGAACATTATGAACAATTATTACGCGGACAAAATTAGTTTCGACAGAGAAGTTCAAAAGTTTTTATGTTATTCAATTATCTGAAAACAATTTAAATCAGTCTCAACGCGGGTATGATGAAAATATTTATATAAGACTATAAGTATAATTATACTTATAGTCTTGTAATAGTGCTCGTCAAAATACTTCGACGACGTCTGGAACGAACAGTATATTCATTTATAGTCGAACGAGAATGAAAAACGTCTATAGTGATACATGACACAAGTACGTTTGTCATTCATTTTCATGTAACACTCGAACATCTTGAACATTTATTTTAATCTTGATGTTTACTGTAGCTTAAAAAGTTGTTTGATAAGCAGATAAATTCCTCTTTTAACGAGTGAAACAGGTGATTTTAAGTTTTATGATTTAGTCTGAGTAGTACGTTTTTAGATGATGTTTGTTTTCATAATCGTGTTTTAATTAAAACGAAACTTCCACAACGCGATAAACGGACGCGACCTACAGATTTAAGTTGCTACTTTCAACATATTCATTAACTTTCTAAAAATGTTAAGTATAAATAATGTAAGGACTATGTTTTACACGTTAATTAAAATCTCAAGCAATGTCAAAAGATGGTGTAAGCATATAGCGTCCAACTGGCAACTATCCAGATACAGTATGGGTACATGAATTTTTTAAGAAGTTTTTTTTGAAAAAAACATAAATGTTTCACTCGAAAACTCTCTAAAAGCGTTGGTAATAAAACTAAAACGTGCCTAAGTACCAAAAAATCTAAGCAACTATTAGAATAGAGACGTTCAACGATTTTTTTTTTTTTAAAGATTTTACACTAACAAGAAAAAAAATTTTAAAAATAATCGTAATAACAAAACTGCTAGATTATAGTGGTATAGTACAGATTTTGCATATGTTATCCTATAGATAGGTATATAATAAAATAATGTACTTAATATAACAGCTGCAGATGATTTTTTTCATTTTAGATTATAATTAGTTATTACAAAATCAACCATACTCTATTTTGTATCGTTATACTCAAAATAAGTTTTTCCCTCCCTCTCATATACTTCAATAAAATACGCCCTTGACTACTACTACTCGTCCGGACAATATACACAACAATCCATAATAAATTTTCACATGTACACATTCATCTGGATTCTAGACGTATTGCGCAAACACTGCTTGAGAATGCGAGATAGTTCAAAGACTTTTTTTTTCGGACAGTATATCATATATTATAATATATAACTTCACAATAGTTCGTTTCTTCGCCAACGCGATTCGGTGAATACCGAATGGAATTATTGGGATTTCGATTTGCGCTACAAAAACGGATACATGTTTATTAGGCATTATTATGTATAGTAGGTATCGAAAAACTTTTTTTTATCGGTTGTAGAATAATAAGTTTGCAGTCGACGGCGTTCATTGTGCGCATTGAACGTACGAAATCTAAAAAAAAAAAAAAAAGCCAAAAGAGCAAAGGCGCTTTTGGATGAAAAAGAAAAAGAGTGATGTTGAGAAAGCTTCATTAAAGAACGTTGTCGAATAATTCCGTATGATAACACCTAATCCGGCAAATTGAACTGTTGTGTTTTCGGAGAGACGCCGTGTAAAATGTATATACGTGTACAGAATGCGTATGTATTAATAAACGAGCGAATGTACCTATATAGTATGTTGTTTCTTTTTAAAATCTTTCGGTAGTTTTTGAAGAAAAAAAACCCTACATATCTTAAACAGTAACTTTATATCCATCATCGTCCCCGCGGTTGACACGCAACTAGTCGATCGATAACTTAAATGGTATGGTACAACCAACCGTCCAAACACGGTATCCTATTGTAAAAATAAAGGATAACGCTTATTGTAATAACAGATAAAGAAAAAGGAGAACTAGAAAAATTGTCTCTGGAGTGGTTGTTCTGTAAATAATTCAAAATTTAATTACTATCGACATAAACTTGATAATATTGACTCGACATTTAAAATAATCATGCATTGTAGGTACCTACTGCAATCTTAAATTATAAAAAAAAAAAACTAATCGCTAGGGTATAAAGAAACACTCATAAACATATTTAAAATTAACACATAAGTTTTAGAAAAATCACATGACACATGGGCCGTGATGCAGTATGTGTACCTACTTTTAAAATATTATTACACGTTAATTATACGTTGACAGTGATTGTCTGCAGCATTTTAATAATATCAAACAACTTACAGTATGAAAAAAAATCATTTTTCAATCAAATTATCAGTAGAAATAACGTTGTATCATTATCACGTCGTTATAGTTTAGAATTTACTCTAAACATACCAACACTGCAGTAAATTACTTCATGAGGTTTGAATTATACCGCGACAATTTACAAAATTTGTAAAGTATATAAGGTAAAGTATAAGTAAAGTATTACAAGGTATTACTAAGTTTAAAAAAAGAATTATAATAATTACCCTTATATGATCAAAAATATTAGATTTTAATCTCTCATCGATTTACACTCCATCATTACCTATAGAAAGTGTAGATGTAGGTAGGTACTTCTGAAAATGTACAACATCAACATTATTTCTTGGTAAAGCAAAGTTTATAATACATTATAAAACTCTAAATTTCTCGAATAAAAATCTGTAATTTTTTACACAAAACCATTGTAAAAAAAAATAATAAATAAATAATTAATGGTCATTATAATATAGAAAAGAGACTAAATAGGATCGTCTTAACTCGCTATAGATTGAATCTAATCATTTCAAAAGACCTTATTGATTATCATGAAAACGATTCTTGTTTTATCAACTGACATTTTTAGAGTAAGATATTACTAATCACCAGGGTACAATATTATATAGAAAGTAGATTTTTTTTTTTTTTTTTTGTGCCATTATTTAGGATATAGAACAGCATTTTAATTGATGGTTTTGTGGAGACTAAGATTCAAAGTACTGAATGCGTATGTAATAAATAACAATACTTTTGGGAGAAAGAACCTTATTAAAAATGATGTGTAATCGGTAATGTATCATACGAATTTGACAACTATAAATACTATCATTGGTGTCACCGCGATATTGTACGTATTGTGTAACTCAATTACAATATTTTAATGGTGTACTGTCTTGCCATTGAACGATCGCAATGATTTTATAAAATTGAAACAAAAAATAAAACTGTACGAACAAATATAATAATTTTTTTTTTTTAAATTATCAGCGTAATTATCACTAATGAATCGCACTACTTTTACAAGGAAAAACTTTTTATGCTACACATTTTACAGTAAACACATTTTTGGGTAGTAGAATTGTAATATTTCTGAGAATACGTATATACCTAAAACCGAACGAAAAAGGTACATTATCTAATGAATTTTTTTGAAATTTGTTATATTATTTGAGTTATGAACCAAAGTTCAAAAATTAAAAATTTTTCAATGTACTTTTAATGACTTTAAACATCAAAACTTTCAAGTAAAATTAATTAATATTTAACTCTAAATTTTTGAAGTTATTGTTTCATAAAAACTATTGGTTTCCAGTTTGATGTCTTAACACTTTATTATAAAACTCAGCTACTTAAATTTTTATATTTTATAGGTACATTTAAAGGAAATCAAAATTTAGTCCATTCAGTCTTTTTTATAGACGTCTATGTATCATTTTTATTTTGTTATTTTCCTTTTTACATTTTTGGCGATAATTCGTCAAAAGAAATATTTACATTTGTTGAAAAAATATTATACCTACACATTATTCTAATGAGATACAATCTACACAAAATAAAAATTTCAAAATTTTGAGAAAAAAACATAACTTGGACATTTTCATATTTTCAAGGGTTTAAACTAAAAAAGATTCAAACTCAGGCTTGAATCTAGGGTGTGGGCCGAGTGGGCCCTCCCCACTCAAACTCTTCAGGAATCATAAAAGCAACATAAATTGAAGGCAACAGGTGTTCTTGTCAAAGTTATGATTTTTATAGTAAAACGCACAAGGCATTCAAATCAGTTATCAAATTAGATGCTAGATTATTTTGAATATTATTATCGGTTATTTGTTTGAATAACATTGATTATAAAAACTAACGTTCAGTACAAAATGTCTTAAATTGCTATTAGAATAAATTTAAAGAGAACTACAGTTTATGTTAAAAATAAATATTTTGTGTCAAACATTCCTATTTGTTACACCATTGATTATAAAATTATTGTATTTGTAATCAATGGTAATATTAAGAATCATGTCATAATACTCTATTGCCAACAACATTTTCGAAGATTTTAATTGTAATTTAACTCTACCAATTTAACTGAGTTTTAAAATGTAAAATATTTATATTTTGAGTGATGTGAATTTCAAAACTTTATTAAGTCGTTTAATGAGCTCACTCAAAATCGTATCCGGTTTCCGAAAGCAATGATTTGTCATAAGTTTAAATAATATTCTAATGTAATAAGTTTTAACTACACAGTCCAAAACTGCAATTGCTCACCTATTTATACTGCTTTTTACTTTCTCGTGCGTAATAATTATACCACATCAAAAAACATTAACAAAAACTTGATACACAATTTTCTGTAACTGTTTATTCGTCTAATTGTAATCTTGTGATGGAATTGATGCACAGCTAATATTTTATAATATGATCATAAAAACTCAAACTTTTTAATTGGTGTGCCATTTAAGTTTATCGCAACAAGTCTGCTGTTGCTAGATTAAATATTATATTACTATTTACCGGGCGGCTGGAAATAATTGGCTAAGTTTCTCAGTAAACACCAACGTGTTCCTACATTGTCCATGAATTCGTCGTAACATTAATACGCGACTCTCTTTTGAAAATCTCTCTTGTTATCATCATGTATGTATAAAAGTGTATATTATACAATATTTTTATGTCGTTAATTCGTTGAAGACGAACTGTATTTCTCAGTTTCATAATTTATTATTATTTTCATTTTGAACGCGTGGGACGATACATTTCAACCTTTCCATAACATTATTTTAATATGGCGGACAATCGAAATAATCGATACGGTCTACTGTAAAATTACAAAAAAAAAAAAAAAAGAAGAAATCTAATGTAGAAAAAATCAAATAAAGACAATCAATAGATGAAAATAGAAGTTAACAAAAATGCAAAGTAATTAAAACGTTTATTCACACCTATTTTATTTATAGTCTTAGTAAATCGTGTGCAGCCTTCGGCACGTTTTATACTATATAAATCGGTTGTTTTTTTTTTTTTTTGCTGGTTACTATATATATACCAATAATAATATTATTGAGGGCCGCAAAAGATCGACCGACGTCAAACGAGTATTTTGGTTATAAGTATAATTCACACAATAATAATAATAAAAGTATATTAATATGATTCAGGATATGTGGCTACGAAAATTCTAGTACTAGTGTAAAGGGTATGTGTGGAGAAACAAAGAAATTCTTCGTAGGAGTATGTGTGCAATTGGGTTCTGAGCCTTACTTGTTCCCTATAGTAATGGATAAAATTACAAAAGAGATTCAAGATGAGGTGCTCTGGGGTATGATGTTTGCTGATGATAAAGTTTTGATTGTAGAAAATGTAGAAAAAATTAATAATAGGCTGGATGTGTGGAGATAAGAACTTGAAGGGAAGGAATTGAAGATGAGTAGAAGTACGAGTAAAACGGTGTATATGTAGTATAATTTTGGAGGAAAAGAACAGGCGCTGGACAATACGAAAAGAGTAATGGCAGTAAGTGGTGACGTATTAAACGAGGTAGAGAAATTTAAGTACCTAAGATTCTTTGTAGAAAAGCACGAAGGCTTTATGAGAAATGTGAACGTAGGATTAAGTGCGGTTGGATGAAACGGAGATTAACGTCAGGTGTTTTATATGATAAAAGAACTCCAATAAGGCTAAAAGGTAAGTTTTACAGAAGTGTGGTGAGATGAACCTTGTTGTGTGGTTCGAATATGTAAAAGGTTAGGTTGGGTATTGCATCAATAATGGATAGGATGAGGGAAAATAGGCTGCAATGGTTTGGACATGTGACGAGGAGAAAAGAAATTGAAGCAGTAAGAGCGGTTATGAAAATGAACGTTGAAGGAAAAAGAGGTAGAGGATGACCAAAGAAGAGATGGATGGAAACGATTGAAAAAGATATGAAGGTCGTTAATGTGTGTGTAGGGGAAGTGAATCATTGTGATACGTGGAGGGATAGGAGACGAAGGTGGCTGACCCCAAATAGTAGGGAGAAAGGCAAAGATGAAGAAAAGACGGTATTAGGTATTCACAATAAAAGGCGTGGATTTTTTTTTCGCAATGGATTTCTGCCGTTATCAATATAAATATTATATACCTACCCGACGAAAACACGACGTATTTTATCGTCTTCGATGCCCACCAAATTTTCTAATTTCTTACGAATACAGCGACATTTGCCATTGCATTGTAACTTTATTATTATACTGTGCCACAAAATTTTATTATTATTACATACAAAAGCGCCGAGTGCATTGTACTCGTAAAAAAATTTAATAAAATATCGCAGTTTTTTATCTGTTCGGCG
>CM029359.1:9159504-9251042 GCA_017140985.1 Hormaphis cornu
CGGTGAACTGTCACTAATTTGGGTGGGTTGAACATTTGAATTATCTTTTATGATCGAGTGACGCACGATCGTTAAATTGTAAGCTTCAAAGTTTTATATTTAAAAAGGTAAAATTGTTTTAAACTTATATTATCTCGATTGGACTTCACTCATCCGATAGTTTGTATGAATTTCAATTAGTTGATTAGTTTTTAATAAAGTTGTAATAATACATACAAAACAATTTCATATTGTAAAAACGTTCATAATAATTTTTTTGTTTTTTGAAAATTTCTGACCTTTTATAAAAAATAAAATGTTAAAATCAAACTAAGGTTTAGAGATGCTGAATTGGAAATTATAGGCACTGTTCATTATTTTATGAATCATAAAAAAATAAAAAAGTGCTTTCCGTACCATCTCGGGTCGACAACATTTTTATACGGTACTTCCATACAAAAATATAACGTAAAAAAAATTATTAAAAACTAAATAATGACGTACAAAAAAAAATCACTATTATTATGCTAACAGGTACTAAACAATTTGGTTTAATGTGAGTTGAACAAATAACAAACAATTCATATCACAAATAAAAAAAAAAAAATTTAAAACAACTAATCAACATAATTAACAATATTTTTAAATAATACAGTACAACGTAAAATACTGATTTTTTTGTAATTCGGGAAAACGCATCTGCTGTATCGAGTAGTAGTTATAATACCAACAATAGTTAAAAACATTTTTAATATTTCACGATTTTGAGAAATATTTCAACACTATACCTACATAAGACTACCAACACTGTAATATAGTTATTATCGATATTCTAAATCCGGCAACCGGCTAACCGTATGGAAGTATCGATCGAGGAAGAGAGAATGACTGCGCGTTTATTTATAATTTCTTCTTTTTCCTTTCGTATAGGAGTTTTTGATTTTATACTATTTATACGTTGCCTAAACTAACCTAAGTCCCTATTTTATCTTCGATGCGAAGCTGAGAAGGTATTAATTTTACTCTGATGTTTTTTTTTTTTTTTTGTCTGTCACCAATTTTTCTCAGATCTAACTGGACCGATTCTGATGAACAATACGTCAATAGATCACAAATCGTATCTAGTTGAAGACATTATGCTGAAAAATTTGAAAAAATATCATCGTTCTCCGTAAAAGGTGAAAAAATTATGAATTTTAAAAATGACAAATTTCGACATTTTTCATGATTTTTTTGCTAAAATTAGCCATAACTTTTCGAAAAATTAACGAATCAAAATAATTTTTTTATGTACGTAAACTTTGGACATTTTACTTTTGTTTTTTATAGCTTTTTTAAAAATTTGACTTTTTTCCTCTCCACAGAGGGGGGGATCAAAAACAGTAACTTATGCATAAAAACTAAATACTTTTCAAACTAACTTTTGAAAAGGTCCCGGAAATACCCCAAGTTTTAAATACATCTTAAATGAAAGCTCATAATATATACTACAAGTTAAAAAAAAAAACTTTCCCGACACCTTATCTTCCATACGCAAATAACCACCGTAGTTCAGGTGAAAGTACGATATTTGTGTAAAATCACAAGACTCCGAAAAATTAAATTTTGTTATTTTAAAAAATCAATAGGATTGGAGGAGAGGGTCTAGATCCCTATCTTTCGGATTTCTCCTGACTACGTGATTACGTGATACTTCGCTTTTAATATAATGTGTTATATGTATATTATATAAAATATATATCGCTATAAAAATTCTGGTTATAAAAAAATGCCATACAAATTTTAGCAATCTTTACCAACGTATACACATATACCTGTATATTTTTTACTGGTACGCCATTAAAAACATATCGTTTTGATGTCTAATATTGTATAGTTATTCTATATAGTTTTTTTATAATTTTTATTATTTAACCGTAAATATCAAAACAATATCATTGTTTATCAATTTCGTCCTTGATTAATTAACTATAATAAGTTTTTATAGTTATACAATATTTATTAGTCACTATACCTAATAAACATTATTATAGTTATATTTAATTCATAAAATTTGCAATCCGGATACAATTATGGAAAGGGGAGTTAATGATACCGTTGGAATAATCCGACAAGTCTTTCTAAAAATGTTACACTGTCTACAGTGTTTTTACGATAGTGATTTTAATCACTGTCAGATATTTTATCATAGAAAATGTGTTTACAGAACAACAAAAAAAAAACAAAAACAAAAACAAAATACAACGCAAATTCTAAACTAGTTTTATTTTATTATTGGAATACATTTTTATTTATTTTTTTTTTTACACGTTCAAATCGAAACTAGGGGTTGGTACTGACTTTTGTCATTTAATCGTTACATCGTTTGGGGTTGGGTGTCCGTTGTGAAGGGTCTGTCCTCTTCGAATACATTCAAGTTCAGTCATCTACTCTTCGGAATTCCCTTTTGTCCACTTCATTCTTCTGGATCGCGTCATCGTTAACAAAGTCGCTGATGATATCAACGCTTATTAAGTGTGTTTCCGAGTTTCTTTCCCGAAGAAAAGAGCGTACAACCCGTAAGCCCCTGCCTGAACTAACCTAACCGATCGCCGACCGGTCACGACCACAACAATCGACTCCGCGGGCCGGTGGATCACCCTGTACACACTGTTCACGAGAACGGCAACAGGGCTAAAACTTTTCGCATACGCAAAATAATGGGGTACGTATAGGTGTAACCGAAGACGGTACGCGCAATCGGGTCATAATAATAATATACGATACGTACGGTTGCGTTCTACCGTTATAATGTATTGATTTGGTAACGCGAGACGATAGTTTTCCTGCCTGCATGACGCGCCTTCGTTAAAACCGTTTCGTCGACCGAACAATATACATACATATATATCGTATTGTTTTAACGGAAACGATGCGAGTGTGTGCCCCACCGGCAGAAACCGTACATTATAATGGTATTATTATACTTTGCAGTACTTCGGTTTTGTCACAAAGAATGTCTTTTCTCCGCAACCAGAATGATGATCGTTTTTCGAATGAACTGGGAAAAAAAGTTACCGAACATTACCTGCGCACCTGCAGGGCGTTTCTCTTGACCTACTCGTGAACAGGATAAAAAGGGTTGAAATCGGTGGCGCGAATAAAGGATAAATTTGCGCTCCGAGGTTTCAGAACGCGTGCCTGCAGCTGGTTCTACGGAGCTAAAATATACGAATCTGCAGGCGGCCGGGGGAGCGATGGCCTTCCCAAACTAGTTTCAGGAGACGAAACCTATGGCACGAACTGGTGTTTGCACTGTGCTTGTTCGCGTACACACCGAATTTAAGACGTCAATTTTATCGCATACCTATACATAATGATGTAGGCCAATTTTAGACCGACATTTTGAAATGAGGTTGTTTCTAAACATCAAAATGACTATTAAAATGGTTCTTTTTGTTTTATCTTAGACGCGGGAAATTATCGTATTTAGTAGGTCACAATGCGTTATAACGAAAATCCGTTTTATATCACAACAACAACGTAACTAACAAACGGATCGATCGTAATTAATTCGAATGCTGTACACGAAACTGCACGTATTCTCTCAACGAGTCTGCAGAGAATATGGCGGTCTTTTTACCGTTCGGATTGTACCTGCACGAAAACTGCACGCGTTGAAATAACTCATTTTTTTCGTTTTTAATTAAAAACGTTTATGTAGTTTTAATTTGGGTTTAACACTAACATACATGCGTATAAAACAAACTCGTAACGCATTACTTCCGAAATTGTATTTATTTTTTTAAATTTAATTTCGCCAACGCCAATTTAATGCCATTAAAAACACTTCAACTCTAAAATGTGTACGTACATATGCGGCATATTACGTCATGGAAAATAATTAAATTGTTGTTACAGTTTGTTGCGGACGGCCCTTTTATATCTACGTATTTGCCGTTGTAAAACTCCAAAAGTGTTCTCGGATAAAAAGCTATAAGTGTCTACAGCAAAATTGTATTGCGGCGTACAAAGTTTAAAGCGGCACTAAAAAAATTGAAAAAAATAAATAAAAAACATAGTATATTACATTGTTGAAACTTGAGTGCACAAACAAGTATTGATTACTTGCACTATTTTAGTTTTCCTGTTTCGTAATCGTTTTGTGCCTATCCCTTTTTGAATAACCGATGTGGCTACATCAACGAAACGAAGCAAAAAATACCATCACATGTCTCTATCATAGTAAATTTTAATACTTTACCATCGATCGATAAACTGATATTGTGAAAAAAAGAGGAGATTCTGAATTCGTCTTTATATTTTGTTGATAAATGCAATATTTTAGATAACCCAAAAAATAAAAATTGTTATAAATTATGTCACTTGTTAGATTATTTACAACTGGATTGTGTTCATAGGTATACAATACGCTCAACATAATGATAAAAATTATACCAAATTTTATTTTTGTATAACGTTTATGTGTAATATGCGAGGCTTTCAAAATTTTAAACATAGATTGTTTACGAGGACGAGACAAAATAATATTTTCAGTTTGAGTATTATATTATGTTTGGCGAGTTAAGTTTACGTGATTATTATGAACAAAAGACACTATTTTTGCTCTTTCCATTTTCAAAAAAAAAAAAAATGAACAACAAATGGTTTTTTTGAAATGGCAAAAAAAAAAAAATACAGTTAAAATTATTTTTTTGAAAAAAAAGTGCTGGCGTGACGACCGTCAAGAAACATTTTTATGAAAATCAACGAAAAAAAAGATCATATATTGTCTTGAAACGTCGTTTCTGGAGGGTTTTTTTTTTTTTAGTATAAATTAATATTGTTTGAAAAATAAATTAATATTAACTTAATCAACATACTAACCATAATATCTTTGAATTCAAATTGTACTGAAATTGGATTGAAATTTTTTTAGTAACACACTGGAATGTTTCACTTTTTCGTATGGATACCACTAAAATGTAGTTAAAAATAATTTCAGATGATAAAATCTGTAAACTGTAGCCGTAACGTTGTTTAAAAACATTTTCTCTTGACTTGCTCTAAATTCCAACAACAATGAATCAACACAGAAGCAATCGAAAACCTAGTAATGGATAATATTATTTTATCAATTGTTACGGGCTAACTATGTGTAGGTACCGTTTACGTGTGTTGTAGTGAAGCTGTTTGCTCTACTCGACACCCTGATCCGTTGTTTTTGTGCCGTATAAATCGTAAATCAACAAATGGCAAAAACGTCATACCCATATAATTGTTATATTTTTTGTTGTGTTCACACAATCGCTAATCAAATTTTTTCATCAGTCTTATTTACTGATTTGGTTTCGATACTTTGAAACGACCAGCCAGTGCTAGCCCGTAGTATGATTTATTGTGATCTTACATATTCCACTCATATTTTTTTCATAAAACCGATTATACCGTCACGGCGTTAATATTAGTTTAATTTCCACCATACGTGGTGGTGATTCGCGTGTCCGTAAGTTATTACAAACCAAATAAGACTTACAAATGTAGAGCATTAACTGGTTAAAAAGTTTATTATTTTTTAAACTTTTGATCTTAACTAAATAATTTGTTTTTGTTTTTAGCTTATTAGTTTACGCAGATGAAAATCGTATTGCATCAATTCAACTTTTTATTATTAGTTTTCATTGTTGCGAAACAAAGTTTATTTCTATATTTTTTGTAAATCACGAATCGTAATCAAATGGAAACAAAACGAATTCATTAACTTCTTTTTTTTCATCATTTATTTTACTAACTACATAAAATGAAAACACTGTATACTGTGCGTGTTACGACTTGTGAATGTTTTAGCTGAAAAAAAAAAATCGACATATTTTCAACCGAGTTGAGTTTGTTTTCCATTTTGACTTATTCAGTTATTTTTTTTCGTTGTTAACTTAAAACTTTTATCCGAAGGCACTATGATTGAAGTAACTTAACTTATCACAGTTAATTTGTTTGACTAATTTGCCCAACATTTATTTTTTTTCCACCATTTTTTTTTTTTTTTGCACTCCCGCGACTCGTGACTACGCTTATTGTTGTATCCTTTGAAAATCAATACGTTTTATTCAATGTAGGTACATTAAAGCGGGATTAATTAGTCGGATTTACAGTTATACGAGTATACTATAACGATAGCGATGGCATCGATTATAATGACAACATAGTAGTATGAGGCTTAAACAACAGGTATCCGCAGACAATTTACCGTTTTGGAGTGCCATTTATAGCACGAGGGCAGTACCTATGGGTATTCATGTCATTTAGAACATAAAATAAAATAACGGGACGGTTTTTTTTTTTTTTTAATCCCTATTATTATTAAAACGGACACTGATTTACTCGCTCATGTTTGACAATAGCTATACCGCGTACAGTATTACCTATATTATACATTTCTACATAATCAACTTTTACCATTTCACAACACAAAACGTATATTCTCTATCGAGAATGTGTTCGTTGTTTAATCTTCATCGCCGCTGGTTTGAAAATAATAGCCAAAATTACTATTGATATACATATCAACTGCAATATACCGGTAATCAGGATAAATGATGACACAGTGATGAGCGGCGAGACATTTTGACAGAAATATGTATATTGTTATTGTGATAGTAACTATTCGTACTATGCAGGGTTCTTTTTTTTTGGGGGGGTTGAGGCTCCTAAAAAATTAATTAAATAATTTTAATAATTAATTTTCTAGGTACCGAAGCATTGGGACGAATTTGACACGACCAATCGTTTTGGTGGCCGTCGGGTGCGACTTGAAAGTTTCGGGGGAGAAGACGAAAAAAAAATTCGATATTTTTCGTGTGTTTTCGTCATCGACGTGGGTGTGTGTTTCTTCTGGGGGGCATCCTAACCTAGGTGGTTTACAGGAACTCGTCTCCGAAAGGGACGTCTAATGTTAAAAATTATAAAAAGCTAGGTCTTCTGTTCAAACCACGCTAGTGTAATTGTTTACAACGTCGTACACACCACTAGATTGACCGTTTTTTTGTTTTTGCGCGTGTCCACGCAGTGCGCAGGGAGCTGAGCCGGAACAAGCGGACCATGTGGATACTGTCGTCGATCGCGGTCGTGTTCGCGCTCAGCTGGCTGCCGCTGACCGTGTTCACGCTGGCGGTGGAGTTCCAGCCGCAACTGTTCCAGACCACCGACGCGCTGTACAAGGCGTTCGCGTTCGCGCACATGATGGCCATGTCGACCACGTGCACCAACCCGCTGCTGTACGGCTGGCTGAACACCAACTTCCGGCGCGACATATCCGGCATATGCCGGCAGATGTGGTACTGCTGCGGCGACCAGAAGCCGCCGCCGCGGCGCAAGCGACACCCGTCCGTGGCCACCGACTACCGGGGGCCCAACGACCGGCGGCACGGCGATCCCGGTGGTTCCGAGGCGCCGTGCAGGCGGAACCACCACCACCACCATCACCACCATCACCACCATCACCAGCAGCCGCAGGACGCCGAGACCACCGGCGGCGGCGTGTCCGTGGTGGTCAGGAGCGACCGGCGGTTCAGCACCAGCTACCTGACCACGCTGACCACGGTCACGTCCCGGTCGTCGCAGCCCGGCTCCAGCGTCAGCCGCGTCGAACACGTCTAGTCTGTACGTTGTATAATAACGTTAGTACGATCTCGGTAAAATAATTTTTAAAACAGATAACACGACGATAATCAAACCGGGGACGGGTCGAAAAGAACGCCGAAACTTTGAAATTTCACGTCACGCGGCAACCGGTCGTAGCGTGAGTTTTACGGAATCGGAGACTCGACGGGAGCGCGCGACTGGTGAACCGAAATCGGCAGGGCTCCTCGAAATGTTCGCTCTTTTGAGAAATCCACGAAAAACACGCGCGTATCGACAGATAAGAGTTTCTGACTACGATAAACACGATATTAAAATTATAGCCCGGCTGTCATCAACATTTCAAATTACGCGCGCGCATTCGAGCAAACATTTTTTTGCGCTGCAGTCGAGTCTCCAACTTCGTGAATATACCTAACCTATGACGCGATAGTCTTTGGGAAGTTCTGAAGTTTTATTCGGTCACCGAAGGATGTTGCTAAAGGGTCGCCACGTAACAGCTGATGCGTTGTCGTTCTCAGTTTGTGTCAATAATAAGCAGAAATCCTTTGGCGTTAGGTTGTTTTTTTTATGATTTTTTACCTACGTTTTTTTTTTTTTACACTTTTTTTTCGATAAACACGTATTCAAAGTTGTGGTATTCTTTTTGACTCGCCCTGTGCAATATGCGTCATTTCGTGTAACAGAATCAATTTCACCCGAGTCCTGTAGGTACGTGCGTGTGCCGTTCGCTCGAACAATATTCCGCGGCAAACAAACCGTGACTTAACCTATTACTGTCTTTAAAAACAGAAAGAACATAATAATATAATATCTGTTGAGGAAAAAGAGTTGTCGTCTTCCGGAAATCGAACGACCAGTGTTGGAAAGTTGAAAGTTTGTTTTTACAATGTTTTTTTTTTCTTTCCGCGATCACTTTTCTGGGTACCTATAGTACGAGTGGTCCGATTGTAAAATGTCGTAGCGCTAAAAAATTAGCCGGGTAGACGTATAAATATAATACGTAGTACTTTATTTGAATCGATTTTTTGAAATCACGATTATTTTTTTAAGTTTACGTGCCAAAGTCTTTTGTGAAATTTGCGGCAAAAAACGTGAAATTTTCTGGTTAGTGATCACGTTTTCGTATAGAAAGAGGCTTTATACGATCTCTACGTCGAATGCCACCAAAAAGTTTGGATTTCCAATTTTTTTTTTTTTTTTTTATAGCTTTTTTTCATATTTTTAAATATTTGCAACAAAAAAAAACCAATTTTGCGAAATCGACAATACCGTCGTTAGAACGCTTATAATTATTTTTATACCAGCGTTATTAGACATAATTTCTTTTAATTTTCACACTTCAACGGAATAAATGTTGTAAATAAATTTAAAACGTCACGTGAGTTTGATAAAATTTGAGCTATGTGTAATTTTTTTTTTTTTAATACATAATAATATGCACATCGTTTATGTATGTATTAAAATATTATTAAAAATGTTTGAATAAAGTCAAAAAAAAATCAATAAAAACTATTAACAGTTTTACAAATAAAGATAATTTTTAATTTTCGTTCATTTATAAACTATATTTTTACACACTGTAGACACTGTAAATAAAAAAATATAAAAACATTTTTTTAATTTTAGCTTTCCTATACAAATACGGCTGTATACGCTTGCCATTAAAATACATATTTTTGTAAAAAAAAAAAAAAAAAATTACAAGGAGAATGGATTGAAATATATATTTTTGCATAGGTTTTTTTTAGAAAATCGTCATTAATTATTTTTCTGCAATTTATTTTATTATATTATTATTTTATATTATTATATTATTATTTTATTATACATACATAAAAAACACGAAACTATAAAACAACGGGAGCATAATGATAATTTGGTCTTTGTCCCCGGTACATGAAAAAATTTAAATTTCGGCGTGAATGTATTTTAAAAAATATATAATATAATATTGGCACGACTTGGCATCAAACCGCATTGGTGAAAAATTACTGTTCTAATTGAAATTAATACGATTTTAAAATTGTTTTATTCATTTTATTTGCGCGTAAAATCATTATCAGTATTATTAGTGTATGGACTAGAACATTTCTAATTCAAACAACTACACTTACACTTTACCGGTAAATGCTCATTTGTTTTTATTGGGTTGTTTTATTCTTAATTTATATTTTAATTTTTTTATTTATACTAATAAAGCATAAATAATATTAATCGACATTTTAAAAAGTGGGTGCACAATTTTTCAAAAATAGATAGAATTAATAAAAAAAAAAAAATGTTTTCCGCCAAAAACGAGCACGTTAAAAGCCTGTATTATGATTAAATACGTGTCAAATATCGCGTACATTATAATATTATTGTTATAGTTATTTCCTAAAACCCATACGACGAGGATTCCCAAAAGTCGGGAAACAAAACTTGTCGCGATAAATCTAATATTGATAGTGCAGTACACGTGATGCAAACCCTCGCAGGACCCTCGTCAACTGTATAGTTTTGTAACTATAAATGACTGCAGATGGCTGTTTAGCGCGAATCCGTTTTGACGGTCTCATTTTGCAAAACACACATTTAACGTCAATCTCAGTACAATAATATGAAAACGGTCGGCTAAAAAATCGCTACTGATTTATAAATACAAATTTAAAAAAACAACAGTGATCGGGTAAGCCCGTGTTAGTCATCTTTAATGGCCTGCACTTTTATCGCAGTAACGTAGCCGTCTTAAAATAAAAATGCCAATTTCAAACCGAATTTATGACCGTAAATGGTTCGGAACAACTGCGTGAGGAAAAAAAAAATGAAAAACAAGAGAATTCCTGTTCCGGAAATCACCTGTGACGGTACACGAGACCCCTCACAACTGTAGCTGAGGTTCTTTTGTTTGAAACATTTAGCATTTTAGCCACATTGACCGTGAAAATCTTCGTTCGTACCGGAGGAGAGCTGATAAACTCTAGCGAGACGTTTTTCTATATTATTATGCGAGCCGAAACGGCAAATATTGTTTGACTAAATGGCGGCACACTACACGCACATTGCACGCAGACAAATTGTAAAGAATGTAATATGATATAACCACAGAAACATTTATCCGATGAAAATACGGTATTATTAATCGTTTACCGTTGTGCATATTTTAATTTGTCATTTTTTAAGAATAATTGTTGTTAATAATACATTTAAAATAATAATATTGTATTTACGATAAAATATAACATAATATAATTGTGCACGGTTTTCTCCGGCAGAGCAATAACACGGTAACGTTGGATTTAAGGCGACAAACGGACAATCTTGGGACCACATATTACAATCATTTTTTCCATTTTTACATCTTTCTCGTGCCTACCTATCCTATAATCTTCATTTTCTCCGTGTTTCGACAATTATTTCCCTCCCGTTCACTTATACACGCGAATAGGGAAAGAAGAAAATCACGAAATCCCGCATGTACTCGTATACCCGATGATCGGTTAACACGTCATACAGGCGCAATTTGAAGAGCTGAAATGGAAATTTATGAGGGCCTAATTTTTTTCTTCTTATTTTTCGCCTTTCCCCCAACTATTTGGGGTCGGCCACCCTTGTCCTATCCCACCACTTATTACAATCATCCACATCCCCTACACACTCACACACACATTAACAACTCTATAACATCTTTTTAAATTGTCATCTCTCTTTTGGACTTCCTCTACCTCTTTTTCGTTCATAACCGCTCTTAATGCATCAGTTTCTTCTCTCCTCATCACATGTCCAAACCATATGCTCAGTCTAATTTCCCTCGTCTTATCTTTTACTAAAGCAACACCAGTGCTACACCAGTCTTACATAATATTCGTTTCTTATTCTATCTTTTCTTGTTACTCCACTATAATCCACCTGAGCATTCTCATTTCCGCTACACTCATACTCTCTTCCGTATTGGGAACTAATTTTTTAAATTTTTTAATGGGCTTAATTTTACTAAACCCCTCCTGGGATGGGCTATTCTGTGTATTTTTTTAAAAAATCCAGAAGTCTGAACAGAGTAAAATTGCGTCTATGTTTCGTTGTTTCGATTTATTGTCGACAACAGTTGCTCGGTAGTAGTTATTTTTCTACGCAGCTATAATAATATTTATAAAAGACTAGACCGAAATTAGCACGAATTCCGTTGTTCTCTTACGTCGTAGTCAGAAAAAAAAGCAATACACTATGTTGACGTTTCAAATTAAATGTCAAACGCACGACGTAAAAAAATATACGTTTTTTTCTGCTCGTTGCAACATAACATACAAACGACAGTTTATTAATTTCGATGATTTTCATTGGACTCGTGTCTAGTCGATGAAATCAAAAATTACTTAACAATTTGTTTTACAGCGTATACTCGATTTTATTTCGTAACGATAAAATACTCTACATACATTCATTGTACATATCTACTATAGTACTATACATTATGATAATTTCTTCCGAGTCTTAATTTTTAAGATTTCCGTATTCTCCTGTTCGAACCGTAATTCTAAACTACAATCAAAATATTAAATGTTTGTACTTACATCTTACTAAGCTAACGGATAGCAATATAAAACAATCAATCAATTGTAATTCGTAAGAATCGTGTGACAGAAGTGTGTAAATAATAATTTTACAGTAAATAATTTAATATAATTTTTACTCTTGTTTCTCTTTTCTAAACATTGAATGCAAATCTTTATCGTATTTTTAGGTACTTAATATTCAATACCAACGCATAAAAATATCTAACGAAATGAAGATTTTTGTGATAACATATTATACATAAGGACAAAAGTAAATTATCCAAAATTATTTTGAGTATAGTTTTAATATTTTGATTTTTCATTCTGTATTTGGGGAGAATGATACAATTTATGATGTAAACAAAATATTAGTTCTGTAACATCTCGTACTTGCTCGTCAGTAGAGATATATTTTCGCTTTAACATTATATATACGTAATTAAAAACTATGCGAACGAGAACGGTTGCGTGTGCAAATATCGACACGATTTTTTATCAAATACCTACAACTATCAGTGATTAATTTACTTTTGCATGTTAAATCACTGTATTTTTTTTTTTTTTTTGACATTCTATACCTATCGTTATAGAAAATATTTTTTGATTTTTATATCGTCCAGCGCTAACGGCCATCGACGAAAGCGATAACAATCGTTCAAATGTATTACAAATAGATTTATCTAAGATACTGCAGATAATTCCGAAAAATCGTCAATTTATTTATCCATTTAAAATAACGGCGTACCTATATCGTTAGTGCGGTTGTAAGATTGACTGCAATTTACATTACTGTAAAGAAATAATAATAAAACGAGTTTCACGGTAAAAAAAAAAAAAAATCGCGCGTGATCGTATAAAGACTTGGGTACGACAACTGCAGTTGGTGGATTAGGTTAAGCATGGTTTTTCTTAAAATTTTCATACCCGAAACATTCATATACAGACACGATTTAATGAGTAATTTATTTTTAAAAACTCGGCAAAATTATCATTTAAATATCTTTACGATTTCGTTATCACAAATCACACAAATGACTATAGTAATCAGTAATAATTATAAATAAAGATGGTATACTGATATGTTACTGATTATAGAGTATGATTAACAATAATTGTAGCTGTTATCATGAGAAAAAACGTTTTTTTTTTTTTTTTAATGCTCGCGTATGATAAAAACAATTTGCGAAAATCAGATTTTAATCAAAATAAACAGAAGCAATATTATCCTCGGGACACACTTGGTGAGACATCCTGTATAAAAATAAGTCCGCATCGTTTAACTCGAATTAACGGCACGCTTAATGATAGCGATCGGTGAATAACGATCGATTAGGTCGATGAGGGAGCACTCGTTTTTTTTTTTTCGTTCTAATTAGAAAAAAATATCAAAATTACGCGGATTAGGTAAATTAATAAAAGTAACGGCCCGTTTAAAACGCAAGCAGCTGCGTAGTGCCGAAAATACGGTAGTTTATGAGTCCTCCTCGCGCGCATATTCCAAGTTTAACAATCAAAGTACTATTTTCAACATGCACGTTTATGATTAAACGAACAAATATTCCACCACATTTTCAACAAATCATTAAATGTATAACTAATTTGCTGTGAAAATAAAGAAGTGTCTCCATTGGGAAAAAAAATGATTAACAATGATAATGACAAAACTCGCGATATGATTTTGTACGCAAACGCAAATGGTAAAAAATTTCCCGAGGGAAAAATGACCACTGTAAAAATACCCAAAGCAATAATGTTTTAAAAAAATACCAAGGAAACAACACCCGTGAATTTTTTTATTTTTCTAAGTGATTTCAAAATATTACGGGTATTTTTTTCGATAAAATTTAAATACGATTTTAAAACAAAAACACTGCAATACATCTCACGTCTCACGTTTCCTGGGGTAATTTCGGGATAAAATTTCCTCGGGTATGAATTTTTCTTTGGTGATATTTTCGCTCGGTTGGGTATTTTCAACCGGATATTTTTTCTTTTTATTATTATTTAACTCTTATTATCAAACAAAATATAATATTGTGTGCCCAATATAATATCATACCTATACGATTTATATAAAAACAATCATAACAAATTATTTGTAAAAAGGTATTTGAATACGTTTACAATATTATATTGTAAATTAGTACGAGAATGCTGATCGGGAAAACTCGTATTACCTACTCAAAATTCCATCTTGACAAAATATGATACAAAATTATTGATAAGAAATCACTATAGTCTTAAGAAACAAATAAAAAGTTCAGGTTAGTCGTCATAGTGTATTGCAAAAAGGTAACGTTACAGTATAATATCTATTGTGTGTAACGATTTAAATTTTTGTATTTCGCAGCACCTAATAATTTCTAAATTATCGAAAAGTTGCTAATATATGGGTCTAATCTTTTAAATTATTAACTAATTTTGTTTTGTTTTTTTTTTTTCTACTAAAATAACCATTATTATGAACATCTACCACTTATGTACATAGATAATAATGATTGTTAAAAATAAGATTAGAATAATAACTATTTATGATGGCAATCGACGAGTAAAACTATTTGTACTTTTTGTAGTTTCTAAAAACTTGTTGATTATAACCCGATTCTATACATTTTAAGTTTGTATGAGTGTATTATAGAATTTATAACATAAGAACCCAATAAACACGTCTTAATAACCTGTAACAGTTTATGTCTAACTATTTTTATGATAGCCTTCCGTGTACAGAATTACCGAAACTATATTATCAATAATAATATCTATTACATGTGAAGCAAACGGTTCTGTTTAGAAAATAAAATTATTATATTATACTTAATAATAACTGTAAAATAAATGGACAAAATCATATACATTGAAATTGAATTGTCTTGTGTTCACTCATTCAAAATACACACATTTCCTTGTCACAGAAATCGTAACACTTGTTTATAATACAAAACTGTAGGCACAAGTAATGAAACAAAACCGAAAGGCAAAAAAGATAATGTACTTACCTACCTAGGTGATATTATATTAATTTTAATACCATACAATTCTTCTTCCTTTATGGTGCACAACTAGTTCTATGGCAATGACGATTCGAGTACGTATACTGACTTACTCGCTCAACGTTCTTTTTTTTTTTCATTTTTTTTTTTTCCGTTTTAAAAATTGTTACGCGAATTATTTGTATACGATTTTTACGTATTAATGTAATTATTTTTTTGCGTTTTTATTTTCGCGGTCCATCATTTAATTGCGATACTTAAAAACAAGTTTTGTTAGAAAATAAAAATTGAATTACGTGACCCAAAAAAAAAAAATTTGTTATCGAACATATTACGAACATAACTCGTACACCCGACCATATTATACCCCTGCGAATATAATAACATGCGATCTTCCGTACAGGAAGATACCTTCCGATTTAAATAATTAAAAATATGCAATTTTCAATCCATTCGACCACCATTTCGGGTATTATATAAGTGTGTCAATGTATCAACTGATTAATTATTAGTAGAGTTGGGTTGAACATAAGTTTAGAGCGCATACCACGTGATATATTTACCTACATAATAATTATTATAATTATTATAATAATTATTTATTATAATTATAATTATTATAATTATAATTATTATAATTCGCCGTAAAACGAACGATTGGATACGGTTTGTTGACAGGATGTTAGGCGCAAAAGCTTTATACGTCCATTTTAAGAATAACAATTAAATACTTACATAAAGACAACAGTTATAAGGCGGAACTTACAATTTCGAATGGTGTTGGTTCGGTACTGCGTGATTGTACGATTTGTATCCGTTGTAGCAAACAACAGACGACTGGCAATATTAACGAACATACGTGTACACTGCCGTGATATAGGATGATAGAAAAAAAATGACGAAAACTGCTAGCCTGGAACGGGCAACTGGCAAACGACGAGCGATTTTGTATCTTAATCCGATACGCGATTAGCACCTGACAGATTCCTATTTTGATCGGTAAAACGTGTTCCAGTCACTCCAGTCACCACCATAACTCTCTAGACAGTGTAATTACAGTGTAATTGCGCGAGTTATGGCACGACGAAAAGTTCGCCCAACACACGCGGTTAGCACAGTTTTTGTATTGTCAATAATTAGGCTTACGACAAAACGTAAAATGTTAGATAATATATATTTTAGTAGTCTGTAATTCGTAGATAAGTCGTGTTTATTTGTTTATTTTTTATATTTTTATTTAAATATTTGGGGGGGAGGGCCACCCTCGTATCCGCCCGCGAGGGTCGTACGATCGGCGGTTCAGCAACAATGAAAAGACGAACGCCGGTGGAGAAACGCGCGCCGGACGCCGCGGGTAGTGCGGGGGAGTGCGGTGGACATCGGAATCGCGCAAAAAAAAATAAAATGTGGTCGTGTCAAACGAGTTCTCTTTTCGTCGGCCTTTTACGCGTGGTGAAAATATCGAAAAACATTTTGAATGCGAAAGCTGTTGAAAGTTGTGACGTGGGTTTCGTGCAGATGTTTCATGTTTCAGTGAGAGAAAAACGTCATCACGATAATCGTGTGATAATCATAAACAATGCGGTGGACGTCGGTCTAATCATCGCGATAAAATCACGTTCAAACGTCCTCCCCCGTGGCATGTCCGACCACAAATCGTTTTTGTAAAAGACGATCGAGCGGGCCTACGCGACGAAGGTGGAATGATGTATTTAGCTGGTGACGGACGGTCGGTATGTGGCTTACATCAATGCGTAAGAGTTGATAAAAAAAAAAAAAAAACAAATACAAAACGTCCGGAAAAATTCGTCGTACGAGAAAAACATGGTTCAAAAAATTACAATGATGGTAAAAATACACATTATACAGTTTCGGAAAAAAAAAATAATAGAACAACGGTTCACGGGGAACCGAAAAATGGCGTGTGATGCGGATCATAAACATTTTTAGAAAGACTTTTATACCACAAATGCGAAATTATTTTGTCTAAACTGATATACCAGAATAAAAATCGTTAAAAATTTTTGTAAAATCAAACCGAGATTTCTAAATGGTAAACGAGTATGAAATTTGATTATCGCTTTTGAAGACTAACGCGGTTATAAAATATTGTTAGAACTTGTTACCAGTATTTATAAAACAAAACTTTAGATTACCTTCTGAAAACGTTTAGCGAAACTTTGCAGTCCTGCGTCATGACGGCACGAGCAACGACAGTGGTTATTATTTATTGTGATTATCGTGATGGCGTTTTTTTCTCACTGAAACATGAAACATCTGCACAAAACCCACGTCACAACTTTCAACAGCTTTCGCATTCAAAATGTTTTTTGATATTTACACCACGCGTAAAAAGCAGACGAAAGGAGAACTCGTTTGACACGATAACATTTTTTTTTTTTTGCGCGATTCCATTGTTACCGGATCGTATTTTCCAAAAAGACGAAAATCTCATTTCCGTTCCGTTCGACGAACGCTTTGTTGTGTACCGAGCGAATTTTTTTAATTTAATTTTTTTTTTTTTTTTCTATAGAGGTATATATTTGCATTCAAACTCATTCGGTACTCAACGTTTACACTATCGTATCACAGTAAGTTCTAGGCCATGTTTCGAATGTTTTCATTTCAGTATTGATTTCAGACTGTAAACTTTTACGATTGTTAAATTAAAACACAACGCATTTCGTGTCTGATACGATTTATTTAACATTTTATTGTATCGAAAAAAAAAACAATTCTGACCATAAATTCACCGTTAGACGGATTTTATAGTTATATTTTTTTCTCCATCTTCGTTGCTGACAAATGTTAACAACACGCAGATTGTTAATATGATATTTTGTGGTAAGTGTACCATACTGTTTGACGATTGGTTTTTTTTCTAAATAAAATAAATAAATAAATAATATACTGTTCAAACACGTCAAATTGTTCACTCAATAATTGGACTTGGCAGTATTATATACGCCTGTATCAGCTTTTGGAGATTAATTTTGACTAACGGCACATTCCCGAAACACAATAAAATGTTTAATTGAATTTTACATAAATTACATAATTTTCTGGCGCATTTGATTCAACTCGAATGGTCAAAGCATACCATTGCTTAAATGAATTTTTCATGGGATAGGAGGAAATGATCTGGTTATTATACGGTTATTATCTCGTATTAATACATAAATGTCAATAATTACATATTATTGAGAAAGATGTTTTTTTTTTTTGTCAAAAGCTGTTACTAATTGTTTTGCTATATGGTAAAACAGAACATTTCGTTATCGATATTGTAATTGAGAATGATCAAATGCAAAATATAGAGAACGAAACAATTATTGATCAAACACAACGATTTGAGTTAAAACATAAAAACCGTTTTTATGATTTGTTTGCTAGTTTATATAATATCTATAGTAACAGTGGCTATAAAAAAAAGAGAAAAACCCTTCAAGTTTGGCGTATTTTATTAAAGAATATGAAAACCTTATGATTGTATGTCTTATTTTTCTCACAAAAATTATGCGTCAGATCACGAGCAGGTAGGGTAGTGTGTATGATTCGATAAAGTTCGAACAAAATGAAAATCGAATTATAGTACTCAATAATGATCAAATATTATAATAGTTTTACGTACCAATTTTTAAAACTGTTACTATAGGTATCTGTAGATTAAACGGATCAAGTGTTTAATCAAAACAATATGCTTTTTACACAAAACCGACGAAACGACCTTCTAGGACGATTTATAATGTTCAAAATGTATTGTTCTAAGCTGACGGAGAAGTACGCATTTCACCCCCATACATGTTTATCGGCAAACAGTTTTAAAATGCGTCATGGCAATATATATTGGATACAAAATTTAATTTTAATATTCCGTGTGACGGTCTTAATCCACTAACTCGATAAGTATAGACACACCTATTTCACAAAACGCAAATTCGAGCTCGAAAACGTCGTTCTTACTAATCGCTGTAGCAGGTGAGATATACGTATTATGTATACGAATATTACATCATGGCAGTTATTTCATCGATGGCTCTAAAAGCCAATGGCGCGGGATCCTTTTAAAAAAAAACGCCCAAAGGTTCAACAACGTTTTTCGGGTCAATTTTCCCAGTAAAGCACTCGAAATTATAATTAATATTAAATACCTCAAGCGGTCACTGCGTATGCTGCCCTGCCCGCGTTCTGTTTGGTTTTCAATTAGATAAAAACCTAAGGCCACGTGAGTCGGTATAAAATTATTTGTAGGTGCTTTGGTAGGTACCTACTCGAATATAGGTTTATGTTGATAAAAAACAACAACGATTTTATTGCACGTGTTTACACGGACAGATGGATGAAAATTGAAAATTTTCCACGCATTTACTTCACGCGAACGGGAATATTACGAGGCCCGTGTGTTTTTTCGGTAATCAATTGGTACAGACTTTGATGATAATTGATCGGGAAATGCGAACGACAAATCGCTATCAATTGTGACGTGTTTGTGTTGGCAGAAAAAAAAATTTAATTTATTCCGCGTCTCGACGATACAAAGCATAATATAATTGTTACCGAATGACTCGGTAGAATCGCGTGCACTGAAAACCGTAAGTATGGCTTAAGGGTTTTTGAGAGTATTACGTTTGGGCAGTGGCGAGGTAACGCAGTGGCGTTTATAGGATTTTTTTTTTTTTTTTTTTGGTTGGAGCTGATGCTGAAAAGTTCCCTGGTCCACATTTATTTACTATAGAATTTAGTAGGGAAAAAGAGAGAATCAGTCCTTAAAATCAAACATTCCTCCAAGAAAATTGTAAATATTCGGATAAAGACGGCGATACTAAGGTCTTGATAATACCACCCAGTGGCATATTTACGGATTTGTGTTGGGGACAGATGAAGAATACAAAAACTTTGTTCACCCTGCTCGCTAAAATGTACTTAAATATTCAACGTATGAAAATGTTTTCTTTTCAACATACTTAATTATTCATTACAATATACGATATATTAATTCATAATATCCAAAAAACATTAGTTTTATTTTACATTAATTTTTCATAAACGAAAAAAAAAACGTTATAAGATCTTTATAAACCAAAATTGTCTAAACCTATTATTGAAAACTTTCAATTACTAATAGATAAATATATAAAATTTATGTTTGAAGATCCTATTTGAGGTTCCATACTCTAAACTTAAAATTAAAGGTTCTTCCAAAATAAAAGTTCTGCAAATCGTTCATAAGTTACTTATCAAAATTGGTTTCACATACACGAATTCGTTTAACCTAAAAAACATTTCAGGTTGATCGAATACATTTTTAAAATATTGACTTTTTGTGTTTATATATAATTCAAATAATATTCAAAATTTTAAATAAAGCTACAATCACATGGTAGGAATACTATATAGAATCAAAAACTTAACTTTTTTGTACTCGTTATGATTGAAGCACTCCTAAAATATCGAAAAAAGAGTTGCTAAAAAAAGAAATATTTAGATATCATTGTAAAATCCATACATTCTTTGCTCCACTTAATATTTAAAATTTCATGAAAGTATCTTATCCCCCGTATACCCTCCATAACAACATTCATAGAGCAGATCTATTTTCGTCCGTCTTCTGCCCCCGTAAATACGCCACTGATATCACCTACCTACTTTTTACAATAAAACAAACAATCATCAGATACATCAATGAAAAATCAAAGGAGAGTATACTTAAATATTTTTTTTTCGGACGATGTACCGAAATATACTAGAGATTTAACAAAATAAAAATTTAATTTTTCTGAAATTTGGGCAGGAGACCTATGCCCGTCAGCCCTCACCCCTTAATACGCTACTGGATGAAGGATTGACGAAGAAAATATCCTATTGACCATGGACTAAACCTTGTGGTTAAGGTGTTTTGGCGATCACAGGAAATGTACAAACTGCCGATGATCAATCAATACCATTATAACCGTGAAACCTCACCGTTAATGAATTGCCTATTTTTATTCTTTTACTTCTATAGACTAAGAAAATAAAGTTATGTTACGGGTCACGGTTTTGGCAGGCGTAAATATAAGTGATTTACCCGAAGTGGTACTTTATTTGAAGCAATTGGTTTGAAATGTCGCAGTTTATTATATTTTAAAAACGAAAACGACACGACGAAAAAATATCTCGAAAAGTCTTCCAATCGGGTTTTAAAATTAAACTAATCAAAAGTCATCGTTTTCAATTTGAAAACCACGCGTTATTTCAATCCGCTATAAAAAAAAAAAATTCCTCGTCGTGCGGTTAAAACATTTGGAAAATCGGTTGATTTTATTTTGGTTAATGGTAGTTAGATTCTGCGAACGTTTTCCTTTGATCCCACCAAAAGTCATTTGAATCGATTACAATTTTCCCATATTGGAACGGATGAAATTCGAACGTCAAATAATTTCATAAAGTTTTGACAATTGTCTACGAACAGCTGTCAAAAAGTTCTACAATGTGCACTCCTCATTTGTGAAGTATTTGACTCGCCCAGACCTGCGGGGCGAAAATCTATATCTGCTATGGTTCGCTATTTTCCAACATAAAATGTATTTATATACAACATAAAACGTCAAACTACACCTTCCGAACCATTGAATCAACCAAATCGATGACACGCTTTACCCGCGACACGTATTTTTTATCTTTTTTTACATCGACCATACTATTATTGTGAATCATGTAGTATAATACATTTCAGATAATCGAATATGTTTACCAACGACGTTATAGCATTTATAATGTTGCATAACGAGTAGTAATATCTTAAATGTCACTTTACGTAATACTTAATCGAATTTTTTTCTTCAAATTTATGATGCCCACGATGCATATCATATAAACGGTGTGAAAATACGAAAAACTACCAATCATATAAAACACGCGGACTAAAAACAATAGTAAAATTATCCGTCCACGTGGCTAAAAACTCGTGTTTACCTACATTTGTTTACTTCGATAAATTGTTTTTTATGGACGTTTACAATAATCTGATATTGCGTAACGTATCACACGGTTTGGAGGTCAAAAATTACTCCAAAGTCAAATAACAACAACAACAATAACAATTCTTTTGAGCGAAACAATAACTCGAGCTAATCGCGTAAATTGTTCATCGATGGTGTACGCTCGAATACGGTCAAAAATCGGAAAATCGAATTGCCTACGTGACCGACATCGACGTTGAGCACTAAAAAGCCATCTAAATAACGCATTAAAAATTGTTCGGCTAAAAGAATCATTTAAATTAAATAATATAGGCATACGAAACTTTTTTAAACATTATTTGTAAAAAAAGGTAAGGGTACCTGCGGAGAACTCGAGACGCTATTTATTAAGAGAATCTTTCTCGTTTTAATGTTTTCTATAAATAAAACAAGAATAATATTGTATTAGATTTACATTCTAGCCGACCGTCGAACTAGTTTGTCACCATAAAATGATAATCCGCGATAAATCAATATTTTTTTCTTTACAAGATAGACGTCGATTCACAGACAAACTCAAGTTCAAATCACATATTGTTGCAATTAGGTTTGTCAACATGTGTAGGCTATGTGTTTTTTTTTTTTTTTTTAAATATTCTGTAGTATGTTGTGTTTGTTTATCTTCACATGGCCTTTTAACACTACGGTTACTGACAGTAAAAAAAAAAGTACCTATTTTTACCACCACTAGCTGACTCCATAGTACTGTTATGAATTATTAAAAAGTAAAAACTATGCTAAAAAATTACTTAAAAGTAAAAGTTAAAAGTAACGACTATCAGTGTACGGCGTAACAAGAGTAACTGAAAAACAAGAAAAATTAATTACAAATAAGAAACTTTTGTGTAATGGAAACCGAATGCGTCGGACGTCATCTCATTAGGCATTGAGAAAATTTCAAGTCGTACAGTGAAAATTGTTTTGGTTTTCAGACCGTAACTCATTAAATATTCAAAACCCGTTTCAAATAAAGACCGTCTCGATCCACATTCCAAACTATTTTCTGTTGTTACACTTCTTCTATTCGAAAACATCATTGTAAAAATAATAAAAGCTCTGAATCTAAAAACGTTTTGGTCTCTCCACCTGTAAATCTCTCTCTTCGGTGCCCACGAATAGAATATATCATTATGTTTTATTTTTTACTGTGGCAATGAACAAGAGCTGGGCTGTAGAGAGAATTCTATAGAGTTTTCTATAGAACATTAGCCCGTCCTGATCAAATACAATTTTACAGAATATGAATATTGTATGTTACAGTGAATATAATAAGAGGGTACAAGAATAACATCTAAACTACTTATACAGTAAAAAATTACTTTACTCTGAAAGTTGAACGATAATTTAATAAAAATTTTGTACTATATATTGGAAAACGACGAGTCAGGTTAATATCCTCATTGTGTTCAATAAAATGTTATAAAAACAAAAAGTAAACATTAAATTACTTTCCCTTAATTACATAAAAAAAACTTCAACTTGTATTTAAATAACTGCGACAGTATTTAAAGTAAAATAATTGGAAAAGGAACAATTACTTATAAAGTATAAAAATGTACAAAAATTTCCCAAAAAAAAATTATTTGGATGAATATTAAGCACCGTATTTTAAATATCCAAAAAATTAGGTGATAATTATTAGAGTTTGTAGAAAAATAAAACACCTAGAAATTATAACAATGAAATGATTCATATGATTCAATGATTCAAATGATTCATAAAAATTATGTTCAATTGTTTTCTTGAATTCGTATAAGTATGGTTACTATTCTTTTATTATTACAATATCTCAAATAATTTTTTGAAAATTAGTATAATCTTACGGAATGTTATTGGTTTCAAATTTAACTTTTTTTCCCTTTTATTTAAAAAAAAAATTAAATAAAATGTAGAATTATTTCTCTTAAACAATATAACACAACTAGTCAAATTACTAACCATACTATTATCATAAAATTACAAAAGTTTTAGTTACAGCTATAAACGGTTTGAAAATAAAATGTTTCAAATACAGGGAGCACTGAACTTGTCAGTTCTCAATTGAATTTAAGACTTAAGAGTTTCAAGAATGTATTTTTAAAGAATTATTTTAGAGAAACTTTTTCCAATCTCAAAACTTTTACTTGTACTTGTACACTAAGCTTAGCTTATTCGATTCAGTAACCTCTGATTGATAAATAGAGTTTTATAACATTTTTGTTTTTTTTTTTTTTTTGGTTGTCGAAATTTCATGATGGAAATCATTAGAATTGAAATTCAAATAAATCTGCGACAAGTTGAAAAAAAACAGAAAAATCATAATAGACTACAATGAAAACGATGAAAAAAGTACGACAGAAAACAATTACGAAGTACGAGAGTATATACGACGTTACAATGCAATACATTTAGACGTTTACAGAACAAAATTGTTGTCTAGAATCAAAAAGAATGGAAACAATAAGCAAAAATTAATGAATTTGTTGCATAATGGATCAACAGAGTCTGAAAGCAAATAGTCAAATTGTTTGATATTTTAAATGTCGTATAATGTTTCTTTTAACAATGAAATATTTGTTTGGTATGAACTCCAAGCGTAGAGTAAACTAAGTAGCTATAAAAAGTCAATTTAGCATTATACTGGTGGTTAAAATATACCATTATTGTTTAAAAAAAAACCTTTGTCATAAGTTTGAAGAAACAAGACATGTATAAAATAAAATAACTTGAATGTTTTGTATCAGTTATAATGGTTATTTATTAATCAAGGAAAAAAGTATAAAAGTACTATATAATAATTAGCTGTAAAAATAGTTGTAAGAAAAAAGCATGACAAACATGACGTAAAAATTAGTGATTTTTTTTTTTTTGCGTAATCAATTTACTGGTATTTATAATAATTTTCCAATAAGAATTTGTAAAAAGTACTGAACAAATTAATCACTATAACAAAATAGTAAAATTTCAAAAACTTTATATGCTTTGATTTTAATTATTACATATAAGTTGTATGTTACGTGTCACATGAAGTTTAAAGATTCAAAAAGTTTCTTCATCAAAACACTTATGTACTATATTTTATTATAAAATTATAATATTTTAATCAAACTTTTTGATAGTAAATAAAATGTAGTAATGAAAAGAACGATTGCGCTCATCTTGTTCAAAATTCAAACAAATCTAGACGACCGCAAACTTCAAATATTTAGCATTTAATACAATAATAGTAATTATAGAAACGAGTTTATGAAGATAGCTTATAATATTTTATACAATAACTATTAATTCAAAAAATTTCAAAAAAAAAAATAATTGTTTTTTAACACTAAATAGCTCTTATGCATATAAATGAATACTCATAAAAAATTATTTGAAATGACTAAAACAAAACAATATTTTCATCAAGGTGAATTAGTTAAACTACTCGTTTATAAGCTAATAACAATGTATGCGATTATATTGTTGAATTTTATAAATGAATGAACAAATCGTATGTAATTGAACGATTATCTAAAATGTACTTAGAGAAAACCCATAGTATTTTTTTTATGCAATTCAAGGAGTTTGATACGCAATAAATTATTGATTTTCAATATTATTACAAAACTAACGTTTTATAACATTAATTGTGTTCCTTAAAGTAAATATCAAACATTAATTTTTCAAAAAATAAATAGAAAAAGTAAAATATTAGAAGGGGAGGGGAATCTATTTTTATAAGTCATGAATTCTCAGACAAATGGGCAATGACCTGCATACTGATCGAAGGACTTCACTTGAAGCGAATATTTAACGCTTCAGTTTGTGTTCTGAATAATATGCTGATCATTTTTAAAATGAAAATAAACGACAAAGTGCGTAATAAAAACAGATACGCAGCCATCGTCAAAATATCTTTACTACTCATCTTATACATCAAAATATATTTTTGAGCTTCCGTATTAAAATGCAGAGTTTTTGAATATTGAAAATCAAAACTCAAACTAAACCATATGTATGAAAATTGACAAATCGAAATAATTCAAAGTTTTACCTATTGCGTTTACTCGAAACTGTTGAAAATCTATTAGAATTAGTGTAAAGACTTTTTTGAACTAACAATTTCAAAACCCCTTTTTGAAACATCGACTTTATTGTCTTTGATTTATAAACCGAAAAATTAAAAAAATTAAAAAAACGCTTTCGATAAAGTACCAATTTAATCCAATATTAGTTTTTGAGCAACTATACTTAAAGACTGGAGTAATAAATATCGTACCAGAAAAACATAATATGTTTATATTATGACATATTATGACAGAAAAACAAAATCACCGTTGCAAAATAAACGGGTAAGTTTTATATTTTGATGGCTTAGAATTAAAAAACCGAACCAATTATTAGTCACTATGAAAATAGAGCTAGCGTATAATTTTTTTTTACTTTTTTAGTTTTTTATTCAATGTTTTTTGTTTTTTTTGTTTCTTTTATAGTTTTATCATAACAATATTTTGATTAGTACCATAACGAATAACACTCACGTGTTTCAGAAAGTGCGGCACGCGCGTCTGAAGAAACTCCACTCGACGGCATCATTATAATAGAGTTCTAGAATTCTCGTTAAACCCCAAATAATCGCAGCCGTATAACAACAATTACAGCTTACGACCCAGACAAGTGCTATCGGTCGTCATGACGATTTTGCTATTCCGATTTGAGGCACGTTACGGGGCTAGGCACATTCGAGTTGCGATCGAGAGTGCTAGAGAAAACAAACTTTGTTTTTACTTTTTTTTTTTTTTTATTGAATTTGTTTTGTAAAATACAAAAACTTTCCGTAGAGGAGGCAGCGAACAGCGAACGGATGAACGCACAAAGCTTTTACGACGATTAATGTTATTGTAAAAATGTATAGTATTCATCATCCCTCGAATCGTGCACGGTACTGCGGAATTCTAATCGATTGTATTTAATTGATAAACCGTACAGAAAAAGTCCAAAGAAATTTTCTACGAACATTTTTAGGGCACCTATTAATGTTGAATGATTTGGAACCCTAGCTCTCCGTCTATCCGACTATCGCATTCAAATCGTAGGCATTCCTCGACCAGTAACGATACTGGTCTATAATACGTACGTTGCGATGAGGACTGTGAAAACTGAATTCTTGAATTCGTGATAAAGTCTGTTCTTGTAAGCACATCGCCTCACATATTTCAATATTTTGTTCTCCAAAAATTAAAAGTATTTAAATGTTTTCAAAAATTTTTTTTTTTTCAAATTCGCTTTGTACAAATTAGGAGCACAAAATAAAAAAACATGGGAAAGTCGTTTTTAAATTAATTTCATGACGAGTTCAAGTCAGAATCTGCATCATCAGATCGTGTAAATTAGTATGATTTGAGTTTGGAGGACAGAGAAAGATTGTCGAATCCTCTTGATGAATAGCTGCTAACCTTGCGGGTTTAAAATTACTGAAGACCAAACGCTTAAAAGTCGCTAACGCTTACTATCTTTGTCTATACTCTATAGGCTCTTGAATGTAAAGATATATTTATTTTCCTGAAGTATTACAAAAAATCGACCTCAATGCTCCCTCTTTCAATCCTAGCGATATAATTTCCACTCGGCCAATACCTCATTTCAATAAAAACTATTTCACTAATAATCCAGTGTGTCACCTACCTACTGTACGCAATCAAGAATTCAATATTTTGATTATTTTGCACAACCCATCATTTCGTTAAAAACGCGTATTTATTATTTAAAAATGATTGATGGTAATTTTAATTGTATTTCTGTATTTAAATATTTATCAGTGTTATTACATACCTTTGTTTACTATTTATATGTATACTACATTATAATATATATCGTACTTTTTCCTCTTGTGGTGTTAGTATTTGTTGTTTTTTAACTCATTAAAACGGAAATTAATGTTGCGTCGTAATCGCGCTGCGGGGATATGTGCGGATTCTCGTCGGCGCGGCGCTATATTGATCGACAATTAAATGCAAATTTTCAATACGCATTATCCCGAAATGTTTTCAATTGGTAAATTGTTTAAAAAAAAAAGTATTTTCTGCGATTGTGACTGAAAATCGCTAAATATATGGTTTTTGAAAATTAAAGTCAACCTACTAAACCAAAGTGTAACCGAATAATAAAATACCTAGGTATATTAAACGTATTTTGATTTTTTTATGTCTTTAGTCAACGTTAAAATAGTATCTTTACGACTAAACATGAAGTGTTACACTACATTTGATTTAGAAAAATAAAAATACTTGTGAATGGATTCAACGATAACTGCGATGTTATTGAAAAAAAAATTTAACCGTTCAAACAAAGCTGATAAAATCAATGCGTTAAAAATGCGTTTTAATCAAAGAAAGAAAACTATTTTATCAAAAAGTATAAAACCCTTTATATTAATAATTCCAATACTAAAATTCTCCCCTCGGATGATACTTGAAGCAGAATATACGTTATAAAATATGTCATGTAAAACACAATTTACAAGGAATGCAAAATTCTAGTGGGTTGATGGATTCCAGCGTTGTACCTCACTCTCACATTTCCACTACCTAGTATAATATATTATAACCGATAACCGTCAAGATGGAGTACAAACTCGAACGCACCTACTTCACTTTTGATTGCCACGTTCTCGGGGATCCGAGGGAAAAATTTAAGTGAAATGGATTCAACGACGCACGCAATAAACACTGTATAATATATTATTATATTACAGAGGACGAGATATGTTTAAACTCGGGACACGCTTTGTATGTTAGAACTTTTTATTGTCTCGCATAATACATATTTTTAAACTGGCATATTTCTATCGAAACGTCTTGTAAAAATAAAATACTGGATTCCACGATAAACATACCTACCGAACAGTTTTCAACTATTTATACTCATAGTGTATACAAGTTATAAAATGTCGTTTAGATTGTATTATAGTTTCAAGACTCTAAATTGAAATAACAATAGGTTTTACGAATAAACAATAAATGCAAACAAATACGAATTTCAAAGTTACAAAACTCTGTACACTGTTCAAATGTTTTTTTTTATCCCACACGCAAACGCACTTAACATTGTGTAAACATTTGAAGTCGTTCGGAGCAATTATTTGGACCACAACTCAAATTATAATCGAAATTCCACAATAAAAAAAAAAAAAAAAGCTTCAATCAAATTATCTATCATATCTGAGACCTTAGATCTATCTTTTTTGTACCGTTACACATCATAAAAGGTCGGAAAATACGTTTGCCATCCTAAAAAGTATTTTCAAAAAAGCATAAAATATCACTGTAAAAACTGTATATTATATTCTCCACTGTGCTTTGAATCTAAAATTACAATACTAATAATCAATATCAAAGTTTAATTTCAACAAAAACTATACTAAACAGGTACGATGAATTTACAACAGTATGACTATTATCGTATCTTATAACTATTAAAATTTATAGAGTATGCCAAATGTTTCGGACATTTATGGTGTCAACGATTTAATACAAACACTCGAGTTTTGTAAAACGTTTACGCACAAATGTTTTGGAAAAATTAACGACTCGACCAATATTAGAAAATTATTAAGAGAGCTTTGTTTTGTAATAGGTATTTTACTCCAGGCCAGTGGCAACACGTAAACGATCGTTTACGGTTGCTATTCTATTGTACAAACGAGTAGAAATGTACATCTTTATATTATAACGTTAAAAAATTGTTAAAAGGTTGTACAATTTTTGAGTTTATAAGTTACGGATGTCGTTCTTTTTAATTCTGTTTTTCAATTAACAGTTTTTATTTCCCGGGAATTTTTTAAAATTTTAGATACAAATCAAATAACACACAAAACCAGAAAAAATTGCATAGGTGCATTACGAACAAAATAATACAGGATTTCAAAAGTTATAATACGAATGAACGCTTCGTTTTTAAATTAAAAGTAATTTTAATAACCGTACATTTTTAAACAAAAAATCAGCCGCAACGATTCTGTTTTGTTCTGCATCAATGACGAGACGACTTATTATACTCAGTGTTTTGTGGATTTTAAAAGTTTCAGTTCGACGGGTCGGTAACAATGCTTTTTCATTTTAAATAATTTTTTAACACGTTGAATTTGTAAAATAAAACACACCGATAAATATTTTTACAAACGAATAGTTTTGTTTTCGTTACTATTTTCAAATATATTAAGTTTTTACATGTTTCCGTCTGCAAAAACGTGCCGAATCAAACATTCTAAAAACTCGGTATTTCGTTCATTATAGGCAAATAGGTCACAATAAGCTATAAATTAATATTGGTTTTGTTTGAATGGTTTTATTTTGTTTTAAACATACGACAGTTGCTGTATACATGCCTCGTCGTGATAAACTGAACGAAAAATGAAATTATAACAATTATGTACATATACTGATATTTTAAACGGCAAAAAAAATATTTTATCTGTATTACTAAAGTTATGGGCAGTGTGATTATAATTTGTGCGGTTTTAAAAATAATGCGATGCTTAGATGAAGTGAAAGCATGAAAACAGTACTCCATACACTACACACTATGTATATAAACGTTGTTTCTATACATGAACCACAAAATACGCAGTCAAAAATATATGTATACAAAGAATCCATTCGTATATTTATGAAACTAAAAAGTAAATTTGTTTAGAGTTTTTATGATGAGGTTTGAAAAAAAAAAAAACAATGTTTATAATGGAAATAAATTTGAGTTCAGAAATAAAAAGTAAACACAATTCATAAATAATTTATAATTGTGAATATTGGCTCGAGGTTTATTTTTCAAATGTTATTAAAACTTAGGACGGTTTAACATATTATAGTAAAACTTAAAACAATAAAATTTTATTAAAAGTACAATAGTTCCAAGTTGTTTTTTAGACTGTGAGCGTAGCGAAGTATGTATTTGCACAATGATAGTTTTTTTTGGTAGAAGAACCCCCAAAAATAAATAAATTAATAAATAAATTCAGGCATTTATCCGACCTATACATGTAATACCTTTAATTAAAGATAATTGGATTAAAAAGGAATTTCGGTTGGTGTTTCGTGTAAAATTGTATAATTCTTTCGAGTTATGATCCAAAAGCGAATAATTCAAAAAAATTTTGAAGTGTTTAAAACGACTTAATTAAATTTCCATACATTATTTTCACAGGTAAACCGTAAAGCCAACAAACGAACGAAGTTTGAACCGATTTTTGACGATTATTTTTGAGTACCGATAAAACTCCTTAAATTTATAACTTTACATTAATACCATTTTTGCAGTTATTGATTTATACATTTTAGTTTAAGAATATTGAGACTTGTAAATACAATCCAAACAACACAGCATGATAAGAAAATATTAGTTCCTATACATAAATGGTAAAAAAAAAATTGAAAATCAGTTGTCACAATTTTTGTTCATTGGTTGTTTTTTTTTTTCATTATGAATTGTTTTTGGCCATCACTCCTCTCAAAATTGTTACCGATATTGATTTAATTGCACCTACATTATTGGAATGAATAAAGTAGAAAAATTATTACAAATTTCAAATAATATGCGGGCCATATTTTATCGAAATATATACAAAACTTAAAATTTGTAAAGGTTTACAGAATTTGTTTAACACAACCCACGCGGTATCTCTATAACTGTAAAATAAAATATTGTTAAAATGTATTGTCATAATAAATTTATTGTACATACCTACACATGATATTGATTATTACTACCTATTATTACGGAGAGTTAAAAAATTTTGTCATACATAATCAGCTGACATATCGACGTTAAGTTGGTTCATTCGATTATAATTTATAACGTGAAACGTGAGTGCGCGCAATGACCGCATAGTGTAGATTAAAAACATAATATTTCTCGAACGCAGCTCAGCAAATTGCAAATCTTTCAACTTTCCCATTGTTTGTAAATTCTTCTAAAAGATACATTCGGTAAAACAAAATGATAGGCTGTAAAAAAAAAAAAAATGTGGGGATACGCATTTTGTTCGACGCACGACAGGAGGCGTGCTTATATTATATTGGTACGTTTGGAATTTAATTTACTCACGAATCTGGTATTTTGAAGCTTTTTTGAAGTAAAAGTATTTTGAAGCTCAGCATTTAGCGTATTTTTTATTTTGACACATAGAGCGTAAGAGCGAAAGCATTTGACCGAATCGTGTGATAAAGGAAAATAGGCCGAGATTGGATACGTGTGATGAGGTGAGAAGAAACTGAAGCAGTGAGATCAGATACGAAAATACGCGTTGAAAGAAAAAGAGACAGAGGAAGACCAACGAAGAGATGGATGAAAACAACTGAAAAAGACATGAGGGACATTAATGGGCGTGAATGACAAGTGGAGGAATCGGACGAAGGTGGCCGATCCCAAATAGTTGGGAAAAAAGCGAAGAAGAAGAAGAAGAAAAACATAGCAGCAGTGTTCAGTAAACGATTAAATTTATACACTACGTCGCGGTAAAGATTACTGCATCTTTGAAACATATCTTGTAAGAACAAAACAGACATTATCGCGAGTTCGGGGCGATTTTCAAAATGCGAATTGGACCGACCTATATAAATTTACTGCATCGCGGTGACCACATCATTTGCGTTATAAAAACCAGAGCGACAGAGACCCTTAAAATGTTTTTTCGAATAATATATATATATATATATATAGAGAGAGCACATTGAATCAGCGGGTGTGCGTGAAAACAATATATTATGTGACCCGAAAACCGCTGCTATAGGACGTCTCACGCGGTTTCAACTCCTGTTCCGCAGCAGCTGCGACCGCGGCAACAGACCGTGCCGCTCTCGATTTTAGCCACGTCGGGCTCGGCATTTCCGCCAATCTTTGATGTTTTTTTATTTTTCTGGACGTCCACTTTAGGTTGAGAAAAAAAAATTCTTTTTCGTAGCGTCTGTTTGACATAATTAATATCGATTTCGAGTCATGCTGATATCATCAAATCCGTATTTTTACAAACGTTTTTAGTATAATTCACATAGTGAATGCGACAGTTGATCTGTATATTTTTTTTTTGTTCATTATTTTAACTGAACGTTTTCACCTTTTGTTCTCGGACTGTATAATTGTGTATGTGCATAAGACCAAAACAAACGACGGATGGACACGGTAAAGACGCCTTTTTGTTGTTTCGAAATATTATATTTTATGTATTCCTTGTGCTCTGAATTGTGTCTGAGTAAAGGAGTTCTTGATCGTTTGGCGGAAATATTCGTACTTATGTAAGCGTCGCGATATTAAACACCAATTATGTATATACATACAAATAATGATAATTTTTTTTTTTTTTTTGAGAAAACTTTTTCGAGTACCTACAAGATCCGGCACTAATTTTTTACATAATCACACTAAAGATAACTCATAATTTGAACTGCGGAGATGGTGTTTAATTTAAAACAATTAATGACAATTTCCATATGTTTGATTTATGATCGAAAATTTCTGAATTTCCGATTGTGCTTCAAATGATTTTTGAATTTTGGCACACTATCGAGAAGAATAAAGTGCATTCGTCATATTTAGACAAATTCGATCGATTTCTTTTTTCAATATAAGGAAAATACAATATAACTTTTTAGTTGAATTTCTAGAAACAAAAATACAAATGAACTATTCCAAAAATTCCCACCAAGTTTTTATAAAACCGGGGATAAAATATAATATACTCACAACGACATTATTAGACTTTTAAAAATGTGTATTACAATTTTTGACCGTATCGTTATATTTTTAAGAAAAATATTCAACAAAAACAAATGTTCAAATTAAAAATTTACCTTTTTTTGTACATATAATAACAATTAACAATAATATATTCTAAATAATAATTGACGTTTTCGTTTACTTTTAATCATTATACGCTGCAATAAAAGCGTTTCATACTGGTATTTTTAGTTTTTAAAAATTTAGTCGTGCGAATTATTACCGAAAATAGGCCCAGGGGTATAGAAGTAATGATTATAGTAAAAAATAGTGACTTATAAGTGACTAAACAAAGCCAAAACGCTCTAAAAATTTCTCATAGAAAATACATATAATTTGTATTACAGAATGTATTTTTTTTTATTCAGACAGCTTCTTTCAAATATAAGATGTATCAAATTACAAATATACACGCAGTTTAACAATTAAAGATATCGTATTTTTTTACTTAACAACAAAACTGCACAAAAAGCTTGTAGAGGAAATTTAATACGAATATTAATATTTTCAATAACAAACTAGTAAGTATCATCTAGAAGTGGTTAGTGCGTTGTTTTAAAAACAAAATAAAATGTTTTACTTTATTACATTACATTATTCAGCTGTTTATTACAAGCTACTTTATGTTATAATATTTTGGTAGGTAGGTGCATAATATCGTTTTAAAAATTAAATACAAAACTGATAGTGAAATGTTAAACTTTGACAGTGTTTTTTTTTTCATAAACCTTTTTTAGCAAATCAAAACTTTTTTGTGGCACTTGTTTATTAATTTTTCACGACAAATATCAGCCTCTTATTTCTCCGATTTTTCGAACGTCAGCCTCTATATAAAATGAACACAAGCGTAGCATGTGCCGTTATTTTACTCCTGCGTAGTTTTTTTCCTCTGCAGCCCTCTTAAGACTTTCGCTTCTTTAAACGGTTATTTTTTTTCAGGGTGGTCAAAACGTCAAATTAAGTGAAAAAAACGACTCTGTTGTTTTAAAAATCCGTTTTTTCACCCAGGTAGCATACGTATAACATTGTACGTAATATTTCGTTGTTCTCCTCGGCACGCTTGACCTCGTTAACAACACTGTAAGATCGACCGTTTTAAACGGTACGAGAGTTAGTATTGTTAGTAAGAGGAATAAATGAATACAGTTTAAATCGCAAAAATTGAAAAAACTAAATCGTCAGTTTCGTAACTTATAATAATAATAATGGCAGAAAACGAAAATATTATCATCGGACGTCATTGGTACAGTACCGGCGGACATAGCGAGTGGAGATAAAATAATATAGTATAATAATGATAATGATATTATGTATAATCTTATAACGCCGCCAAAGTGTTCGCGCAAAAGACCGTGGCAACGCGAGTAGCGCCGCCGGAAACGCGACCGACCCCTTTTTCCGGCCGCGAAGACGTTTCCGCGGGACGTAGGGGTGGTGGAAACGGTGGTCTTCGCCGCGGCGCCCGCCGGGAGCGCGTTTGCGGACCCTGACGGCCGTAATCGGTCGCACCTGGGGGCTCCGATCGATTTGAAAACGATTAAAAGCAGCTGGCTTGGACCGTATATACTATGTATATTCGTTCCCTATGTTTCAATGGCGTTTGAAATAATTCACTTTGTGTCGAAACACAAAGTCTCGCAAAATCGTTAAGGTATTTTTGAGGGGGGCAATAAAGCGGGCGACCGCGAAGCTGCAAAGTAATTAGTAACAGAACGAGGTTTAAAGAGTTATTATTGTCATACGCATTTGTCACACTCTGTACAATACTGACTACACCTCGCAACTAAATTGCCTATTTAAATCCCTTAAATTAAATTTTTCAATATGATATTGCCCACATAATGTAATATAGAACAAATACCGTAAAATATAAATTAATTCAAGCACCGTGCACGTGACGTGGAACAAATCAATAGCATTGAACGGTCTTAAATGGCTCAAACCAAACAGATATTACATATTTATACACACGAACGCTGGTGCAGCGATACCGTGTATTATTGCAATATTGTACAAATGATTTATTTGGCCGGCGTAATGTGTAGGCAATCGAGGTACATGGATGTATTGCTGGACGGAACAATTTACGAACTCTTTAAAACTAAAATTTTCTCAAAGTCAATAACAAATCGGCGTCGATTTTACGAATACGTTATAATATCAATACAAGTATCAGATTCTGAGCGACGAGCGATGTTTTTTTTTTTTTTTCTGTCAATAAATTATTACACTTTTAGTACAGAAGGAAGCAAAAGTCAGCGACTCTTCTAAAAAAGTTTTGTGGACTCCGGTGGTACTTTGGTCGAAATTTTCGGGTAGAAGGAGTGCTGCTTCAATCGTTTGATTATTTTTTGAGTTATGTGCCGAAAATGGCGAAATTGCCAAAATGGCGAACGGGACGGCTATGTCGTTTTCAAATTTGTATGTACTGAATTACATTGAAACGTTATAAAACATTTGAAAAAGTTTTTACCACGCGTATTTCGCTATTTTTTTTTTACGTATGTTTAATAGGAGTGATTCGAGACGTTTTTTATTTTCCCTCAGGACTTATTAGACACCTTGCTCAGAATAGTGTTTTTTGCATATTCAACTATTTGTCGTTTGTGCTTTCGGAGAATATCACGGATAAACTTTGAAACAAATGACCCACGCAAAGCGCGGTCGCTACTACACCTTTACCGCGGGCGCCGTTCTTTTTTATTTCATTCGAACGATTTCCTCCGTCAGAAAAATATTCTCACATCGTAATAATACGTTTTGTTCGTAAAATACACAAACGGCGGCGTCAAAATACTGCTTTAAGCGTGTAAAAACATACAAACTGTACCCATAACGAGGCGTTTAATTATTTTCGTAAAGGTTCTGGACAGTTTTCGATTGTACATTTTTTTTTATCGTATTTATAGCCGGTTTCGATACATTTTTTCGGTCCGGTAGCAAAACCCAGAGTACCTCCAACAACGTCGTGGTGAACTCATAATATATAATCAGAGGCGACGAACACCCGCCCGCACCCGCACATCGATTCTTATCGTTCCTTATTTTCGTATTTTTTTTTTTTAAACCATTTTACAAACCGAACCCACTGTTTGGAGAAAATTCATGCCCCGACTACGCCCGTACGTCTTATTTTATTCGGTACTGTCGTTCCGGATCGGTAAAAATCGTAAACGCGACTCCGAAGCGATCGCGCCTCTGGGTGGTGTACCCACATATGGTTCAGCCGTTCGGCCGCGGTAGGTTTCGTATACGCGCGCCCGTGCTTCCTTCCACGTGCTCGTCCCTACGTCATTCCCGAGCCGCCGTGACCTCATCGTTGACGTCATACGGCCCCTCGTCAAGCCCGGGCGCCGGATCCGCAGCCCGGGTCGTGATGGTGTTGTTGTTGTTGTGTTGTTATTGTCGGCCACCGCCGACGTCGGAAATAGTGCGGCGAAGCGCGTAGGGGGTGTTTTCGCCCATCGAGCGGCGGACGCGCGCTGCTAACGGCTCGGGGCGCGAACTGTTCGAGAGGGTCACAGCCGTGTCGTCGGGGGAAAATGGCTTAACGTGACGCGTTACGCGTACGTTTTTCGGAAATTCAATTTTGATGCGCTCGAAATCGATCGTCGGACTCGATTTTTCTACGATGTACACAACAAACACAATAATATCGTGTAAGCTTATGTTCAAAATTGTTTTCTGAATCCAAATTCGGCTCACTATTCGGCCTACGTACAACGACACACCCGTTTCGGTAGGAGTGTAGGCGTAAAATATTACGAAACGATGTATAATATAAATATAACAATAGTTTATCGGTTTATTAGACATCGTCACCGAGAACGCTGGCGTTATTGAGAGTAGGAAAAAAAACAGAATTTTGAATTTTATCTTTTGATATCACTTGATAACACGCGGTTGTTGTCAATTTCGCTAACACGAATTTGGGTACGATATCACTATTACGTAAAACAGTTATTTTTAAACTATAATTTAAAAATTATCTTGCTTCCGTGAACGTGTTTATAAAATTTATCGATGTGTCATATTAGGTACTAAATTATTATGTCGTATTAAGCCCCTGTATTCTGTATCGAGTACGACGATTGACAGTATTAACAATAGGATAGAATCAGTGGCGCAAACTGGCCGGGACCACTGTCGCCTTGAACAATTTGACCCAAAATTATTGTTCAAATACGTATCTGCCTAACAAATTTTAGCTGTATATTATTAGCTGTCCTGAAAATTTAAAATGAACAAACCGCGTGATCACCCACCGGCTTGGGATCCCATGCGTCCCGTGTCTGAATTTATTATTTAATATACCTATATAATTTTTAGAAAAATATTTATAGAGTCATCGATAAAAATGATAATACTTCTAAATCGAATGACAACAAACTCGGGGGGGGGGGGGTCAGGGGTATGCGTTTGCCCACCCTTGGCTTTCAAAAAAGTCGTGGTCCGCGCCTTATTTTGGTTAAGTTCTGTTGAAAATGGGCTGGCTTAGGGGTCAATATGGGCCGGTACTGATAAAAATGGGCTAACACAATTTTACGATTCAGCACTGTTCGGCCGTTGGACCTCAACGGTGTATATAAGTGGCTGGAGAGAAATTTGAAGCATTGAAGGTAACACGATGGCCAGTTTTAGCCGCAGGACGTAGTGGTCAAACAGAATTTTTTTCAGTGGTCATTTTGGTAAATGAAGCGTATACCCTAGGAAAAAATTTGCAAAAACATCACTGAGCGGTAGCCGTTAGATAGGTCATGGAAAATTGTGTTTTTTTCTTTTTAATACAGTTTGAATTGGGCCGGTAATTTTTCTTGCCCTACCCTAGCGAATATTGAAATGTGACACCCCCGATTACAAAACTTATACATTTGAAATTTTGAATTTAACCGAGGTTATATTTTTATTATATGTATATTTGTTTCAACTTAAATGTAGTGAACGATGTACACAATTTATAGTTGTTTGTTTGAGGTCGGGCGAGAAGTCGTTTGTTGTGTGGCAAACACCGAAAAAAGTCGTAAAGTACCTCTACCCAGGGCCGTCTTTAACCTTTTTGAGGCCCTGGACACTGGTATAATGGGGCCCCTACGACTTGGTAAGAACACTATTTTATTAAAGCGGGTGAATAGTGAGGTGGTAAAAAAGAAAAAGTCTAGATCAATTTAACTGTAAATTATTGTAATTTTTAGAATTTCTAACTCTCGTTCTTTGAGATAGGTCCTCGTAGTCAGATCCCGGATTTTTTTCTTTGGCGGACGATTCGAAGCCATCAAATCTATCCCTGAGGTTATTAATAAAATCATCGAGTGAAGTTAACAAATTAGTTGCAACGGCAATAAATATCGATTATCGGTTGGTGATCTGGCAGGAGCTAGGGGGCCCTATCGATCGCGGGGCCCTGGGCACGTGCCCAAAGTGCCCAATGGAAAAGAGGTGCCTGCCTCTACCTAGTTAGTCGGCACATATAGCTGATATTTTTTTCTTAAATTTGGTTATTACCAGGACGTCCGCTAGATAGCTAATCTCGTTCAGAATCGTTTTAAAAAGAGACAAACTGATGATTTATCATTGCTTTCAGATACGTGGGTAATAATAAGTTTAGTCCACAACTACCGAAACACTGGCCTACCCAAAAAAAAGTGACACTCCAATGCGTAAATAATCGCTACGCTAAACAACATCGCTCTTTTTTTTTTCAAGCCGTGCCTACCGTCGAACCCTGTGTTTGTATATATAAGTGTTCAGACATCTTTGTTTTAAGAGATCCGTTTCGCAAGCCTCGCGAGGGCTTTGCTAAAAATTTTCAATAATAGAGCCGTGCGGGACGGATGGCAAAATGGATCTCTATTTAAGTATATTTCGACGAAATGCTCGTTATGGCGATAGCGTTTTCGTCAACGACTTAATTCCGAGGCGAGCCTGCAGGTAAACGGTGCCTAAGCCCCGTGGGCTATGCGCGGGCTTAGAATAACGTCGTTAAACGGCGGACGTCGGCTGCGGTGAATCGCCGAGGGCTTACCGCAGACGACCGCTACATTATATTAATACACCTTTACTCAGTGTTGTAAAGACGACTTTCGAGTTTAGTATTTGAGTAAATATACGGGTAGATAGGACGCAATTGAATACTTATTTTTAAAAAGAACTTATAAAGTTACCTACTCAATTACTTATTCATCTTAGAAATATATTTTGAAAAATGACTCGTATTGTATTTCGCCCACTGTGCGAAATAAAAATAAAAAAAAATTAAATTAAAAACGATCCGACACGTTTGATGATGGTCGATCGCAACAATTTTCAGAACAATAAAATAATGTTATCGCATCAAAATGGATTAATATGTTTGAAATAAAAACCGTTCCAATGATATTTTGCATATCATTACGATAGACGGAGAAAGTCGACTCTTTTCTAACTTCTATTATTAATTGTTCCAATGTAATTGGTTTAAAATAAGGAACGAATTTAAAAAATTGTTTGGTGACACTTCAATGTTTTCGTTTAAACAGTAATGAGTAACGAAAAAAAAGCGTTCAAAATACTGTTTAAACGCTTTCAAAACAAGAGTATTATAAGTTATTTTTTTGTACAATACCAAAAATTATTTATGGAAGACAAGTTCTTACCCAAATCTCATCGTTTAAATAATTTACTTTGTGATTTTGTTATTAATTCTTTTGAACGTATTATAGGTATTATGAAGATATTTTTTTTCACCAAATTTATTTTTTCTTTAAACGTAAATATGCTTCAATAGACAGGAAAATTTTTTCAAAAAAACATTTTTGAATACTTAAGCCCCGGCCTCATACGTGCAAGCATATGTATATCAGGACAATTTTAAAAATTCAAAATATTTTTAAAGTTATTCAATAGCTTTACTAAAAATTTTAAATTTTAACTGGTGATAACTAGAATAAATTTAATTACTCGAAAAAACTTTTGACGATCTTCAGAAGGGCACTTCAAAAAGAATATTTTCCAAATTTTTCTTTATTAAACGTACGAATTTAACATTTTATTTTTGTTTTCTGATGCTTCCTTTTGTTGTGGACTAGCTTTAATAGAATTCTAATAAGAACTTTTGGGATGCCCAAAATGAAACACTCATAATTCGAACCAAGTTTTCAGATTTTAATTTGTTATTAATTATGATTATGGTTTTTGTAGTTATTATAAAATTATTACTAAATAATTTAGCTGCTAATAGTATTATTATATTTTTGGACGTATTAATGCAATTAAAACTTTCAATTTTCAAAAAAAAAATTCGAAAACGTAATACGTCATGCTTGATAAGATAAAAATATTGTAAATAGCTCACCACAACTTTTTTTTTGACTTTTAAAATATTAAAAAAAAATCTCAATTTTTGGCACGACTAAATTTAATATATTATACAAAACAATATATTATGTATCAATGGAAACTAAGAATTACAAAAATAAAATTATCTGAAAATTTGAAAATTTGGGTATGATTAGGTACAATGTGTGAAATTTTTTTTTGACTAGAAGTACAAAAGACACTATCAAAAGAATACTTTTTAAATAACCGTCCAAACGGTTTAACATTTTGTATAAATATTCTTTAGACGCGGTATAAATTTTGAATTTTCTGACTCTTTTTTTTGGTCATATAGTTTAATTTATTTTTATTGGGTTATTTTATCACATTTTTTAACGTTCTTAATGTTGGATTCAAATAATAGAAAATTAATTTTTTCATAAGCTCATAACTTTATACAATCGTTCAGATTGTTTGTTCTCGTGAAATAAAAAATTAATTTTATTAGATCATGATATTACAATTTTGGATTCATTTGAAACCGAAGTTTATTTTTACTACCTACACAAAGAAGAATTAATGTTTGTTTTCAACAAACAGTCTACTTAAAATTTTTATCTTTGTAAACAATGATTTGACAATGCTTAAAAATGAAGAATAAAACGTCAAAGTACACTTTCCAAATCAGCGATCTTCCCAAAATTTCAATCATAACTTGTAACTCCCTTTTTTCGTTTTTAGAAATACACTACAAAACATTAAAATTCTAGACTGTGATCGACACAATGAAACTAGCTCCTGACTATGGTACGTTATTAATACAAAATTCTCATAGATAATAATGAATTACCTATACTGAAAAATGTACGAGATTATAATAAACAACAATATTAAAACATGCTGCAAGAAAAATGATGTTAAAAAAATATAATTGTTTATTTTGATTAAAGTTCACATGTGTGTGATAAATTTTACAAAATACATCAACGATACCTTTTTCAATATTTCATCGAACAACATAAAATATAATATTATCGCGGTTCAAACGTAATATAATATTGTAAAAAAACAATACATTTTAAAAATACTTTCTTACAAATTATAAAAACAGCTAAAAAAAAAAAAATTTATATTACTATAAAGGCACTTAAACGTAAAAAAAAATTAATAGGTAATAAAACACAAATTAAAGTCACAAAAAAAAAAAATAATAAAATCAATAAACTTGTTCCATTTTATAAATAGAGACAATGGAATGTTTTTTTTTTTTTTTTTTATATAAATAAAAAGTATAATAACACACATAAAAATAAAAATAAACTAACTTTGTAGCATCTCTCGATTTCATAATAAATCAAAAGTTTTTTAAGCCAACGCTGGTATAAATCATGTTTATTAAAAATGTTGTCAATTTTTTGCATTTAATGTCACCGAATTACACAATCGATTCCACAAGTACGATATTGTATATTGATAGTTTAGTCGTATATTGATTTGGCACAATTTCGTTGGACTGTCAATATATCATCAAACCAATGGGTTTTTAGTAGCGGAACGGTGTCCACGTGCCAGAATGTTCGTCTCGTCTGTAATACAACGGCCGGTTATCTCTAAACACCGTGACCGCGGGAAACGGGTGATCCTGCACGTACTTTAATGAAGCTCGGATCTAAAAATTACAAAAACAAAACATGAAATTAGAACGATTTCTCAACTGAGTCACCATTTCAGATTTTAAATAGGGGTACAAACATTTGAAAAAAGCCTAAAAAGTGGAAATTTGCGCAGTTTTGCGCAACTCTTCAAAAATCTATTAAAATCTTACAATTTTTTTTTTAAAAAAATCATTCTACACTACAATATTTCTAACTTTAACCCTTCTCGCCAAACTTTAAACCCGAACCACTAGAGTTCACAAATAATTTACTCTAATTTCTAGAAGTCGGACCAATATTTAAGATAAATTGGATCCCTAAATGGTGTGTCCCCCACAGAATGGCGACCCTGCTTCTCAACAACAAATAACCAAAAGCTGCGGCGTTATGTCGCTTACGGCCATCACTGTGTGCGGCGGTTCTACATCGGGCGTAGTCGACAACGCTTGAAGGATGAATTCGTCGGACTGCTGAAGCCACAATTCCACACTGCGCATGGGCTCGTAGTTGAACGGTCCGATCCTCAACAAACCCAAATTGCAGTCGTACACGTCCAGCACCTTGATGAAGGAATCGGACGTTTAGAAGGTACAAAACAAAATAATTTCACGGAACAATATTTTTCATTTTTTTTTTGGTACGTACCGGTTGCAAGCCTGTAAACAGTCTAGCGAGTCTCAACGGCTGTTCGGGTCCTTTGTCCGGAAAGTTTGCCGGAAACACTTCGCCGCTCTTGACCATAACACCTAAAACGCACAGACCACGGCCGTTAATCAGAGATACGCAAAAAGGATCGGATTTTACGTGTCTGCAGCTGCAGTCTATCAGAGTACAGGTCGGTAAAATATTGGATTGGGATGCGTCCCGATTTGGCGCAACGTTCGCGTTTTTATCAAATATTCGTGCCGATTTTCGTGTTTTTAGCTTAAAGTCCCGTTTTCCGCTATGGAAACGGTCGGGACTCGAAAATGTGTACAAAAAAAGTTTGTTACCCGCGCCGTAGAGCAGCGGCCAGTGGACATTGTTCCGCAAGATGGTGTTGAGTTCTCCGACGCACGCGAGCACTAGCTCGATTTCGGACTGATGTTTGTGGACCGCGACTGTTAAGAAAAAACCAAAAAACGATGAGTAAATATTCAAACAAATATAAAGATTAGTACCAAAACTTGACCCGTTCCTCTAAACTTAAATAGACGACAAGACTCTAACCAGAACGTACATCATCCAAGACTGCGAGATGAAAACCCCAGAGATTTTCAAAACACACGAAACTCACTATCAATCATCATTGATCAGACAACTTATAGGAGGAAGCTCTCAGCAAAGGCAATATCAAAAAAATCCAAAACTTCCTGACCAAAACTATTATTGTTATAAGTTATCTTTGACAAATCCAATATCAATATGTATATATGTTAATAAATGTATGGTAACTTATATCTTTTAAATTAAATTCTAACACAATGCAACATGTAAACAAGGTTAAGGTTTATAGCAGCCTTTTATTTCATAAAAATTAAAAAAAGAAAAGGATGAAAGGGAGTAAATTTGAGGTTAGGTGAGAAGTTGTTTGGCGCAGCGATTAGGCGCAGGTCACTTCTTTAGGTAGGCCAATTTTTCTGAAGTTGTAGTTCAAACGTATTATTTAAGCAATGATAAATCCGAGGACAAATCATTGCATTCGAAACACAATTCTGAGTGAGGTCAGTTATCTAGTATGCGTCGTGGTAAAAACCAAATTTAACAAAAAATTAACCACCTAATACCTTTACTAGCTTGAAATACGACTTGGGCAATCACTACACCAAACAACTTCTCACCCGACTTCAAATTTACTCCCTTTTTTCCCTTCCTTTCTTTGCTTGATTCATTTTTTTTTTTTTTTTATGTTTAACACAACGTTTAAGTGATGTTGTATAAAGTTCTGCACAGTGGCGAACACAGGGGGGGTTTTAGGGATTCAATCCCTCCCGAAACATAAAGTACGTTCAAATTTGTACAAAAATTTTCTATTCAATTTTTAAACTTTTTTAGATTTTTCATCTCTGGTTCTGCATGAAAGGATCTAAGCACTCCACTCGTATTTGTTAGACCCGTCGGATCAATACTCAGTTCTCCATCAGGGTTTTTAGTCTAAATTTGTTTGTTTTCGGATCAAACCTCGCTAATATGTAAAATTTTAAAAGTCGTTTTGATTGTAACATCTGATTTAAATCAATTTCCCTAACTTTTTTGTGCTATAAAGTGCATTGATCAGACTGATCGCTTCGTCCAAACGAAAACACAAATAATCGAATCTGGTGGATGTTTCAATTTTTGTCGTTTTCGATAGACAACTAAGAACATAATCAAAATAACAAAAAACGTTTCAAATAAAATATATTTTAAAACCAAAATCTAAAATTTGATGTGGTATTCAACAGCTGTGGTAAATATCGGAGCCACCTAACCTGCAAGTGACTACGAATTTCGAAATTTCAAGCGTTTTTCCGAATATACGACAACTCATTTGTAAAAATCCGTCCATCCATTGTAGCTACATAGCGTGCTAGAGAATTAGACGGACATACATACATAAATACACAAGAAAAACATAACACTCCATCGGCAGTCCGGTAAAAAACAATACACCTTCGCAGCGATCACTATCTAAAAACGTTATAAATAGAGGTAGAGGTAGTCCAATAAAGAAAAGGATGGAAACAATTGAAAAAGATATATGAGGGTTGTTAATGCGTGTGTAGGGAATGACCGTGATAAGTATGAAGGGGTAGAACAAGGGAGGCCGACCCTAAACAGTTGAGAAGACGAGGCGAAGAAGAAGAAGAAGAAATGAAAATATAAATCATCCGGTCGTTTTGGCGAAATCCACTGGGAGCAAAAATAATACTGTTCGTTTACCCATCAGGCCGTAAAACACCTGTTCGCTAAAGCGTAACATGTGCGTGAAACCGCCGATCAGAGACATCTCCAGCCGGCCCTCCGTATAACCCATGGACAGCTCTTGGATCCGGTGCACCATGTTGATGACGCATTCCTCGGTGCACGAACCGTCCAGATGAGCGAATCCCACGGCCCCGGAACCTGAAAAAACGGTGGGCTATAAAAATCTTTTCGGCTCCATAGGAACAATTAAAAACGAAAAAAAAATCGGAAATTTCTTTTCGTTTGCAATGGGAAAATATTTTTGTGGAAAAAACAAACAATTTAAAAAACGGTCAAAATAACCCGTGCAAACGTGCGTTCCGATTTGTATTGATTAGTGTTATAACTGTAGAGTTTCGGGTTTCTATGCATTTACATAATATTTTTTTCTAAGCGTGTGCAGTGCTGCTCCACGGGAATAAAAATTTAAAACGAATTTTTTTGGAAAGGAATACACAAAAAAAAAAAAGGTTTTTGTAGCATATAATGTAAATGCACATCTTTCAGGGAATAGTAGCTGCATGTTTGACAAATTTTGCATATTTCAACGTACAATGTAGAAAAGTACGAACAGTAACTTTTTTACTCGATTTTTGTTTTCTGATAAAAATCTTAGTCGAATACCAATAACACGCCCCGAGTAGTCAGTGCAGTTATATTTGTTTTTATACCAATAAGAAATGTGCTATTTATGTTTAAGTTTATACTTTAATTTTAATTTGTTTAATGAATACATGTACTGAAATCGCTTTATTAAGTAATTTATTTAGTGAGTTGACTGATATGGTAGTCGCAGTACTTAAATATCGTTTAATTTAAATCCAAATCAAAATATTTACACGTATTCTAAAATTTTAGTAAATTATCAATGTTGATTAGCTGAAAGTATTCCAGCTTCAAAGAAATAGTTCAAGGGCGTGTATAAACATAATAGGCTTTTATGTATTTTAATGGAATTATAAAGTTGATGTCTCATTTGTCCCATAAATGAATCAATAAAAAAAGAGAAAATAAACGACACGAGAAGTGTTTTATCATGTTTTTGAAAATACGATGAAATATAAAAAATTATTCACATACATTTGAAAATAGCTGCATGTTTTTCCGAAAACAGCATATGTTTGCATATTTATTAAAACTTTTAAGAGCATAGGATACTACGGTTTTTCGAATGCAAAATATTTTGAGCTTTCTAAGTGCATACAAATCCGAATCATAGTTATAAGTTGAAGTGCTGTCTATTAATTTCCCTCACCTGTGTGTCGAAGTATGAGAATAATGCAGGTGGTAACGTCGTCGGTACCGATGATCGATACATTTTCTGAAAAAAAAAAAAAAAAAAACAAAATAATAATGTATAGCCAGGAACAGTTTTAATAAAATTGAACGTTACGAACTGAAACGAAAACGATGTTGGCGAGTCGGCAAGCAAAAAAGTTTTCTACCAGTCATTCGTTCTTAAATGTATATACTCGTACAAATTTCCCGATTAATATCGTATAGGTGAATGTACAGTTAGGAGAAAAACGAGTTTAGTTGCGAAAAGGTCACTCTAAGCCAAAAAATTATTTAAAATATCATCTACGTGAATTAATAAGGAAGTAACAGTTTTTCACCAAATTTGCAACTGTGAAATGTTTTTTTGATGAAATTCAGGAAGAAATTTCGACATGTACAAGTGTCGAAAAAATTTTTAAGAGAGAATTTTTCTATCCTCTCATAGACACAGTCAGAACATCTATTAAAGAACGATTCACACAATTAGAAAATCATAAGCAACTTTGGAGATTTCTGTACAATCTAAAAAAATTGCCTTCTTCTGAACATCTCATGAAGATCTAAGAATTGCTCTCTCAGAAGGAGACAGTTCTGACATAAATTCAATAGAACTTTACAACGAACTAATACACTTAAATGCAATGTTACCAACTGGAAAAGAATCACCGCTGTCAGTTTTTCAGTTTATTTATGATACGAAATTGGAAGATTTATTTCCTCATGTGTGGATATCTCTAAGAATTTTATTGACAATTCCTGTCACTGTAGCATCAGGTGAACAAGGTTTTTCGAAACTGAAATTAATAAAAACTTACTCGCGTTCTACTATGACAGATGATAGACTGTCATCCCTAGCAATACTGTCGATAGAAAATGAATTGGCTCAAAAGGTGGATTACGAAGAAGCAATTAAACAATTTTCAGAAACTAAAGCTAGAAAAGTTAAGTTTTAATGTAATAAAAATATACTCAACTTCATGAAATTTAAACTATAATACTTATTGTATTTATATAATGCTTTAATCAAATATTTTGTTCGGTGTATTTCGAAAAAATTCAAAAAAATTTGATAAATACGCAAAATATAAATCGATTCCTAATTCAATAATAAAATTATGATTATTTATTCATTGAAATAGTGTATACTTTTTAATTATATTGTGTTTCTAAAAATCTAGTAAGTTTAAGATTTTAAAATGGGTAGTTGGAAAATTTAGTTCATGAAATTTAGACGTTAAGTGTAAAGATGGTCTATAATCTAACACGTAATTTCAAAAATGGTTATTATTAAATTGGTTATTTTTTAAGATTATTGTGTAAAAAAAAAACAATATTTTTATAGAAGGGCGCCTCCTAATGGTGGTTTTGCCCAGGGCGCTAGTATGAGTAGCCCCGGCCCTGTGTGCACTCAATTATTTAACCGTACTGAGTAAATTGAAACTGTTTTCAAAAGACCGTAGGCGCCTAACGTAGCAGAAATAGAAATAAAAATAGGTCTGTTCAAGTGTAAAGACACGATTAAACTACGGGTGTTAAATACTTATTATGAATATAATACGTACAATGTTTATACACATATTATAATTTTTAAGTCCAAAAACGTTGATCTCAATTTTGTCACCTCGGAAGAGTTAAAAGGATCAAATCGTACAAATTAATCGATCCAAATACGCACAACACAAGTGTATACATATACATTGTTTACAACGAAAACTGTACGGTTTTCTGGTGTGAAAAAATTACCAAGGCGTCTAGTTATCTGCAAAATCATCAAGATAAGCAAACTTTGAAATTTTCGCGAACAACGGACAGAGAAGGTTAACTTTGTACACTGCGATTTTAAAAATGTTCAAATCAAATCTTTCGATTACACGTGTATAAAGATCTATTTTTTTTAAAAATGTTCCCATAAGAGGAGACCTGTCGTCAAAGTACTTGGACGCAGCTGGTTTTGTTTCCAAATTTAAGTCACAGCTGTTTTTGAAACCATTCGTTTTTTTCGTCAGTACCTACATGATTGGTTTTGAAACTGGCTTTATACGTGGCCGGTTTTGCAACACGCGTATCGTACCCCACCGATGGGTGATTTTGCGATACCGGCGGCGATATTTTCCCGACTGTTTCAAAGCAGTTACCTAGTATGGTATACGTAACTCAAAACGAATTTGATCTTTCGCCGATTTCGATACTGTATTATGATAGTCGCGTGACGAATTCGAGATTGGGGGGGAAAAAAAACCACCACACTCGCAAACTGCCGAAAAATCGCAAAATAGCGAGATTTTCCTTTACCGATGCAGACTTAAAAACAAAAAAAATCAAATTTTTCGAATAAAACAAACAGTTGTGCACGTACTGTCGTGCGGTACGGTCACGGCCATCTCCCGCTGGGACACGTACAACAGGCCGATGGGCCCGACCACTTTCGTGGAGATGGTGAGCAGTTGCGACGCGGAATCCCGCAGCACCGGATGGTTCAGGTACAGCGTCCTCGTGTCCGGCGGCGGTTCGTCCTGGACCACGCCTTGCACCACCAGCACCATCCTACGGGAAACGCAATTAATTACACAACTAAACGCGTAATAAGCACTCCTCTGCTGCACGTAATGGAACGTAATGGAATTTCGTTCGTTTTTCGGAGGAACGATTATTATTTTTCGTTTTTTATGTTTCTTCGTGTAAACGCGTGAATAATTTTTAGCTGCTGCAGGCTTATACCGTTTTTTTAATTTCTAAATCAGCAACTAAATCTAAATTTGGTCGTCGCGTTTCGTTGATTATTGTCAGTCGCGGAGCACAGATTACGATTTACTTGTTACTACAATAAAAACACGCTCAAGCACACACCTATCGGAATTTATTATAAAAGAAAACTATTAGTGGGAAAGTTAAGTATTTCTAAGTCGGCGTGGACGGTTTTGTTTTCGGCTTAAAAACATGCGTTATGTACATTAAGTACCTAGTATTACAGTAATACAATAATTGGCACATATTGAGTAAATCACTAGTCCATAAAAACATTAAAAAACTTCGGTAAATATTTTTCATAAACTTGTTTACACCTATCTTAATGACCCCTGTTAAGCACATCTTGTACTTGGAACATCAGAGATTCTTTTTTAGAGAGTCTATAGGCGTTAATAATACGTTAAAATTACTATCGCGAAACAACAAGGTACAGTTTTTTTTCTTCTTCTGGGAAACGTAAAATGTCAGGAACGTGAAAAGGTCCTTTTTTTTCAAGGTCGGAACGAGTCTGAAATCACCAAAACGAACGTCAAAGTATAAGCTGATTTCTTTTTTAAAAGAAACTTTCCAAGCACATAACACGCACGCACGGGTTCGTACACTGTTTGAGATAAAATATTAGGTATGCGTACTATATAATAATATACGTTTTCTAAAAGTAAAGTTTTTAGTTTTACCCGAGTTACATTTATTATTGGTTTTTTTTTGGTTTTTCGCGGTCGTTCTCCAAAACAAAAAGTTTATACATTTTTCAGTTTAATAACCTAAAAACGTAATACACGAGGTACCTATTAACTATAAACTACTACTGTACAACGATTATTGGAACAAAAGTTAACACAGGTGTCTTCTAAATGGATGTATTACACTGTTTTCAGTTTCGTTTACGTTTAATCATACACTGTAAATAAGAACTGCAGTAATTTATTTAACGATATGCTTTTTAATTGAAATTGAATTTTTTTTGTTTTGTATTCGGTGGATTTCCGTTTATAACGTAATTTTCATAATGTTCTATAACGTTTTTGTGGCATTAATTTAATTTATAATAAACTGTAACGGAACAAATAACAGAACGTAAAAATAATCATTCAACAACATAAAACATTTATTAATATCAATTTGTTCTTTATGCTACTTGATATCGAATGAGGTAAAAAATTATGAGAAAAATAGCTTATCGCTTAAAACGTTTTCGATCGTACGAAACATCGGTATTTACTATATTTTTTTTATCTTTCCATGTTCTAAAGTTCCATTTTTATTTATTTTTTTTTTTTTTCATTCAACTTCACAGCAGTTATGATAAATTGTACATATTGATACGTAATATAATACGTACACTATACATTCCAATATTATACCACCTAACGTTCAAAATGGATTATACGAACACGTTGTGATAAATATTATATAATAACAAATTGTATGCAAGCGTGCGTATATAATTATACGTAAATACATCGAAAAAAAACTATTAAACTTAATTACGTACAAAACAGAAATGTAACATAACAAAATTAATAAGTATGTAATAAAACGAAATATCTACAACGCTTACGAAATAAACGTAAAGAAATAAAACAAAAACTCGTTCGTCAAAATCTTCCTTTTTAGTACCAATTTTATTTATTTTTTTTTTCATACGTGAGCAAAATGCTCACACGTCATCGACGGTGTTACGAATTCAACGTCACGAAAAAGTTGCATGAAATCAAAATTATAGTTAAGTTTATCAATCAGGGCAACGTGGGTTATACTTTTTTGTGGCGTTGAATAGTAAAGTTTTAGCCAGAAAATGGACAGTCAAATCAATAACAAAACGTTCGTGTCCCCACTTTCCCCCCACGTTTTCCTGATCGGTAAAATATTAACTACTATACTTTCATATCCCAATTTTTTCCATGGCGAAATTTAACCTTTTCCAAATTGTTCTTTACACGAGTACATTTTGAGTTTTCATAGCCTGTAGATCGTATAATTTGAAATAAAACTATTACAAGCCTGTAAACGTTAACGTCTCCTCCACTTTTGCCCAGGTTCCCCAACTACATGTGCGATAGGTTCCCTACGTGTTCAACGCAACAAATATTAACCGTGCGGACGTGTAATTTACATAACACACACAACTAATGCGCGTTATTCGAGACGTATACTGAAATGTGTACAAGTGTTTATCTAATGAGTTAGATTCATTTTTTTTTTTTTTTTTTTTTTGTTAACACTCGCTCTATTACTTAATGCAGTATATTATACAACGAGTGTGTATTATAATATTTATGACGACCGATAAAAATTGTGCGATAAAAATCCACGCATAAAAATGTTACATATCGTATATCGTATACGAGTACTGTGGGTGCCACCCCTCCGCATCGGGCGGCGTTGATGAATATGCAAACGAAATACGTCTGCCCCGGTGATGGTGGTCGTAGACGGGGCGAAAAAAAAAGTTGTTCTAAAATTAAAACCATTTTAATTAGGTATTCAAATCGTGTGATTAACATTATTCGGGTTTGAGAATAACAAAAAAACAAGAAAACGAGTTCAACAGGACGTATCGTTATAATACCGTCCATGTCGTTGCTGCGAATTTACGACACTACGGTAACGTCACGCAACAATTGTGTGTACCGGCCATCACACGCCGTACATGCATAATTCGTATTATAATATTTCGAAAAACAACTATTGTTCTTTGATAATACATACACATTTTCAAATACACGTTTAATATAAACGACGAGTGTATTTTAAAGAGGTCACGGTCATGTTAAAATCAAAAAATTCAAAAAATACGCGGTAGGTAAGTAATGTTTTTTTTTTTTTTTGTAATATCCGTTAAACGATCGGACGATAACTATAAATACTACATCACAACCTATAAATTTTAAATGTTTCTCATGATCCGTTTGTACACGCAAAGACCCAAAACAACGGCGATTTGTCATTGTGTTTGTACACCCGTATACAGTGAGAGGAATATTTTACAATACTTCGATTTAAAGAAGGAATGTTGAACAACAATGCGCATTGTTTTAAGTCCGTATAGGACAAAGGAAAATTGTACCTATCATATACACGTCTTATACATATTATATGGGTAGGATAATTTATATTTTTAAACTTATACACTCATTCTCGCAGAATTTTTTTACACTTTGATCGTGCATAACTTTCAATAAAATTCGAAACGTTTCCTATACACCGCAGGTTATACTACACTTCTCTAAAAAAAAAAAACGGTCAAGTTCTTGAAAAAGTTTAAAAGTTTTAAACGCGTATAAAATACAGCAATGACGATTGTCGATCTCATACTAATAAATGTAATGTGTTTTGATTTGATTGACTTATCGATGTTCAAATGTGACACCGAAAAATTACGATTTTATAAAATACATATTTAAATAAAAAAAAGGGAACCACTTGTGAAGTCGGTTTCACGTTTTGTATAAAATTTGTAAGCGACGCGGATAAATCATTGTTTCGAAAAATTTTTATTTTAAGCAAGCTCACTGAGACAAATAATTGTAAACGTCTATACTAATAGGGGAGGCTACGCACATTTACCCTCTATTTTTACGTTGGTACGGAGCAAGTCTGTTTTGTAGTGCTTAATGTAATACGATTTTTTTTAAGTAAACAATTTTTCACTGTACATAGTCTATAAATCAAAATTATTGTACTAACCGATTATTAAAAATGTTTAAAGATAAACATAAATTATGTATTAAAGTTTCACTACTATATACTAAAAGTTAGGTGGACAAATCAGGAAATCTGTCAAATATTTCATAAACCCGTTATTAGTTCGAATTAAAAGATTTATAATGTAAAAAGATCAAATGATTAGAATAGGCTGATCACATCTGAAGGTCTGAAGGTATAGCAAACATAATTTTTACTGGGAAACTGAACGGAAAATGGCCTAAGGGTTGACCGGGACAGACGATACCACTGAAATATCACAAGGAACAAGAATTGAAGAGATAAACGGAAAGGAGAGGCAGCAAAAATCTTACATGGACTGTAAAAGGTAAAAAAAAAAAAATAAGAAAACTAAAGGTTACATGAAACAGTTTGCTGCGAAAATTCAAAAATGTCAAAACACCCGAGCCTTGCGTAAATCGCACTCGATCAACATTGATTCGTTTGAGTACCTACCTATACGTATTTACCCGTTTCAACGATACGTATACGTTCAAGCCATTTTTGAACACTGCGTCGTTTCCGTTTTTGGATTACCGATATGTTCGCTCATAAGTCGGAACAAAATTTCAAAAAAAAAAACACCTTTCAAATAAAGTACAACAATATCATCGGTCTCGGGCAATATTGCAGCCAACGACACGAAAAATATTAATAGTAATCGTTTTCAACATAATATTATAATCGAGTGCAGACCCGCAGAAAACAATATTGGTTAGCTTAACCCGCAAACGAATTAATAGAACTTATTAGTTTTACGCACTCGGACGAGCGCCGCATAGGATTAAGCTATAGGACGAATCTATATCAGTCGATAGTTACCGGTATTTTTTTATACCAATTTTTTTACTGACCGTGGCGTTTTTTACTCACGTGAAGTGTGTTCGTTAGAAGACGACAGAAATCAAACGTCGGCAAACATCGCCGATAGCGTATACAAGTTAAAATCGTGTATATAATAATGATTAACGCTCAGACACCTCTGGCAGTGAACACGTCACCACCACGTTGTGATAATATAATTATAACGCAGTTGATGATCCGACAAAAACGACGCGTTCAAAGTGTAAAAATTTTGTGTACATAAAATTCGTATAATATTTATATTACATGGGCAAACTGCGGATTTTTTTTTTTACGCGTAATCTCGCACCAGTACAAGTTTAAAACGACGCGTTTGTATGAGTATAAAAAAATACGGATATAAATGACGAGACGAAAAAAATTCTGTTTAAAAAAACACTGGGCGAGCGCGAACAGACCGACCGCGGGCGGACGTTTCCCGACAATGAACGACGGCGTTTAACGAGAATTTCACCCGCGCCGCGAAGACGAGTTTTCCCCCCGCGGACGACATCATACAGGGTGTTTCAAAATGATATTCGTCCGATTTTCGTACAGCAGGCTGTAGATCTCGAGCTCGTAGTACTCGCGTCCGTATTGCCGAGTTTTTTTCTACGTACAAAGAACGTTCGATCAGCGTTAATTTCAAAACGTCGACCGAGCCGCGTGCAACGCGAATCGTAACTATAGTTTGTGGAAATCATTCGGAAGGCATTTGATTTATCGACAAATAAAACTGTGATCATCGGAGAACGGGGTGGAAAAAAAGCAAAGCAGGCACTATTGTAACGTCTCGATTTTCGGTCTCGACCGATTAAAGCGCGTTCCTCGGCTCGGATGAAGAACCTGGACTGGCAGTTGAACAAAAGAAACTCTCCGAAAACCGACGGTACTTGGATCTACGGTCCACGCCAACCGCCCCGCAGATCCTCCGAACGTTTCTTCTGGCACGACGAACGCGGGGACGAATATGATTTGTTGAACAACACCCTGTATCGTACAATATACCCCTCGGGCGCGCACGATCGCGTCGAATTCGCGCAGAAGAGAATTCCAAAGACGCGGGGCCGGCACAAACCGGTTGTCGGAACATTATAGAAATAAATATATACCTAAATAACACGACCGTGGCTTACCGTCCGCAGCCTCCACCCGCACATAACATACGCCGCGCACGGATCTTTGTAGTTTTTTTTTTAGAAAGTACCGTTGCGTCGTTTCCTCCTCGCCCGGACACGTCGACCTGACCCCCGAGCAAAGTATCACGCTGTTCGGTAAGTTTAAGTATATATATAGATATTTTTATATCAAGGCGAGTTGGCAACTTTTTTTAACTCGTTAATCGAAAAAAAACAAAAAATATAGTGTTAAAAGTTAATTTTTTCAATTTCCCATCGAAAAAGACGGGTAGGCAATATTCGGAGAAAGTCCAAAGGGTTGTGAACATCAATCGTTTGATAATAAAAAATATGAAAAAAATTTTTAACAATTTATAATGGAAAGGTCGGCTTGGGTGAATCATCCATCCCACCACGATTTTATGTTGGCTCAACAGACACAGTAATGAAATTCCAAAAATATCGTACAAGTACAAAACGGACACTACGCCAACAAAATCAACCGTGTTTTTAAATAAATCAAAAATATCATACTAATAACCGATTAGGTCTCGTCGGTATAGGCATTCCTACGTTGTTGACGATTTTTTAATTATAATAATTTGTTTACTCAAATGTTAAAACTAATTGGCACTCGCTCCTAAAACCTAAGACGTACGTTACAGCAAGTTTAAAAATATACTGTATGCAATATTTTATCAAGAAGGCAAGACATCGCGTACACACATACATTTGGACGGATTTAGTTAGCAAAACTGTAGGTACTAGAAAAATTACAACAAGTATAACACGGTGTGTTAAAATTATAAATGAAATACAAAATTAAACAAGTTCGTTTTCGGATTGAAAAAATGATATGAAACAATTTAACAAAAAATTATTTAAAACCGTTTATTTTTATTTCATCTCGTATTAAACGATATTATTGCCAGTTATTTAAGTATGTTTTAGAAAGGTACCTTATTAAATGATACGAAAATACAATATTAGATACACATCGTTATTACACGCTGTACGCCATAACTAATTATTTAAAAATTATTTTTTTTATATTGCATACTACTAAGATTTTATTATGTTATCGATTAATATAATACTTTAGTACGAAACTGCAGTTTAATACTTTTTTGGCTCTCAAATAACATTTTACAAGATGGATCTAACAAACACAGGAATTCTCTATGTAATATTATTTCACGATATTTTACACAGCTCGGTTGGAAATTACTTCAGTACGGTTTAATAATTGTAACGTCAAATAATAATAACGAAAAAAGCTAATTATAAATAAATTTATACGATAGATAATGCAAAAAAAAAAAAAACAGTAAAACTAGCTGTTGTTGTTTTATGAGTTAACTAAATCATAGTATACATACATTATACATAATACACATATTATGTTATGATAAAAAAAAAAATAATAATAATTCACTTCTCTCTTGAACTGTAACGAACAGTCAAATAAAGCCAAAGAAAAAAAAAATTGATATCACTGCGGGTTTCGTTTCACAAAAAAATAAATAACAAGAAACACATTAAAATATGACGCTGAAGTCAAAAGCATAACGTTTATGAACAAATGGAAAACGACTACGTTTGTGTAATAGTAGATTGTATTTCTAGTCTAAAAAATATGTAATTATACCTAGAATATAATTTGAGTTCCTTAAGCTGAAAGTCTAGGATTGTAATAATTTAAAATATTTAATACAACCGGAAGAATAATTACGTTGTAATCATTGGGCTTGTTATAAATAACTAATATATTCCACAACTATATGGGTACTTGGCTACGTTATAGTATTGCAACAAAATAATGTGAAAGAACTAAAATCTAAAGTCGACCAAGCAATAAAGAACTCTCTAGTATCTATGCCAATATATTATAAAAAAAAATTTTAATGTGTTAGGTATTGTTATATATAATTCAAGATCATATTTGAATGTTGGTAAAAAAAAAAAATCTTAATTAGGTAAAAATTGTATTTTACGCTGATGTATAAAAAGCATACACATAATTACTATTAATATACTTACAAAATAAAAATAGAAAATACTTTCGGTATACCTACTAACCTGCACGCAAAAGTATTTTAAAATTAAATACTAAACGGTAACAAAAAGGGAGGCGGCATTTCGTTCTACACTTTTTAGTTCTTTTAAATATTCAATGGTTACAATTTCTGAGATTCCAACTTGAGGAGTAAATAAATAAGTCAAAAACTCGATTCGATAACTGAATTAAAACTAATAAAGTTCTTCAACCGATGTTGTACGAAATAAACGCACGATTTTATTCCTAACAAAAATCAAACTAATTTTACACGGTCAATTCTTATAAGCAAGTATCGTGTCGTGTATCGAGAGAACAATTGGCCACGAGAGAGATATTCTCTACTCTTCAAGGAACAAACGTTCGCAGCACGTGACTTTTCGGGCTTATTGATACGATCCCATTTGTGTACAATGGACTTCATCATCTGTTACATATCATACACAACAGCTGCTATCAAGAAGTATACACTAATTGTACACATGAAAAAAAGATTTTAAATGCAGAATTATTTGTACAACGTCATAAAATCCAACAAAATTTTATCTTTAAAACCGGCAATTATAAACAACATATTATAAAATGTAGTTCAACAGACAAAAATTAAGAAATACACAACTATATCAATATGGTACACGGTTTTCAGACGATCTTGAAATGGGGGACCTTATGGTTTTATTACAATATATCATAATTTTATCACGTGGTTTGAATAAATATTAATGGTATGCACATGCGTAATATAATATTATTATCTAATCAGCTCGCGCCAGCTGGGACGGACGTTCGATGCGTTTTATTGAAATATCCCGATGAAATTTTCCAAAAACCTATCACACTGTTATAATAAAGCCTAAAAGAAGGTAATATATCACATAATGTTGTAATGATTGTATGCAACAAAAAAAAAAATGAAACAGACATAAAAGGAGAGCTGCGTAACTATAAAAACTTCATAAAAATTACAAATACTTACGATGAGGACGTAAATCATATCATATCAACGCGAAAATTTGTTGCTTTAGTTACGAATTGAAATAGTTTTAATTTAAAATAAAACAAAAACAATACTTTTTAACTATACTAGTACATAATATTTTTTTTTTTTTTTTACTGATTTAACAACATTAAGCGTTATGATGAGTAATCTTTACTAGGAAACAATATTTTTACTAGTAAGTAACTAATGTTGACGTTCGCTTATGAAATACCAACGAGTGTCCAATACTACAATCAACGCTTAAAAAAATTGTAAAACATCCAAATAACAGAAATGTTTTGCTTTTTTTTTATTCACAATACTGTTATAATATCTTGTAGCACGTAATTTGTACAATGAACGTTCCGTGATAAAATTAAAATAACACGATCGCATTTAAATCCTAAATAACCATACTTTCTTGATGGATATTAAACACATCAGACGAGTGTGTGGGCGCGAATATAATATAATGACCACGGAGGAGACAAATAACTGGACATTAACCCAGAACCCCCGCACCACCACCACCAGCATCCGTTTGTCAAAGAAATAATAATATACAACAACAGCTAACTAACTATATAATAATACACGGCCAAGAGCGAAAAAAATGGTACAATAATTATTGGCTATCCGTGTGACCGTGGTAAAAATAATAATGTATTATATTAAGTTAAATTACGTTAAAACTTGGCTCGTTCCGTTAAAAGTCGTTCCGTAAACAATAAAATCGGGGTTAACAACCGTAGACGATAGTACTAATGGTAAAAATTATTCACCCATTTGTGCCGAGTCTACTGTCCAAATTTTAGACCAATTTTAAGAGAAACTATACTAATAATGGTGAATTTCCTCCGGCAAAAATGAACATTTACTAATAGAGTATTGAACGCCTATAATATTGACGATGATTTGATTTTCTGGAGATTGCGAACGATCGTCAGACAAATTTTGTTTTACACGACGTATTAAATTTTAAACGACAGTGCGAGTTCCGAAAATAGTCGAAGGTATGACCAATTTTCGAAAATTTTCCAACTTTAAACAACTAAGTAAAAAAATTGTGACAACGGATTTTCGAAATTTCTTAGCACCATGTGTTTGTGGAAACGTTGCATTAGACTTCCAAAACTCTTTGTGGAAAATTGAATTTTTTATCGAACAAAAAAAAAAAAATGAAAATTCAACGTTTTTATACTTGTAGCTCAAAAATATTCGAAATTTCTTGAAATCGGACCTGTATCTTACCAATTTTAATAGTATGCGACATTTTCAGCTTATTCCGATCATTATTGTGGACGTTACGGCCAAAAGTCTAAATCGGTTATGTCAAAAACGCGTTTGCCGTGATTCTTAACGTTTTTTTTCTCGTAATTTTCGCTCGGTTTTTTTGTTGTAACTTTTTAATTTTGGGAACGCTCGAGTCTATGACCCCCTCGGAGTGCCGTCCATACACCGATCATCGGAGCATCATTGAAGAAGTTATCGTGATTAGATAATGGGAAAAGAAAAGTCACGTGAATACCAATACATTCTTCGTTTCACTGAGAGTCTAAAAACAGCTCAAGTTAAAACTTGTTCACTATGTTGTACACACTATACAATCGAATACCAATCGATACTTTTCTTCCTTCGTAGCGATAATCAGATAAGACTGCACACGCGCCAAGTACAATATCACACTGACACGCGGACCTCCTGCGGACCGGACTGCATTCACAGATTTGACCAGACGTGAGCGTACGTACCTATATTATATCGCGGCGTGCACGGCATCAACATCGCCAGATTCATAATGGAAAATGCCGCGTGTTATATTAAGATTATTGTACGCTAATACGAAAAACGTGGACCAACAGATTATACATACACGTGCGTGTTTATACGTACAGGGTAGTCACAGAGATTCGAAGCCCAAGATTTCCGGGCGAAAAGTTACAGCTGTTTACACGTACGAAAATGTCAATTAAAAGTAAAGCAACGTTAAAATACGTAACGTAACCATACGCTGCGGGGTATACATTCTTTTTAACGCGGTTATAACTGCGCTGCTGGAAATCGTCGTTGTGTACAAATCATGGGAAATCGCTGGGAACCGTTTGATGAATTCGACTTTATTTTTCTGGAAACACGCATTCGTTATTTGAGAAAAAACCCCGGTTGCGCCGGTGTTTTCAAACTTGACCGTGTGTGTATTCTTGTCGAGTATAATGAGAAAAAGTACAGCGAGTTTTGTTATTTCGATCGTGTATTACATCTCGATCGACGAACCCAAATGAAATAACTCTTGAATGGCATCAACGTGCAGGGGTTACGATACGCCAACCCTCCTAACGGAGGAACCGTTTCTGCAGCGATAAGGTACAGCATTCCGGCCGGTCTTTGACGTATACTCTGACCATATTATGTGCGGTCCAGACTTTAGAAGAACTTTAGAGACACGCTGTATTTTTTTCGTGATTAAATAAAACACACGCACACGGATGTATCGGCGGCGCGGTCCTCGCGTCGGTCGTCGACGACGTCGTCCGGCTAATCAATCAACCGCGGCTGCGTGCGAGAGCTGTTATATCAAACATCTCCTGACGCGCCACGGCACACGCGCACACACGCACCTCTACAAGACCATCTATCGATACATCATCCGTCTGTCCATACTACGTTCTTATTGTTACTATCATCATATTGATCTGTTCGAAATGCAAACGATCGGTCGTACACTGCTCGTAAGTATTATAACGAAGAACCCATATCCACCTATACACAACTTGTGAATCGTGACATTTTTTTTTATTTTTTTCCATGGGTAACAAAAAGAAGACTGGACGAAACGTTTTTTTAACAATATTTCGACGCGGTGTTTTTTGAATGCATCGAACCAAAAAAAAAATAATTCTCGAAAATATTGCTCCGGACGACCTCTTCCTTCCATGCGTCATTAAAAAGGGTGAAAAGACTATGTGAAATTGTCACCACTACTGATACGACTATTGATCGTACAGAGCTTTGAAATGTTGCACAAACGTTACAACTTTTTCTAAAAGCTGTTCAAAAACTTTACGACATTCTACTGAAATTATTTTTATAACCGTTTTAATCGCCTCATTGTTTCGTTATTTTAGTTAACTTTTGCTGGTAACAAGTGCAATAACGCTTCCGACCATTGGCCGAACCGTTTAAAACGTTCACGCATTATTGGAATGAACAAGTTGGAAAAAAAAAAAAAAATTGTAGGCCAAGGCTCACTCAGAATCGAAAATTTTGAAAGTATCTCCCATTGCTTACAGATAAAATACGAACATCCTCACTCAGACTATAACTACCAAACCAGTAATCCACCTAATTATATGTATATTTCGCGTTATTTTAATAATACACAACGACCCTAATGATTTATTGACTCGGGAAAAGTCCAAGGGAGAGGTCCCTACTCGCCTTCCCTTGCGGACGCCCTTTCCACGCTGTCCGCGGGGCGTATTTATGGATGACTGCGGGGGTTTGAGACTCATCGAAATTTCAGGAAACATAAATATTTTCAATCAACACTACGTACCACGATAAATCGGGAAAAAAATTCCAGAAACCATAAAGCAATAAGTGTTTATTATGATATTATGTTTGAAGTACAAAATGTTACGTCCGAGTGCTGAAAACGAATGTAAGAGTTTAACTTTTAAAACTTACTAAAAAACTTAGTTTTGAAATTTTTTTTTTTTGTTGTTGCAACAACTTTGTTTTTTTTACACACACTATCAAACTACATATTTTTTTATACGTGACCGAACTTTCATATGTTTTTGACAATAATTTTCGAACTGGTCACAACAGATTAAAATTCTCGCACACTTGTAATATTTGTGCTGGTTATAATGTCACAAAATTTTTTATTTTTAACATAGAACCTTAGTTTGCAGGGATTCAAAATCTTTAATTTATGTTTGTGCTAAAGTTTCGGTCAATAGTACCAGAAACAAACAATAAACGAATAAGAGAAAACCTCTGAATCATCACACACAGTCATCGGAGACTTATATTCATTGAATACAATTAAACTGTTCACTTTTTGTTATAGTAACGTACGTATAGTGTACATCTAAACGATATACAAGCACTGATGTATTAAAGCACGCACAATTGAAAAAAATCTCTCCTCTACATGTACCTACTTGACATTTATAAATTGATGGCTAAAATATATTTAATTTCTAGTATAATAAATTACTATTTTGAAAAGTGATCTTAACATGTCTGCAGTATGCTGTTCATAGAATTTCCATTTCTATCAATAAATAAACTAAACGTAGTTCTTAAAGGCAAAATACTTTTATTTTCATAATTCGTTCTCTAATTAAAAAATAAATGGACTCTTCTTCCTTCATTGCACACGCATGGAATAAACACATAGGATCACGAGTCGTCACCAACAGTAATTTTCAGTATAATTATTTAATAGTAAATAAGTTAGTGTAACGATTACTCAAGTGTCCACTAGAATAAATATGATATTCTATTGCCAGCATTAAAATAGTGATTTTGATAATATTTTTAATGAGTCAAAAGTAGCGATTTTAAGCATATAACAATCAACAAGTCAAAATCAACGTCACACCGTTAATGTTCAACACTAAATTGGTGGAATTAAGTTGAAAACACGGCATATATTATTATCAACCCGGTCATCAGTGATATCCGGTAATACTAATTATTGCTATGTAATATAATACCAAATATTAGGTTAGCAGATGTACTTATATATTATTATTTGTGATACCAAAATAAAACCTATACATGGATAAGAATATTATGTAGGTATAGTTATTAAAAAATAAAAAATACACACATAACATTTAAATACTAGTTTTTAATTTTTAAATGAAAACAAATGTATTATATAGGTATCAATATTACAAAATACCCAGTAAGAATAATTGTTTCCGACTGAATGATAGCAATGCAGACCAAAACTTTTATTTGGTTTTGTTTATGCGTGTTCATTCAAACACCATTTATATACCTAATTGGTTTTTTAACCTTGAAACATGAAATTGAAAAAAATAGGTCATTTATTCCCTTAATAGTCACAAATTATTTAAAACGTTATTTCATATAAATAATTAAGATAAAAAAAAAGTAAGTAACAAGTAATGCGGCTGGAATAGGTCACTCTAGTTTGGAAGTTTGACTATTAATAAAGTAATTTTTATAGGCCACAATAAAACTATGATTCTGAGCAAAGTTCAGTCGAGTCGAATAATAAAAAAAACTGTAACCATCAAAGTTCTACACAAAGTTTAAAAATGGTTAAACATTAATTTTTAAATCATGAACGTTTTAACCACTCCCTTTACCTGAATACATTCTTTTCAACTCTCAGAAGTAAAAAAAAAAAAATGAATAAAACAAAACAATAATAATGCAAAAAATTTCTTTGAACATAATTTGGGATGAGCGATAATTAAAATTGTTTAACTTTGTAGGTAGGCAAATGATAATGTATTGTTTACAATGTAAATAAAAATTTCAAGACTTCAAACTGAAAATCGCTAGTTTTATGAAACAATAATTGTAAAAATTTACAAATTTTAAAGTTCTCAATTTCAGTCAAAATCACTCTCGAAACACAAATAGGTTTTTAATGATGTGTAAAAATTAATGTAATTTGAAACGTGTTTGGACATAATATCGTTTTTATTTTTGGAGTATAACTTTCAAAACAAACAAAATTTCAATATTTAAATACTATCTCGCATCAATCAAATCCTATCACCTGATCACCTCTATTTTGAGGTAATATATTATTATAAATGTAAAGATCAAAACAATTCTACAGTCCACAAATAGAGACAAAAAAAAAACATCTTTGTAAATTCAATACATCCCTTGCTACAGTTAGGATCTTAAATAATTGTTAAGTCAACAAAATATACTACACTCTTAATGCATTCTGTAATTAATATAATTTTATGATTTTACTTGATTTATAGCAGCTATTATACTCGTATTGAACAATTTGACACAAAACAAAACAATGAATAAATGGACACTGCAAAGAAAGATATATTAGACTAGATGATTTATTAGCAACGATTAAGAAAAAATAAACAAAAAGGTGGCATTTGATCGAGCTGAACCAAATGGACCACCTGAATTTTAACTGACTCAGCACCAAACACAGACGTAGCACTTGATACTAGCAAAAATTGAACCAAAAACGTAGTGAGAAGAGTTAATTTGAATTTCCTATTCTCACCAAAAAAAATATAAAACATTCACTCTCCTAAGTAAACAATTTATTCAGTGAATTTTTTGATATTTAAATTCATAAACTTAATTTTCTTACGTTTTTATTTAATGGCGTTATGTCTAATACACTATTTAATTAACATTTTAAATAATTGGTGAGAATACTTAATATACTATCTACTTGAGTATGCCTTAAAAATATGTAGGTATACAATTAACAATATGTCATGTATAATGTATAACATTGATAGTGTAAGAAGCAACGCCATATTCAATTTATAGCGATAATCTATATCGACTTCTTGATAGGCATACTCTTAAAAATACCTACATTATAAAAAATATTTATTTTTAAATTCATGTCAATTTATTTTTTTATTTATTTTTTTTTACGTTTGGCATATATTCTGATTGTGTCTAACTGATACAGATTGTATACTGCTATTAAAAATAATTATTATTTAGTTCATTGTTAGTAAAAAAAACTTATCTAATAACTACCTAGCACCTACAAGGACTAGAATTATTAAAGATCACCTTGCAATGTTGATAAACAAATTTTGATAATCATGTTCTATGTATTAGTAAGTGTAAGTGTGATTTACAATAATTAATAAGTACCTAACTATAAACATATTTTAAGTTAAGTTATAGTTAAAAACATAATGAATAAGGACTATTTGTTATGAAATTTTTATCAACACATAAATTTTAATTAAGGTAATTTAATATCGGTATAGTAACGGTAATAATAATGGACATTTGTTAAAATGTCAATATTAACACTAAATTTTTACTATATTAGTGTACAGTTTTATTTAGAATGGAACTTTATATCAGTATAAACACAGAAGATAACAAAATAAAACTTACCTTAATTTTATTTAGAGTATGGTGTAACTTATTTTGATACAATTTAGTAAAAGTGGTCTTTCTTGAAATTTGATCAGCTCCATTCTATAAAACACAAATAAAACATAGAAAGGTATCAATATAAAAAATTAAGTACTTCATTAATAAAACAAAATAAATATACATACATATTTTTTGTTTGATTAGATTAAAACAAGTAGATATGTAGGTAGATTAACTAAATAGAAACCCGAATGCGCAAATTTTTTCCTTAATTAGAGGTCAAAATAACATTAAATAAAAAGAGTTACACGCTGTGGGTGAAGTTGGTCACTGTTTTGGGTAGGTTACTGATTTGGAAGTTGTGGATGGGCATTATTTTATATTTAATAAATTGGTAAGCAATGACAATTTGTTAATCTTAAATATTGAAATTCTGAGCAAGCTCAGTTAGCCAAATGCTCAATAAATTGTAAATGACATAAAAAAAAAATTATATTTTGGGCTCATAAATGGTTAAAATTTAAATGACGTTTAAACTGCACATCTATTTTAATAACATAGGAAATTATCAAAATTCAAAGAATTTTTGAAAGAGTTACCTCCTATTGCCAAAAACATAACATAATGACAAAAACTAATGAAAACTTTTTTTTTTTAAATAAAGCATAGGTACATAGATATTATGATTATGAATCAAAACTGTTTAAAATGTTTTAGATATTCCAATTTAATAATGCGTAAAGTGTCAATAAATTGAAACAACACATAATGACAAAGTAAAAAAAAAAAAAACAAAGTAAAAACCTATATTATATAAACCAATATTGTGAAAACCTATTTTTGAACATTTTCAACCACACATAATTAGTTGAGTTATTTATACTATATTAATTCTAAAAGAAACTAAAAATTAAAGATTTTATGAAACAATAACTGCTAAAATATACAAATTACATAGGTAATTAATGAGTTCCTTAATATGAGTGAATAATATACTAGTTTATGTTTGTAATATTGAAATATAGATAGGTTCCAATAATACCTATACAAAATATATACAAACATGATGAGACGTCAAACTTACAAAACAGTATTATACACAACACAACAATAATTCAATAATAATGCAGTTGTTTTTTAAATAAATTACGTATATATATATTGATAGTAAAAAAAAAATTAATTTCATTGTTCTCTTTATGATGGTAAAATTGTACTGATAGTGTTTAACATACAATAAGTACCAGACACGTTAATTATGTTAATTTAACTATCTGTCTACTTCCTGTACTTGAAAATGAACATAGAAGAAACCTCCAGAGAAACACAACTGCAAATAAATATAAAATCAAGTAACTATTGTAGACAGAATTTTTTCCATTCAGTTACATTAACTGGTTCAGAGTTTTTAAATTTTTAGTGATCCTTAGGTAAAAAAAATTGAAGAATTCTTGTGAAGATTCATAAAGGTATACTGAAAAATATTTGTGTTATCGATAAGAACCTAACATAAAAAAAAAATTTTAAGTATGTAACAGTATAGGTGGCACTAAATGAGACCAGAAACAAAACCAAAAACACAAGATGAAAATGGGTAAAAAGTATCTCCCAGAGTTGAGTTTAGATAAAATCTTGGATAAAATAGGTACATTATAGATAGTAATTCAACCAGAATTAAAAATGCAAACACCACAAAAAAAAAATCAAATAGGTAGAGTGACGCCAGAATAATTTTTAGAGTATAAACGTAAAGTATAAAAATTTTGACTATACGCATCAAATGGACGTGTGCCAAACACTCGAAATGCATTATTTAACTCGGAAACTAAAAAACAAAGTACGTACTTCATTTTATAAGACCTCATTCAAGCACTGAGTAATTCAACCATAAAAATGTACCCATAGACAGGTTGCTTTTGTCTTATGAAATTAGATTTATGTCCGGATCAAATAAAACTAAAGTCCATGAAACCTAAGTTTCTAAAAAATAAGTGCTCAGGAAAATATGAACTTAATTTTTTCAACTCTTGTAAATATACTATAAAATACGATTGGAACATTCGTTTCGGTACTTACGTGGTAATGTCAGCATTAATTAAAGAGAATTCCCACTCATCGGTGGTTAGCACACACACTTCAATGACTCGTCGACTAGGTAGTCGCCGTGTTCTCCAACGGCACAAATTAAGATCGATTTTTATTTGCTCGACGCATAAATTGAACCGTTGAGCAATTTGAATTCCGTACATAAAGGTCAATCGACTGCCATTTTACGTTAGACACTCACGACTGTACGTACAAAAAACACTAAAGGAATGTGTCGACGAATTACAAACAATGTTGCGCGTGAAAACATGATCGACTGTATTTTTTAATTAATGTTATAGGTACGCACGAGTCAAAAACAATCGGCATCTACGCCGTCTCACAACCGCTAACATTCTAACAAGTAACAGAATCGCCGTCCAGAAATGAGAATGCACGACGTGATAAGACTTGATAAGAAAACACCGTGTTTATCAAAAAAAAAAATCGCCAAGACGGTGTGACCAACGTCTACGGATAAAAACGATACAATAATAACACACGTCCGCAACGTATAGGTGTGTACGACACCTATATAACTGCAGAACTCGCTCGGAATCGTTTTTTTTTTCAAAGTTGCTCTCAGATGTTGCGTTTGAGCCACAGTTTCCAAACCAGTGACCGAAGCGTAATCGTTACTCCGTCAAACTATCCCACAGCATTTTTAAACGTCTTCTTTATATTGTTTCCATACAAAAAAGGCGAGACACTGGCGGGTTCGATAAAAGCGAGTATTTTACCAACACTATAGACAACTGTTTTTTTTTCGGAGGCATTAAATTGGACTCATTCGGACCGCAGCAGTACCCGCGATTGCACATGACAACGCTACCTGCTAATAATGATAATGTCAATATATCTATCCAAACAACACACGGGCGGATCGTGTGAAATCTTAAAGACACTTACGTTTTCCTTACGCAATCGTACTACGAGTGTTTTATCGAAACAGTTCGATGCCGTACGAAGACGTTCGCGGTAGGTGTGACGACGAATATAACGTAATATTGTAATAATAATCGTTTATTATAATTATTGTCGAATCGGTGGTTTGCGCGAAACGACCGCGTTCATTCGTACAAATTCGGGCACTCGAATCGTTCGAATTTTTCACCGACGTACATGACATACTTTGCTCAAAAACGGTGATTCTACATAACATCACGGCGCTTGTACACGTTAATAACCACACTTTTAATTCGGACGCGAATAATTCGCAATCAGGTGAGCGGTGAGTAAGTTTTTGTTTTTACACGTTTTGCTTACTTCTTGTGTTATACCCCAAAAACTAGTAAAAATGTAGAATTCCGCGGCGGAAAAATTAAAAAAAATTTCCCGGGTATGTAGAAGGAGGGGTGTTCCGAAAGTCGGTAACTTTTCCGATACGGACCTCTGCACCGTGGTACTGTGTTTGGTCCCAGTTTTTTTTAATTTTTCCTACTCTTCGAGTTGTACCCCAAAAACGTGGCAAATAATTTGAAAGGTTCGTGTGGCGCGAAAAAATTGGAGAGTATCTTATGTAATATAACACAGTAAACGTAGTTTTGCATTTGCATAATAAAAAAGAGACAGGAAGAAAAGAAAGGGAGTAAAATCGAGGTCGGTAAAAAATTGATTGGCAAAGCGAAAAAAAAAATCGCACCTATGTTGCATTACCTATTTTAAGTGGTTTAATAAAACTGATATTTTTGTGTTCGATTATTTACAGTTTTGTAGGTACGCAAGTAATAAACAACTTGAACGCTATTAATTTTTCAATTGTTTCCATTATAATGGGGATTTCTTTTTCACCGTCGAATACGGGACAAACAATCTAAGCATTATTATTATTATTATAGCAATATACTGTAAACAGATTATAAACGTAAAAAAAATATTGATTTTTGTTCTTGATCGATGAAATTAAATGTTATAGTTATAATATTATGTAATAGTGCAATAGGTACTCTTTTAAAAAAATATACGTATGTAACGCAATACACTTTATTCCTACGATTAATTTGTCGGGGGCGCGTAAAATCTAAACAATCTTGAATTCCGAATACTTTATTTTTTTTTTCTTGCTGGTCTTAATAACTTTTTATTTTTAAGTTTGCTCCGGTATTTTACACTAGTTTTGATTATTATGTTTTGGTTTCTATTTTCGCGGTCAATTTTTCGCAGTGGACATCGTTGGATTCGCGCACTTAAAATAGCTATCCGAAGTATCCGCGTTATCGTACAGCGAGCGAGCGCCAAAGCATAATTAATAATTATAGGTGTTTACCTATGTTACACGTTAATAATTGACAAACAGAATGGCGAAGAAAACGGGGATTTTTAGCGTGGTCCAGCGTTTTTTCATGTTTCAACTATGTATATATTTTGCGAACAGATTCAAGACTATCGCGTTAACAGCTTGGATAAAAAGAAATTCGACGGATAAAAAAAAATAACGATCGTCATCCGCCGCCTTTTTGTTTTCGTAATAAAGCGCGTCTCCGCTTGACTCCGGAAAACCTTTAATTATTCTTAAAAATAAAACCCCCCCGGAAGACAAAACGAAAAAAAGGACCGAGGACAGCGGTCGTCGAACGTAAGAGAGATATCGCGCCCCCGGTCGGGCGGTGTTGGCCGTGTCGTCGTCGCGTTCGACGTTTCGCGTTTTTCCTGTTCTGCACCACGGTTTCGGTGAAAACACGCAGAACGTAGATAACAAAACGGACGGACAGCGATGAAAAGCGTTTACGTATATTTTCGCGTAGGAAAAATAACAACCGATGTCGGCCATTCGCAGCTAGTAACGATAATTTTGAATTTTTTTTTATAAAAGCCGGTTTCGACGAATAATATTCAGGAAAAAATTAAGTATCGCGCTGTCGAAACCGCGTAATAAACGGCCGCGTAAGGTACGACAATGACGATTCGCGTCGTCGTCCTGTCGGAGTCTAAAATGACGTTATGTATTATTACACGACGCGCAGGTGTACCGGCTACGGGACGACGTTTGCGTCATGATCTGGATGCTGTTCAAGAACTGCGGCGGCGGCGGGAAGAAAAAAGACGAGCCGCCGGCAAAACGCTGGACGCGGGACGGTCAGCGAGACGTCCTCCGGGGGCTGCTGGCCGGTGTGCAGGAACGCGCGGACGGCGTCCCGGACGGATGGGACGGCCTCGTGCACGTGACGGACGCGCATTTCGCCACCGCGTCCGCGGTGCTGCCGTGCTGCTGCGACCCCCCGGAGGAGGACGACGACGACGACGACGTCATCGCTGTCGCGGCGGCCGACGACTCGGCGGGGCTGGACGGCGCGACGCGCGTCAAGTTCACGGAGAGCCGCCTGGCGTCGTTACAGTGTCCGTTCAACTGGACCGGCCGGTGGACGGGGCTGGTGGACCGCGTGGAACGCGAGCACGGCCGGTACCGCTGCGCGAACGTGCGGCCCGCCGCGGTCGGTTTTTCGTTCGAAAAGTAATTGCCGTACTACAACACGTTTCGCGTCCGTGCAAAAATAATCGGGCGTGATCGGTCCTAACGGTTTTATAGGGTTTTTCAATTTTTTCTCCTCCAGATACGTAAGTAACACCGTGATCGGCTGCGGGCTGTTCAAAATGAACAAAGCGGACGAAGCGCACGAAAAATTAACAAACGTGTGGAACTGGCTGGACAGTCTCGACGAAACACACGAGCCCTCGTACGTGGCCATTAGAGACGGGTTGAAGCACGTCGTCATGTCGTCGCTGTGTCACGGCCTGTACGCCGTCAACAAACCGCAGTGTCGACAAGTGAGTTTGATAATCGATAACAATTATTTGTTTACTTGGGAAGTATTGTGTTTTATACGCGTTGAGAGACAAATCAGTAAACACGAACAAATCACGTACGTAAAAAGACGACTTGAAGTAGTAACGATACATTATATACGTATCACTCACACCGACCGCACGGTATTGCTAAAACGTTCAGGCGTTACATACCTGTAATTCAACAGCAGTCTTCAAACAAACTACACCCAACATTTATCTAAGTTCCGTTACTCGAGATAATATTTAACGCGAAACAAACGGCGCGGTTCCACGGCGAAAATTTTATCAAAATTCATTAGATAAAAACATCCGCGTTAACAAACTCGAATTACGAAAAAAAAAACCTGCTCGGTTGTATAATAATATTGTAATTTTCTTCTTCAATCCTTACATTGGTTTGCTGCAGTTCTCCATGCTTCCCTATCGTTACTCGATTCCTTTAGTTCTTTATATTCCCCGAGTCACTTGTTATTTGCTTCATCCTTGGTCTTCCTCTTCCTACATGGCGCCTTCAACGTCGCCTTCTACGACGGCTTTTGTTATACTCTCACGGCGTAGTAGATGTCCTATCGTTTTAGCTCTTCTAACTTTTATACGGTATGCCACAGTATTTTCTTTTATTCTATTCAGTACCGCTTCATTCGTTGTTCTATCAATCCGTCCTTAACATTTTAACGATAACACCACATTTCGAAGGCCTCTAGTTTTCTTTTCTCTGTTGCACCGACTGTCCGGGTTTCACAGCCGTATAAGGCAATACTCCATGTATATATATTTTCAAGAACCTTTTCCTTACCTCCAAATCCATACTATTGGCGGTTAGTAGGTGTTTTTTATAATAACTAACGCGCGTGCTCGTATTCATCAGCTGTTCGAAATGATCACGCAGTTCGACCGTTTGAACGCCAAGTCGAGAGCGGCCGTTTTCGCCGTGCGGTCCGCCGTTTGCGCCGAGATCGCCGGCGGATCGGCGGCGGCGGTCGAGTACGCGGAAAAGGCGTGCGATTTGGACCCGGACAACGCGCAGTGGAATTACGTCCGTTCGGTGGCGTTGACCGTCCGCAGACGGCGCCTGGACACGTGCAAATCGCGGCCTGCCGAGGCCGAGTTTGACGCCGTGCAGCGCGCCATCGTGCTGGCGAACGAGCCGAATCCGTATTTCGAATTCCACAGAATGTTCCTGATGGCGAACCAAGTCCTCTATCATTGCCGCCAGCGGAACGTGGTCGAAAATCCGTCGGAACGGGTGGAACAAGACTTCCGCCGCGTCGTGACGCTGATAAAGTGATTGCCTAATCGTACTTGGAGATTTTCTGAAAAAGTCACGGTGTTATTTCGGGGCCGGCCACCCCGTCCCTCCGCTTATCACGCCATCATTCGCATCCCCACGCACACAAACAATAACCCTCATACCTATTCCGATAAACCGTCTCTTCTCCCTCGTCGCATCCACTATCGACGCCATTTATACCCCTTAGACGTTTATTTTTTATTCCATAATCTTCTCCTGTCACTCGCTCCACTCGTCCATCGCCAAGCGCTCTCGTTTCCCGGTACACTCCATTTTCCAAACCGTAAGTTGGTCTCACCGCGCTCCTGTAAAACTTACCGGTTTTAATAGCCTCATCGGCCGATTCGCACAAAACACCCGTGACGCCGTGTCTCGCCATTCCATCACTTGACCCTGTGTTGGCTGTACAACGTTGAACGACGATTATCACGATCACAGTTTATTTGACATTTCCCCAGAGCGATCGTGAGCATGGAGCCGGAAGACCCACATCTGATCGTAAAGTGCGCGAAATCTCTGATGGCCCTGCCGTATTTCCACCGAGACAACGTTCAGCTGGTCGTACAAACGGTGTCGATAGCGGTTAACATGGCGTGTAACGACCCCACGGTCGTCCGAGCGCTCCAGGAGAGTATCGAGGCTTACAAACAGTCGATCGGCGACTACAAGGAAATGGTAAGAATGAAAAAAAAAATACGATCAACGCGAGGAATACCTTCCAATATAATAATAGTATTTTATTGTATAATTTATTGCTCGAAACAAAAAACAAAAATAAAAGAAGGACGCTGTTGGACAAATAGTAGTCACAAACGTTCCAATTTCCCTATACCGGGCCATACAATAGGATATATAGTAAATTTGAAAAGGGCACGGTTAAAGATATAATATAGTTACACGCTGTTGTATAATTGTTATTTGGATTATAAATTTAAAGTGTGGGAGAATTTTCAATCGACAAAAATTTGTAGCCAACTGTCATTTATTTTTATTACGTATGCAGATTGAAAAGAAGACGCACTTAGAAAGTACAAACGTACTCGAGAACGAGCAAGACGACATAGAAGATGGTTTAGACAATGATTTTAAACGTATTGTAAATGATTACAAAAAAGGTGGTAACCCAATACTAGGACTCGTTGGACTGTTAGACAAATACGATGGGAATAACAAATGGAAAATAATGGCTCAAATTTGTTCCTACTCAATACTCAACAAAACTTCCGGAAATCTTCTAGTTGGTTTTGAACAATTCATGATGTTGATTAGAGACGAAGAAATTGCTAGAAGTGAAATAGTAACAGTAAGACATTTCTACTAACCATTATTTATCTTTTTTTTTTTTATTTTCCTATAATACTTAGTAAGTAATAACACGAATGAATAAATTGTAGTGTTTCATTCTTTTTTCACATGGCTATAACCGAAAAAGTAGTAAAAGGGTTTGAAATTTTATAAGCGGTATCAACCAAGTGTATACCAAATGTATACGTGGATGTAGAAAATACTATCTTTACATCGTTCTTGGAAATTTCGCATATTTTCGAATTGGGATCCGAAACAGAAAATTTCTAAAAAAACGCTTCGAATTACTTGAAATTTTCACAAACTATTAGAATGTCTAAAATTCCACTATGTCATACGAATCAATTTTGACCCACTATTTCATTATGCGATCTATATGAACATTTTTAAATTGGTATAAAATGTGTTTTGTATTTAAATCTTTTAATGTTCTGTGAAAATACTAAGGAGTCAAATCTCGCGTGCAAGTTTAACTATGCGTTTTACAATGTATGCGGTTAAATATTTTTGGAAATTTTTTTCCGCGTTTGTTTGTTTGTTTTTTTTTTTCAACGGACATTTACACATACGAGAAATTGGAAAATTATACGTATTTAAAACGGTAAAACGCCTATCGTTGTTTTCATTAGAGTTTTTTCGCAATAATTTTTCTAAAAACTTATCAAACAAATCGCAATTTAAAGAAAAAAAAACTGTGTTTTTTCAGTGTCATAGGTCGGTGTTTGTTAGCGACGAATCCATTGCGATCAATCTCGCCGAACTGGTGTGCAACGAGATAAAACTAGCTATCACTAACGGTCACATCAAAAATCCCGATCAAACTCAATTGTGCTTGGATCATTTGACTAAGATAATGGAAGTGTGCCGAATCAAATCGAAAAAACTGGACCCCAACCTCAAGTTTGAACTGTTGAAACGCGACGAAAAAGAGCGACCGAACGAGGTCCCGCCGCGGCGGAATGGCGCAAAGAACGAAAATTCACGGAAATCCAAACACGGAGCAACTCAAAGTGCCGAAAAAAACCACATATCAATACAGAATACAAACAGTAATAACTGTAACAATCGTCGCAAGAGAGTGTATTATAACTCTAAAACAAGACGAAAAAATCACCGTATCGTTTTAAAAAATGTGCACAGTGACGGTCAATGATAATTATTTTCAGGATTATAAAAATTTATTTTCAAATCGATCATAATATGATACCATTTATAAGTCATATAGGCCCGACTCGTTTATAGTTCCATTTACAACTGGTACAAGTTACACATACACCTTTGTGTAATTATTGTTATCGCTAATGATTAAAAAAAAAAAAAACTTTAAATTTATCCTCATGTTCATGCATCAGTACCTATAATTATATTATACAGGTACTTATACACAAATTAAAAATAAGTGTTTTTTTTTTATTTATAAAGACCACGAGAAAAGATGTAAAAGTAAAGAAATTTAAACTTATGTACAGTCTGTATACACAATCGATTAACAGTTCATGAATATAAGTTTGAATTTCACACAAATCATGATTGTTAAGCTGTGCATCTCTTTTCACAAAATTAACATAAAAATAATTAATACCAAATAAAGAAACAATAATTTTTTTGGAAATTTCTCCAACTTACATCACTATACTTCAACGCCACGGGGAATAGACAAATTGCTTCTTATTTCATTAATTTATTCAGTGCTATACTATAACAGCTATAATACATCGATATCCAGCTGCGAACCAAAACACGAACTATGTTGAACAATATCTGGTACTTAATAATATAGATTATACACCGTTGAAAATGATGATGGTGTGCAGGCATTTCTGTGAAGAACTTTAATGGAAGTATCAAGTAGATTGGGTTTTATTATTTATTTCAATAGATTAAAAAGTCACATTATAAATTTTTTTGTAATTTGCGTTTGCGAAGGAAAATGCGAGTCGTAGTCATCCCTATCGATATTGAAGATTATCGAAAACCGCCCCGGATCAGTTTTTTTCTCCGTTACAATGCTATCAATAAGCACGGAACGTCTTAGAATGTTTTAAAAATTAACTATTTTCGATACATCACAGCAAGTGTAATTCACTAGAAGTTTTGTCAAATGGATCACTTGTACATAAAATAATAAAACAAAAATCAAAGATGGGGGCATTGACTAGTTAAAAAGTTAAAGTCAAGCTAAAAAGTTAATTGTTTTTGTATTCAACTTGTTAGCTCATTCGGTTGAAAATTGTATTGCATTAATTCAACTTTTCATAGTTAATTATACCAATTATTATTTTTTTCGTTATCAAACGAAACCGACGACAATAACCAAAACTAATTTATTGGCTTTTTTGTTATTTCGATAGTTTATTTTCCTAACTGCGTCATAATATTTTGTTGAAAACCCTATAGATCGAGCGTTTATTATGATTTGTGAAAATTTAGGCAAAATAAATATAGTTAACTTTTTTTCAACTGAGTTAAGTTTATATTTTCTATCAGCTTTAAACTTATCTAATTACTTTTTTTCGTTGTTAACTTTAAATTTTTAACTGATGGCGATTTAATTGAATTAACTTATTAAACTTATTGCTGTTGCATTTTTTCACTAGCTTGTCCGACATAGAATAAAATGAATTATTTTATTAGTACCTATTTGTTTTTCTCATGGGAACGCCGTGAAGTAACTACAGTTAGAGTTAATATTTCTTCCGACAATCTGTTGTGAAAATTAAAACGGTTGCCACGGTGCTACTTACAGTATGCCACGCCGCAACACTATATAATATTTAAGTTTGATCGATTACACATTGTTGTGTGCACAAAAATCTGCAGTAGGCCCGTGGAGCTCGAACGTTTTTCTTCGGTCTTTTTGCCACTCTGTTTTTTATTAAACCGATAAAAATATTACGAAAATGGCACGTAAAAAAAATAAGAAGGGTAACAAACTGGCTCGCATGAACGACGAGGAAAAACTGCGATATTTACAACACCGAGCGGCCGTAGAAGAGGAGACGAGACGGCGAAAAGAACAATTGGTCGCTGCGTATTTGAAGGTGAAACAAACTATATATTCAACAAATGTAAACACTCAAGACTAAAAATCTACCAATTATACTAAAATTAGACTAAAAAATACCTAACCAATTGAATGATTTTCAACACGTTTGAAATGTACTGGAAAATTACAACTTTAAAACTTATTTATTTTAGTAGAGTCATTCTTGTCATTACTATTATAATATAGTATGTTTTTTTGAACAAAGAGTTGTGGTTGGTGCTGTGACTTTCGTGCATTGATACACTTTTAAAAATGCTTTTTAATAATCAAGAAAAGGAGCTAAAGACACACTTCAAAATCACAAACAAAACGTAAAATGAATAGCAGCTAAAAAATGTTTCGCTGACAATTTTGAAATCAAATTCTATTGTATATTTTGTACTCGTAGAAAAATATTACGAAATTTTAATCATTATGAATGTCTAATATTTTTCATAGTATTTATATACATATTTTACGCGATTTCAAACTAGTTACGAGTTGATGAGACGATTTTCAAGTGCGCAATGGTGAAAAACACTTTTTCAATGTCATAAAAACTGTTTTGCGCACATAACTATCGTTGGATTTTTTAATTATTTTTCATTTGTTTTTACTGAAAACACCTTATCTGAGATGCACAGCGTCTTTGATAGCTTACCTCAATAGTTTTATATTTATATGAAAAAAAAAAAAAAACACTACTATTTTACAAACTCTGAAAATTATTGTATTTATAAGCTGCACGCGTTTGTATACAGCGAACTGAAATCACTACATCATCACAGTTTAGGTTATTTTTATTGAAACAAAACACTAGTCGATTTATCGTTCCACGTGTTAGTAATTTGATTTGTAATTTAAATTTTGCTCGCGTACAAAATAGAACAAATTAAAAAAAGAAGAAGCGTTCGCCCGACTGAACACGGCCAAACTGAATCAACAATGGCGTCACAACTTGCGGCAAATCAAGTGCAAAGAGCTGAAAGACGAAATGGTGGTAAGTGTGATTCTATATTAATTGAAAAGTAAAAAAATACATTCAACCCGTCCGTTAGCGACGTTATATTTGTAACACTTTTTAAATTTGCTGACGTGTGAGCATTTCGCTCACGTATTAAAAAAAATTTGATTTTATAAAAAAAATAAATAAATAAAAATGGCACTGAAAAAGACAAAAGAAGAATGAACTCGTTTCCTCGTATTATGTAACCTTTATTATCTATGGTTGATATTCTACTCGGCCGGCGTCTCGCACCGATAAAGTTTACTTTAAAAGTATGCCCTATACACTATGAAAAGAATATAAAGTAATAGTATAGGTATTCGTCAACTTAAAACGTTAAAATGATCTCAGATCGTATGGAATATACTAATATAAATCATTATTTGTATTCTATACGCTGTCAAAAACCAACCGACCTACAGTGGTTGTATTAAAAGTCGAAACCAAATTAATAGAAAACAAATTTTTCTGTATTTTAAACTAAAAATCAAACAGACCAACGTAAAAATTTCATTTGGTCACAATTATTAGTTTTAATAACTGTGTCTTTAAAATTGAGCCCACTGCACGGACTCATATCCTATTGTTGGGTCTAACAAAACATAATATTCATAGTGGGCGTGCTGTAAATTGTTATGATTTACTGCGGCTAAACATACATTTTGTCTCTTTAAATGTAGACCATGGAAAACCGATTCGAAATTTTGCTGGATTGCAAGAACCGCCATATAGACATGCTGTTAAAAGATCTGGAAGATGCCGAGGAACAAAATCTGAAACAATACGGAGCACACGTCGAAATAATATCTCAATTTTTAGGTACGCTTACAAAATTTTCTAGCCGATTTACTTGCAAATATTTGTTCCGAAAACATGAAATAGCTTATAATAATAATAGTAAGCGTGAATCTATAATATTATAAAAAGGTTTTGTAATATTTTCGTATGTTTGTAACGAAAAGAGTGGTTTACGATAAAAATTAGGGGGTACGTTGGGAGGCAACTCTTATATGGTCGAAAGGCGATTCGTATGGAAATTAACGACCTTTTTTACTCCGGGAGGCAACCAGTATGTTCTCTAGCTTTTCGGCGTGGACCCAAGCTATATTTATTTATTAACGTTAAGTTTTTATATGCGATATGATCGTGATTGCCGTGTGCGCAGAATTGCACAAAAGGTGTTTAGAAGAACTCCGCGATCGTTACGACGGCAGAATAAGAACGCTGGTGGACGAGCTGAAAGGTAATTTCGGCCGTATGCGAGACGTGTTCGCTCGCGATGACCGGCGATTGGAGCTGATGTCCGTTGTTTTTGAGACGCGGAACGACGACGACACGCGGCGAACCCACGGGAACTTTGAGGATTCGATCGCCATTTTAAACAACGAAGTAGGTCTAATAATTAATAGAGAGTACTGTCGCGGTTTACGGAGAATTAAACAAATTAAAGAAAAAATTCAATCGTATGTCGGCAAATATTATGCGTAGGTCCCTATTTCGATAGTGCATTAAAGGTTTAAGATTTTTTCGGCGAAAAATGTTATGTGTAAAATTTCAGACGGTGCCGTTTTTTAGACTAAATTCGGGCAAATACCACGAACAAAACATAGGTACAAAAAAAAAAATTACTTTTTTTCACTGATTATCAATCTCAGTAATTTTATCGAACGTAACACGCAATTACGTATATAACAACGTACCTAAATAATAATAATACTTTTTTATACGTCGTATATATATATAAAAAAAATACACTTTGATTGATCAGGTGCCAAAAAAACGTGAATAGTGCAATAAATGATGCGTGATGCGTACTTTGGCAAAGTCGATAACGCGAATCGTAATATACAACAATGTCAAAAGACGTTTTTATACTATTCAACTTGACAAAAAAAGAGCCGTGGATACGCCCTTAGAAAAGGAGCTCGGTGCACATTTTGCGATCCGCTGGTGTAGGGAACGAGGGAATGATTGTGACAAGGATACGGGACAAGGATGGCCGCGAATGGTTTGGAGGAAGAAGAAGTGCGAAATGCATTTGTGGACATGATGTGTGCTCTGCGAAGTTTCCAGCTACGGGAACTGTAACTACAACCAGGAGAGGACGTCCGGGAAGAAATTGGCGGTATTAAGTGGGCAACGCCTTGTCAGTTAAACGTCTTGACTTTGACTGTGTACAGAAATCACAGAGGACTATTTTACCTTTAAATAATAATTTCGTTGTTGCGGTTTTTTTTTTCCATTGTATTACGTGATAAAAATTGTGCGTATCGGTTATAAACGATACCGACTATGCGCACACTGATCGTCAGTGTTTTTGTTGGAACGCTGCAGATGCTCTTCGAGAAAGACCGGTTCGCGAAGATACGTTTTGCGGAAATGCGAACGACGGTGATGAACATGGAAAAAGTCTTGGACGATTACGGCGGCGAAACCGAGTCCAAGAAGAATCATTACAACTATTTGAAAACGCGAGACGAAGCAAACACAGCGGCCATCGAGGAGAACGACAAGCGGATTCGTGAATATTCGGTACGTATTGACGAAAATTGTCCGGTATATCGTATTATAGGTTCGCGCGTTCGCATCATGGTTGGAGAAAGTCACGATTTTCTTTATTATTTCTCATAATACAGTTAATTCGCGCGTTTCACTCAAAATCGGTCTACATTATAACAAGCTGGCGACGTAATACCGTACGTGTGCGAATCTCAGTGTATCCGAGTTTTGCAGGTGCTCGCACATAATCCAGTATCCAGAGTCGCTGCTCCGCCGTTTACGTCGAAATGTAAATTTTTATTATTTTTTTTTCTTTGCAGGACGAAATCAAAACGTTGACCGGTTTGTGCGTCAAACGCGAAGCCGAGTACGCGAGACGGGAAAACGATTTGAACGCGGAACGCGATGGTCTCGTCAAACGAGGACTCGCGGCGCAGAAGCGGTTGAGTTCCGATCAGAAAACATACGGTAGAAAACTGGAAGCCATGACGAAAGTGTACAAAAAAGTCACCGACGTAAGGATGAGAGTTTTTCGTGGTTCTAACAATGGTTATAACAATTTTTTTATATATATACGTTAGTACATCGCTCCGGGCGTGCGACGAAAATGGCCGTACTTAGAATTACATTAAAATGTTTTTCGTTTTTGAGTTACGACCGGTTTTTATACGGGTACCTATGGATAAAAATTTCCTCAATCGCCCCTTAGGCACAATGCGCACGGACTACTCGTAAAACAACGTTTTATACAATTTACTGATACTGTACGATACGATCTCGCCAACAAAAACTGGTGTATGCGTTTTACGAAATTTCGAGTATTCATATTTATACGTGAATTTCCAATGGAAAAAGGGCGCGACTTAGATTGAAAGGTAGTTCGTTCATACATCTCAATAATAAACTTATATAATTGGTTTTTTTTTTTAATAACTCATCGACGTAATGTATGGTAAATGTTAAAAAAAAAAATATCAATAAAAACAAAATTAGGATAAAATCAACAAAAAGTTCTTGCTGAAAAGTAGAGAAAATTGCTTAACGACCCGTTTCGTCGCACACATTTTGTTTGTTTGGGTAATAATGTGTAGGTGTATAACTGCAGCAATTATACGAAAATCTTAACAGCATTATTAATCGTGTTTAGATAGGCAACTACTTGTAGTTTTCAATTTTTTTTACCGCGCAATGTTACGTCCGAAAAATCGGTACACGCAGTATATAATTATATGGCGTTCCGCATTTCAACAGTAAAATAGGTATATAAACTGTATTAGGTTAGATACAAAATATAGCATAATCATGCGAGAAATACTTAACACATTCAAGTACAAATGTGGTATACTAGAAAATGTTCACTTACTGCAGTAATAGGTAGTGTTTTCTCTCAAAAAAATAGTCACTTTCAAAATAATAACTGATACGGGTTATACCTAGTGTTGTGTTTCAAACGATCGACTGCACGGAACGCACGTTATGAATTGGATTTGAGCCGCATTGATCGCGACTGTGTACTCAGAATTATGTATTATTGTTTTATCGTGTAGAAACTATGCAGCATCGCTGAAAAAGGTGAGAGAATCCTGAAAACCGCAGAAAACTGCGCCAACCTCATGACGGACGATGACAGCGATATGGTTGCAATCGCTGCGGTCGATCGCGAGAGTGGAGTACGTATATTTTTTATCGCTAAAAACACCGCGAAGAAATCGCAGGCCTAACTCTACAAACTATATTATTATTATATGAATTAAAAAAAAGAACTGTCCAACTTGAAAAGTCCAATGCGAACTGAAAAAAGAGGTCTTCTCCTTTTTTCAGTAAAAAAAAAAAAAGTTAATGAAATCGGATTAAATTTTTTTAGCGAAGCACGTTTTTGACGGAAGTTAAGTCTCGATCGAGCTTTTTTGAAGACGGTTGTGTATAGTGCAGGCACTACGTATGGTCTAGTTATAGGATTTTACCGCTAATTTTTTGTTACACCGGATTTACGTAAAATTCACCCGGACGACACATCCCGGATTTTTATTTTAAAACACCTAGGTATATTGAAAATTCTAAATTTTTGTATCAAATCGGCGGGTAGACGCTGACTGGAACCACGACTGCATCTTACAAAGACTGTTGTCCATATTATTTATATTGTCTGCGAAATCTCGACCGAAAACAAAATCTTGCACCAGCCGTCAAAGTTGAAACTATGTACATTCAAACCGGAAATTTTCGTAAAGTTTCAACCAGATTGTTGCTGAAAAGCGTCCGGTAAAAAGTGATTAAAAACGACGAACAATTTAGAAAGTGACTCGCTATCTCGCCTTACAGGTTTACCGGTACCTTTACCGCGGTACATCCGTAGTGTACATTTAGTGTTAATCAAGGCAGGGCAACGCGACAACTTTTTTTAACTCGTCGAGTTACTACACCTAATTGAAATAAATAACAAAAGTCGAGTCAAAAGTAGTTGGTTTCTTAAACTTTTTTTTTTTAGTTTACTACAAAAGTTAACTAACTTGTGAAAAAAAAAAAAAATAACTCAACTTAAAATAAAGATAACACTGTATCTAGTTCGTATTTTTTCAACTCGCATGATTTCGCGTAATTTTCTTCTTAAACTATCGAATATTTTTTTTTACAAGACGCTTTTAAAAACATATTTCAAACTGTTACGGATTGATGTAAAGTCACCACCGAGTTGAAAAAAAACGACTCGTCAAACAAAAACATAACCCATCATCGACTCGACTCTTGTATAGTTTTAACGAGTTAACGCCCGGCCATGTTGTTAAAATACAACACTTTTTTTTCTTCTATCGTTCGTCTCGTTACTCCTAATCCCTTTCCGGAGATCGGAAAGTACTCGTCGACGTCAACGACCAAATTTCCCGTTTTCTCGAGAAGACGGCATATCGATCGATCGTGCTGTTCGTATGTCGCAGGACGCCGATGACGACGACGAGCTGCGGATGTGGACGACGTTCTGGAAGCGTTGCGCGCGGGCCGAGTCGCAGTGCCGCGGACTGGACGCGAAACGGGCGAGACTGTCGCGGGACAACGAGGATCTGAGAGCCGCGCTCGCCTACTACCTGAGGAGCGCCGTGGCCGGGCCGGCGTCCGCGCGGAAGGACGGCGGCTGCGTGCAGTTGAACTTGCTTCCGGTGAAAGCGGGCTGAGCTGGTTAGGTCTTACAGAGACAAGAAAAAGAAAGCTACCAGGAGGAAGCTTTAATGTATTATTATGGATTTACTTCAACTTGAACTTATCAACTTAATCGCGTTTACTTGAAAAAATAACGTTGACGTGTAATAATGCTGTGTGTGAAATCTCGAGTAATTAACAATTATTTTATAATAATATATTTATTGTTTTTGTTTTGTTTCCAACCCTCAAGTTCACATATTTTGTACCAACCGTGTAATGAAGTGATAATTAGTTCAGCTTCTAGCTTAACCGGTTGTTGAAATACATATTAATATCTGGTAATCATAAACGTAGACCGTATAGAGTTGCAATAACTTGTAAGTACTTACAATAAGTACTTGCCATTTGGAAATTAATTTAATAATTTATTTATTTAGGTACACATCACAATTGAGCAGTAATTTATATCGGAGAAACAGTTTTTAAAAATATATAAACACAGGTAAACAATAAATTTAATTGTACGTATAAAAAATTAACACGAGTATCAGAAGACATAAATAGATAACAACATACTATATACATGTTAGTTGAATAAAAATGAACAGTTTAATTTTGTCGCAAATTGACTAAAAATTAATAAAAATTACAAAAATTCTTTGAAGTCGACATACGTTAGGTACACGAGTGTTTCTTTACATTGTAAAAATAAAGAGGAAAAGTTTTTTTTTTTTGCATAAGCGTACAAGCAGCAGATTACAATCAACACCTAAATTAATAACATTTTCACATCCATCGTAATGTGTTTTTTCATTCAACAACAAACTAGAGATATACAATACTTCTCTGATGTTTTGATTTGAGCGAGATAATAATGACAAAAAGTAATAGCATAGATGTTTTAAATACACATATTACACAAAACATCAACTGGTAACATAAACTGAAATTTAAAATATTTTTAAAAGATTTATGATTATATTTAATGAACAAATAAATAAACTCATAAGGAACACTATTTGTTTCGTTTTATGCCAACAATTACTTGGTCTTAGCTTGTTTTCTTAGCGTTTCTTCATTTGAATTGTACAAAAGTAAGGTAGAGAAGAAAATTGGTACTTAAAGTATTTCTAAGTCGCAGTGCCTTATTTCTGGAAATTTGGACCGTAGCTGCCACTCTATTCTGTCGATTTCACCTCCGATCATATCGATTATGTTTTCACTGTGTTTTAAAAGGAATGCTTCAGCGCAATCAGCATTTTCAATTGCTTTTATCTCGGCTACTAAAGTTTCAGGATCAAGTTGGTCTAAATACTGTTTTGCTAATTCCCTTCCGTCAAAATCCAACTCAGCCTTATACCTGATGAGACTATTTCCCATGTCTATTCCTTTGACATCGTATATAGCCCTAATCATAATATCAGATTCCAATTCGGCATTGATTTTATTTAAATAAGTCTGACTAATAGAACGGCCAACTATAGCTGACGTGTTTGTGTAAATGATGAAAGAAGCGACCGAGCCCAAAATGACGCCGACGAGTAGAGACCCAACAGCATCTGGTACAGGCGTATTTAAGTAAGAAGTTAACGACATGCATACGGCTGCAACTCCGATTGACAACACGGCGGCACAATCTTCTAATAAGACAACGTTAACTGTAGGATCATGGCCGCGCAACACATATTGAAAGAATGAAATTTTGGATTCTTTTGAACATTTTTTGATATTATTGATTGCAACTGCCAATGTCGCTCCTTCGGATATAAACGAGCCACCGAGAACAAAATACGCCCAAAATAAAGAATCTAATGGTTCAGCATGAATGAGTCCTGTTACACCATGATAAATGGAAAGTCCAGAACCAATACAGAAGATTCCTACGCCAGATATTAGAGAAGCGACGTATTTCATGTTTGAATATCCATACGGGTGATAAGAATCTGCTATTTGGACGGATTTATAGATTCCAAATGCAAGAATAACTTGATTTATAGTATCGGCCATTGAGTGTATACACTCCGAGAACATGCTGTGACTTCCAGTATAAAACCAGGCCAAACCTTTGAAAACGGTATTCATGCCATTTATGAACACGGCAGTCAATACGACACGACCAGAGTCACCAAACAGACCAGATGATTTTTGTGTTTTGAGATCATTTTTATTAAGTGTCTGTCGACGGTTGCTCCTCCGGTGCGCTTTAATTGTAAACATTGTTTGCTGTTTTTTTTTCCTTTCGATTTCCCTCTTTATTAATTCTGTTAGTAAACCTTCTTGAGAACCCCAAACCTCTGACGCTTTAGCTACGACATCTTTTCGCCAATAAACATTAATTGGAGGTTCGTCGTCAAATGGAGATCGGCGTTTAATTGTTTTCAGCCCTTCAAGGTCAGTTGATTTCAACATGAACTCGGTCATAGCACGTCGAGCAGTAATGTAGTTACGATCAACAGATTTTTCAGGTCTTTGTACTTTATCAACGTGTTTATCAAAACTCACTGTGTCTAAAACTTTTTTTACGGGAACACTTTTCAACAATGGATCCTTTTCTTCAGTCTTAGGATTCCGACCATTGCCACCATCACTGTCGTCACTATTAGTGGTAGAAAAACAACGGATTGGCCAAAGCTGATTTTTTACAATCACAACCTCATTAGTTTGACATCGAGGAGCGTATCTTGACAACTTGCGGATCAGTATCAAATCAGGTTTCAAGGATGATACCAAACATTTGCACGGTACGCCAAGATTCTTGTAAAACAGCATCATTGTACTCCTAAAAATACAACCAAGCGGTTAGAATGTACATATTTACAAAACTATACTCTATTCAACACGAAAATACAAGGCTTTGGCATAAAAAATGAGTTGCAAAACAGAGACCTCCCGAACATTTGCACAATTTTGCAATAAGCCAATTGTGCATGATTGACACACACGGCTACTCATTTATCTTCTGTTACTACTAGCACTTTTTTAAACTGAATAAAATAGAACACAACATTACAACAGAATTTACTAACACCTAAAATTTTTATGCAAGGTTTTTAAAAATAGCAGAGTAAGCAAAAGCTTGTTTTATGGCACAGAGGAACAAGAATTTGGATTTTTTTAGACTTGTGTACTACTATTAGACCATGTTGTCACAGTTTATTTTTTTTTACTAGGTACTTTATTAACTATTTAGTTGAAGATCAATCAAAATAAAATATGTAGCCAACAAACTAATTTTTTTTTTTTTTTGAACAAAATAAAAATCATAACTTTATAGAGAAAAGCATGACAAATTTTAACTAGCACATTAAACTTTTGCAAAAAAATACAACTAAAATTATAAACAATGTGTACTCAATACTAAATACTATGGTAGGTACTGCAATATTCAGTTGTAACTTTAATTGACTTTTTAGTTTAGTTGCATATTTTTTAATTTTTATAGTAGGAATATTTTCAAAAATTTAATGTAATATTGTAGCACAAATATCGATTTGAGATTTAAACGAAACAAATTCTGATTCTAACTGACACTGTCTGTAGACAATTGTAAAATTTTCAATAATTGTAACGAGTCGTCATATTATGTTGAATGCGTTGTCAAATGACCATAGAAGCCCGAGGACTTTTTCTTCAATAAAAACAATAGTTTTTTCCTTTAAAACAAGGATCGTTTGTACAAAATTTAAATATTTTTCAAAAAGTAGTGAAGCTCTGTCGGCCAGCGACGCAAAACCCTTTTTTCATTAAAAATGCTTACAAACAACAAAGTGGAATGGCTATAAACTGATAGTACCAACATTTCTTGACTGAAATGATGAAGTTTATTTTTTAAAAACATTTCACGATACTTTTAAGTGTATAAATATGTAGGTAAGTACCTTAATATTAAAATAGACTAATTAGATGAAGGGATACTATAATATTTTTTTTTATTGAATACCTTATTCTTGGTCTTTAAGTAACGATACAATTATAATATCAACGATCTGGTTCCTATTGACGATTGAAATCACTGCAGTCTATCTAAAAAAAAAAAAAAAAACATAAAAATAGTTATGAAATTCAACATACATACATTGATTTACTACTCTAAGATGTGTTTAATATTACATGTTACAAACTACCGAAACAATACGCGCAACCGGATAGAAATCAACGGATTTACCTAGGGACGGACTGACGCCAAAAATAAAAACTGCACCCCAGGCTCTTCTCGTCTGTGTGTATGTTGTGGGCCTCCAATTTACAGTTTTTTGGACCTCGAATTATGCCGTTAACGACCAATAACAATGTTTTGCACCCTGGTCCTAAAAAATTGTCGGTCTGCCCCTGATGTCTAGTTAATTTTTTTTTAATAAGCTGGTAGGTAAAAAAAGAAAACTATAGGTAGATAAGAAGAGTGAGAAGGACGTTACAAAAAACTGACTGTCCATAGTGTGCAAACATAGCGGGTACCTCCTACTACAGTACACTGAGTGTTTAACCGAAGATACGATCGAATAGAAGCGGTCTAGCCGGTCAAGGGAACCGATGCAGCCGGCACACAGATTACAATACGAAAAAACTTTGTACCTACCTAACAAACACCATTTCTCTCTGTCTCTCGATTCAAAAGTTTTTTTATTCAAAATTGTTTACCGAGTGCACGTAGAAAACGCGCATTCGTCCAGCGCATCACAAACGGGCCGACAGTGAGAAACGACAACGTTACATTGTTATTATCGATGTACTTTTACTGACTGGTAAAAGTCGCGGGAGAGGATCAACACCGCAGAGAGTCTACGTAACGTGTACGGAGCGTTTCCGAGCAGTCGTCCGACTTCGACCGGACGTGGCTCATTGTAACGCGGAAATTGTAACTTACGACTATTTCGAAAAATTGTAGCGCATAATGAAAAATGAAGTAGAATAAAGAATATAAATAAAGAATATACGTATATCGTAGAAAAAATAACAACGCTACTACTATCAGTTTGTGAAAAAATGCAATCGCTTACCGAACGGAGATAAGCTATCATCGTTTCTCGTTTTGTCTCCACCGCAGCTGCCGCGGGCTTTGTGTCAGCAGCTGCGGCTCTTCGCTCGACGAGAGACCTTCGTTCAGTCGGCCAAAATAATTGCAAACGAATTAATTACTAAACGGTTGCGAAATTTTTTTTCGTAAATCTAACAAAGCAAACCGGTCGTGACAAAATTCAGCGAAAATCTATTTTTTCTCTCGGTAACTCATTACCGTTCTCATGGCCGCGACGGTGCTGACGAAATAACGTGATAAGATAAAAAATGTTGGCTCCGTTATCAGTAACAATTTACTTTTATCATCGTCTCTTATCAGCACGGCTGCACGGCCGTCAAATCGTCAAAAAAGCCTCGGGTGGGTCGCTGTTTTGGAAGTGTTGTGGTTCGAACGCGTACCGTCTGAAAGCAATGACGATAAAAATCGCGAAAAAACGATTCAGCTGTTATCGAGCAAACGTCCTGGCGAAATCCGAATTTAACAATAAAAATCGAACGAAACTTTTTGAAAATTTGTGTTAGTAGGCGGGTGGTAGTTCTACTGCAGTACAGATACATTTTTGTTGAACGTTTCAAAAGACAAATTAGATAACGATTGTTTTCACGGAGAAGTACGCGATTTTTAATGAAATCTGATAAAAATCTTAAAATTGATATCGGTGGATCAAAAAATTGTGCGATTTTCAACATTTTTGAGGTGTAGAGTAACGTACGACTGATGTTCGAGTTTCAAGTCGAAAAACCCAAAATTAACGAACGAAAAACCTCAAGATCCAAAAACGGCTATAAATAGCCTTAAATTTAACGAAACTTTTTGAACGTTTTTCTCAAAGTTGTATAGTGCAATTGTCTAAAATTTCAACACTCCTCGATGATTATTTTCGAAATAACGGAGAAATAACTATACGCGTTGTTGATAAAATGTCGTTTTTTTGCAATTTTTCGATAACAAAAATTTATAATAAATACCTTATTTATGTTTGAAAGTGTTGAAATATCAATAAATATCCATAGTCTTCGCGCGGTTCGTTTCATCACATTATTTTCATGTTGAAAATTCGAACCTAAAAAAGTCTTATTTCAGGTACCTTAATATTGTTGATACTTTTTGTTGAATTCGTTTTTCAATCCAGGACGGATAATACTAGCTGAGAATCTGCATTTTTACATACTCCCCAATGTTGTTATATTTTTACCAATCTTAAACTTCACCCGCACATTCTTCGCCACATTCCTTCCTTTTTATTTTTTACAAAACGGTTTTTTCCTCGAAAATAACGTCAGATTCCGTGTAGCGATTCGACGAGGAGTTCGTATTGTTTGTTCGCGTTGAAAACGCAAAAGACAACGCGCCAGCATTACGAAAAGCGCAATTATTATTATTATACGTTTGGAAAGCTTTTTGGCCTTTAATCACAACAATTAATTGCGTTGGAGACCGTTTCGAAACGTCGTGCCAAGCAACCAATAATTATTGCGTGGCACCGAATGAGAAACTTATTGACTGCGGTCGTCCACCAACCTGGGCTCTGTATAATATTATACAATCGTTCGATTTACTCAAATACTGAACAAGCCGCCATTAACTCGTTAAAAGTTAAAATCAAGTAGCCTAATTATTATAGTTCTTTAAATTATTATTTTTATAACATGCTTGCGAGTTGTGACCGTATTCTCGCGTATTTATAACGAAGAACGAACATTTCAGTATAGATTTTGTACCGACGGTTTAAGTTCTATTTTCATAATAAAAAAAACAAAATAAAAAACCACTCGCAAAGCTGATACAGACCGTATAACTCAATAACAATTTACGTCTATCCAAAGACCACGTCTAAGAAATAAAGTTTTACGAATTTCGATCGATAAAAATGGGTACAAAAATGGGTACTTAAATAGTGAAATATTAATCTCGTGTTATTTAGGTCAGAATAACAAACAGTTTGTTTGGTTTACAACACGTACGAGCTGTAATAGAATTTCAATTTTAAAGTAGTGAAATATTTAGTACCTGAATTCCTTTTTCGCGGGCGTCTCAACGGTCAACCGGTTTTAGATTCTGAGCGTAGTGAAATGCGTATGTGTTTTTTTTTGTAAATATTTTTTCAGGTAGTCTAGTAGGTGTCCAATCTTCACGTTTTAGAAAAGATGGGAAATCGGACCAAGTACTTAATTTGAATCGTTTTTCAAAATTTCTAGTCGTATATAGTGTAAAAAAACTGAAAATTGTTCGATACATTTGTTTCGATTGATTTGAAATTTTCGTTTCCTTGATCATTTTTTCTGGTAAAAAGAGCACTTCGATCTTTGCATTCGTAATATGTAAGATAACGCGAAAAAATATAGGAAATCGGTCTTTAATCGAATTTAACTGAAACTTTTTGCGAATATTAGATTATACTTTGAGTTATGATTCAAAAACACTAATCCTAAAAATACTGCGAACGACTTGAGATTTTCACGCGTCGTCGGGGTAAAACCATCGTAAAAACGATATTATTTTCTTAAATTAACGGTCGATGGAATGGATAAATTATTTAGATCAGAGGTTCAAAAATACTTGAGTCGAGTATATAAAACTTATCGATATTGTATTTAATTCGACGAGCTTGTTCGGTGCCATATAATTTTCGTAAGTATTCCATGTTGTTTTTCAAATGTATAATACAAACATCAAATCAGTGACCCACTCAAAACTGCGACCTATTCCAAAATCAAGTCACTATATACTGCAACATGATTCCAACTCGACCCTAAATTGCCCCTTTTTTCTGCGTATAACACGTTTAGTCAAACGTGAGCGTTTTCGACACTTCTTATACCACATTGTCGCT
>CM029359.1:9251442-9379113 GCA_017140985.1 Hormaphis cornu
TAGTCAAACGTGAGCGTTTTCGACACTTCTTATACCACATTGTCGCTCACTATAATAAATTACCCTAGGCTAAAACTAATATAAATTTTTTTAATTTGACAGGAACAAAGTGAAAGTTTATGCGTCGATCATAAAAAAATCAAATAAATTGTTTCGGGTGTACGACGAATTCCATTAAACAATATAATACATATATAGGTATTATTATAATTATTGCACATTACGAATTTCCAATAAAAAAAAAAAAATCTTTGAAAATAGCATAAAATTGAAGTGCATGTCTGCAGGTGTTAGACGTAAAAATACGAAAAATGGCATTAAACGTGTCAAAAAACGCCTTAAGAACGTAATTCAGTTTTGTTCAACGTACTGCAATCACATTTTTAAACATAAATATAAAAAAAAAAAATTATTTTGCGGTATTTCTTCAAAGCTAAAATTAACGTACAAGTCACAAAAATATCTGAACACATATAGGAACGAAAAAGACGAAACCGCCTTATGACCAGCACAAAAAAAAAAGGCAACTCTTACTACAATCATGTTTTTATTATGTTAGGTGTGTAATATAGATACAAGTTTTGTTTTTTCGTTTTCGCGAAATTATCTTCATCAAAAATAACGTTTTCGAAAGATTTACACTTATTCAACATATATTATAATATATTTTTATTTATGATAATCAAGGCTGGGTATTGCTGGGTAAGTGATTTTTCGAGCTCGAGTTAAACAAATCCGTTTAACCTGCAAGTAGTTCATTAACATTTTGAGTCAAACAGTTGAAAAAAATCATGATCGATACTTACAATTTTTATTAGGTGCTGAAAAATTGGTCGTCCTGTACAGCATCCGGCGACAACAACATAATAACTCTTACGCATTTGAACGATTCAAAAACGAATATGGATAGCGTCAATTTTAAGTCGAACATAAACATATGATTGTACGAGTTAAATTAATTTTAAACTACATAAAGTCCGTCGAGCTTAAGAGTTAAAAATCAACTTTACTTACAACTAAACTTTTTACCTCGTTAACGCCTTGATTATCATGACATTTACATAATATTATAAAGGGTACAACAGCTAGTTGCGATTGGGACGAGTTTACTACGTACAGAAATCGATTCTATTTTAAATAACGTACGAAAACATTAATAATTACAATACTTCGAGTAAGTAAGTTTACATCGTAACGTGCAGTGTTATGTGCATAGTTATAATGTTAGAGTTCGGATGTTAACGATTAAAAACACAATCAAGTATGCGTTTGAAAATCAAAAATTATACAAACGTGTGCTTACAACAATACGATTATGTTATTCCGTATAAATGTAATATTATTATTAATGTAAACGCTATGTATTAATACAAAAACAATACAAATTTCTCATAGTCACTTACTCGGATGGTGAAATGAAGAAAAAAAATACAATAAAATTACACGAACAAAACGTAAACGTGTACAGAGTTAAAATAAGTTGTATTCAAATGAATAAAATGCTTCAAATATCACGATTGAATAGTTGTGCTACGATTTTTTTTTTTTTCAAATTTAAATGATCCGCGACATCGGCTATAAAATACCCCAGACAAGCAATATTCTAAACAGATTTCGCACGGATCGAAAATATCATGAACGTTTTCCGGATTAAAAAATCTAGTTTTGTTTTAACAAAAATGAAAAACGATTTTAAAAGAACGAGCACTTAAAATATGCGTGTACACCCCCAAACATGTAAAATTATACGTGCAAATCATTTTTGAAATCTAGGCTTCCGGACTTATAAGTACAATGTAATAAGTAGGTATTATGAAATGCGCTAAACAATATTGTGCAAAATCATTAACGTCCGAACTCCATAATTATAATATTTATAATAATATTATTAACTATATCCACAGGGACTTACGGATTTTAGCATATTTTACTATTCGTTGTGTACAATTCAAATTATAACACGCGTCGAAATGAGTTTTTAATTTTATTCATTGCGCCTAATAAGAGTAAAATAGAGTTTGTTCTGTTCGTACGTTTTATTTATTAGCGATTATGGTGTATCGGAAAGTGTTTTATGGTTTAAAAACGTTATGATTTTTCATAAACACAACTATATGCGACAACAATACGAATCGAAAGTGAGCGATATTCAAAGGTATGCAGAAAAAAAAAAACACGTGAAATTAATGCAAATTTCGAATTTTTTTTTTTTTTTCTAGGAGTTCCCTGATCAGCGATCGTTAATGGTCTGCGCATAGTGTTAAAACAATATATGGTCGAAAAATAGTGGCTACAATAATACAAAAATTTAACGTAGTCGCATTGAAAAAAATATATATTATGTACAACATATCGACGTAAAGAAAATCGTGGTATCGTACAAGAACCGATTTGATAACGTTTTCATAATATGTATGAATTTTTAATTATAAATTAAAATATTATAATATTTCATAATATTACCGTCCGCTCTAATTGTATTATAAATAATATATTATGATAAACATCGCGTCGTCTCGTAAATACCGCCGATACGAGTGATGTTATTAAAACTTTTTAAAAAAACAAATTAATCGTACACGTAGTTCTAAACTATATATTATTAAGTTACATTTTACAACAAAAAAACAACACTAAAAACAACGGTTATTGTTATGTAATTAAACACACACGCGCTTTGAACGGATATTTTACGAGTTGACAACCGTGTTGCTTGGAATTCCTGAGTGACAGAACACAAAATTAAACTACGCGATTACAAAATTTTTGTCCGAACGGATGTACGATTATTGTAACATTATTATAAGGCGTACCAATCTATAACGTAATTTGTAAATGATAATATTTTACAATTATTATTTTTTCGTTGCCGTTAGACGAGAAAAAAAAAAATCAATACTACCAATACACACTCAAACTAAATTATTAATTACGTAAACCGTCTGCGAAATAATATATATAAACGCTACGTTACGACCGAACTACGTACAATTAATACTATGGTAAACCTATGATCTATACAAGTGAATATCTTACAATCAATTTTACACATTATATCTTGTTGTTTAGAACGGAAAAAAACCCCCAAAAAAACAATCAGTTTAAAACAAAGAGAAACGCGGGAACGGGTCAAAACGGGCGGTACGCAAGAGCCGTTTCAGGACGAACACTCGAAACGTCCAAAAAATTACCGTACGATCCTCCGAACGTCGTGGACGGTCTTCAAACGTAATTTTAAATGCGCTCGGAGATTTTGTCGCAGTTTAGCGAAAGTGCAGTACACGGGAGTCTAATTTGAAATGCGTTTCGCGGTATAATCGTGGAAATGTACGTTGTTTTTTGTCGAGAAGTCTATTCGAAAGTAATCGCCAAAGGCGTAACCGCCGACGATAGCATAGCTGGTATACGTGTGTGATGCTGTAATTACGATGCGAGTTTTTCCAGCGCGGATTATTAAACGGGGAAAAAAAAAAAATTAAAAACGTACACTTTTTCGATGTTTTTCGTTCGGTCGGTCGGTTTGTTTTTGTGTCGGACCATCCGAAATCGGTGTCGTCCATTCGTCGTGGCTCTTTTTACGTAAACTGCTCAGCAAGAGTACGTCTCAAAACAATACAACGGCGGTTAGGGGTTAGGTCAGTGGTGATTCGGACGGGGGAGTCCAATTTTTTTGTTTTTTCTCCTTTTGAACGTACGTACCTACTCCTTTTTTTGATTTGGCGTATTCACATCGATACAAAATTTGTTTTTAAGGGCCAAAGTTGCCTTGTAATATATATATATATATGTGTGTGTAGACGCGTTCGGTAAGCGAGCGAGTGCGGGGGGAACGCGGTTTCGAGCGGCGCCCGGTGGTTCACCACTCGAAGCGCGCATGTTGACAGTCCCTCGCGCTTCCGCACCATTTGGTCTGCAGCAACGGCGGGCACTGGCGGCCGGCTCCTCTCGGCCGTTTCACCACCTCGCGGCGCCGCTGCGTTTCGCCGATGCCGCACGACACGCTGCACGCGCTCCACTCGGACCACTGGCCCACCCGGCAGTCTCGGTATCCTGCGCACAACAACAACAGCAACAACAATATACAACAAGTTTAGATTCAACGACTTTACGGGTGTAGAAGGGATGCCTCCGATTTTTAGCTAGTCCGAGGAGTACTCCGATGGGTTTGTTCGAGTTTAAAAGCTCAACGTTGAAAAAGTATAACGAAACTTCGAAGAAACATTAGATACACGGCGAACGCGTTATTTCGCGTATTACACCGATTTAGACTTTTCGCCCGAAATAATGATCGGAACGAGCGGAAACTTTAACATACGAGCATTCAAACGGGTCATACGTTTCGAGTGATTTCGGAAAATTTTCGAACCGAGCGCAGAACTTTTAAATTCTCGAAAAATGTACCGGGACTGGACAACTGAGCTCGCTCACGATCGTATTTTCAAAAGCTTATCATAGCTTTCAAATATTAAACGATGCGTTTGAACCACAAATTCCGAGCCAGTGACCCACCCAAAGCGCGGTCGTCAAACTGATAGTAGCCGCGCGACACCGGAGTGATCCCGGCTTTTTTTTATTCCGTGAACACTTTTCGTGGTGGATATGCTCCGATTTGTACGTCGAATACCACAAATAAGTGTAAAACACTGTTGGCTTTACGATTTGTTTAAAAGTTTTTTTTACACTTTTTTGCTCAAATTTCGTCCAATCGAAAACTGTCATGGCGCGAAAAACCATAAAAATTTTTGATCGTTTTCCGAAAAACGTTTGAAATATTTATTGATTTAAATCGTTACGAAAATATCTGCAACACGCTTCTTCTTTGGTGTGGTCTTTCCCGAGACGTAATAGGAAACCGAGCTTGCTCAGAATCGTTTTTTCAACGGCGATGATTCATCATTGCTTTCAGATGTAATATTGTACGTTTGAGCTACATCTTCCAAACTACCGTTGCTCCGTCAAACTACCCCACGCGACCCAGAACGATTCCAGCTTTTTTTTTTTTAGTAAATTAATAGGCACGTTTAAATAAATTAAAAATTATAACGCATGAAAATCGATTTACTCTCCTAGAAGCAACAGTACTCGCAGAACAGCACCGCGTCTCATGCGGGGTTTTATTATTTGTATTGAGCCCCACAAAAATTTCAATTTTAGCACTTCGAATCGTGCCAACGAATGGATAGAACTCGCGATCGTTATTGGATTTCGTGTTTTCGAAAAACCATAAAAAACGTCAAAAAGAAATAAACGGGTAGTACGAGATTTTATGAAGACTTATAAGTTATGACAAAGGTATAAAAAAATTTTTTCCATGTATAGTAGAATTTATATATATTTTTTCCAACGGAATTGTTGAGCATCAATATAGATTCATCAGATTTACAGTTCTTTATGTATAAAATGAATCGTTCCGTTAATTATTTTACCATTAAAACGTATTCGTACAATTGTTAGACGCGGACTCGTGTAGACGTGTGCTTATTTACGTAACTGTTTTGCCGGTTCTCGTTAATTAACTGTTCTTTATCGGATGGGGGAAACAACTCCGTTCTAACCGTGCTATTAAACGAACCCGAGTATAATAACAACACCTACTAAAATACGATGTTAAGATGTTTAATTTAATTTAAATTTCAAACCGAAATGACGGTGAAAGTTTACATTTACGCATTTATATCGATTCGCGTTTCTACACAGGTACAAAATCAATATTACGTGCATCACAATCGCATTATACGACAATTGTCATACGTTCACATAGTACAGAACCGACAGAACTCGCGTCCTTTATCCCATGAATAGATTACACTTAATCCGTGCCGAATTAATACGTTTACCAGTTTAAATCAAATTTAACGGGTTAATTCTGACGTATTTTTGTACATTTTTTTTTGGCTCACTATATCGCAACACAATTCCGTATCGAACATGTGTGTCGGCTGATTATTATTATCTGTTTTCGATCATATTATAACGATCAGTGAGATTTATAAAAAAAAAAAAATTACTCGATTTTTTGTGCGCTTTCTTGTGCTTTCTGACGTGATAACTGTCCAAGATGTTGTGCATCAGAGCATCTTTATCGCCCTTCGGTATCAACACCGACGACGTCACGTTGTCTACTGATACTTGGTCGTTACCAACACTGCAAAACACACGGAAACCAAACATCAATCGTAATTCGTTTTTTATCGATACCGAACGCTCAACATACTAAAAAATAACCTACGCAGTTTAATAAAGGTTTTGTGGCTATCGGTAGTTACGAGAGAAAGTTTGATCGAGAGATGCGTTTCTCCGATGTCGAAATGCGTTTAAAATTTGTTTTTTGTCTTAGCTCCGATGAGCCGGCAGTACACCCGGTGGAGATTTATAAAAATTCCCGTTTCGGTCCGATCGCTTTTTCGAAACGATCGGGAGCAGCCGTTTAAGAAAATACCGTTTTGAAAAATACCGGACGGTTGAACGTTTTTTTTATACCTTTTGTAATTGTTGTACTCCTGTTCCCGTCTCTGCTGTTCCATTTCCAGCTGTACGTCTCGGTCGCCGTCACTGTCGCCGTTCAACACTTTGATGACGCTTTCTTCGATTTTCACCGTCGGGTCGGACGCCTGTCCCCTGCCGCCGAGGGACTGTTCGTATTCTTTTATCTGCACGTACAGCGTAAACGTTTAGTAATCTTTTAAAACATACGCACATAATAAAAAAAGAAAAAAAAGAAAAGAAAAGAGTAATCCGCAGGGCACAAAAAAGGACAAACAAATGAGCGGATACACGTTGGCTGGTTCAAATGGAAAACTTTCTACGGCGATATTTCGACGCGATTCGGAAGTTTAAAAACGTGTGACGACGTGTTTTTGCCGTCAACACGTTTAAAACAGAATGAAAACCGCGATTTTGCGGTCGTTACTTAAAACTCGATTACACGCGAACGTCGGTTGTTTTTTTTTTTTTTAATTTTTAGTTATGAAAACACTATCTACTTTTAATTCCCTGTAAATATTATATAGATCAGTGTCAACGCGGCTACACGGCAACATCACGTTGTTTATAACCGTAAAATCTCGTTACACCGCCCCGTGTGTACGTACAAAGTTAAATATTTAAATATTTTTAGTCAGACATTTTTTTTCTATTTTTTCATACGGTACATACATATACTTTTGTTTTCTCCACTTGAAAATATAACATTAGTGACGTATATGACTGACGGTAAAACGTACAAACGTTATTGCAATCTTCGATAAAGATTTTCTATAAATTCGTTTGAACTTATCTCAACGATTTCGCCCCCCGTTACGAACGTCATGTGTTTGGAACGTTAGGGAGATTCTTCGGGGCACGCGTTTATTACAAATTATTGAAATTCATCACAAAACAATTTTTTTTTGTTAGAATCGAGTTCCCTTTTTTTAAGGTCGAAACCGAGCCTGGAATCAATTTCTTTTTAACAAGACGAACGTGAACTAATGCCGGTTTTTACAAAAAAAAACCGAATTGTCATTTGCCCGAGATACTCTCTATATATTATACGTATATGTATGTATAAACCGGCAATTCGTTTTTTACTCTTTTCATACGATTTGTAAGTATACATTTGAACGGCCGTCATTACTTTTATGAACTGAAAAGTCGCTATCGTGGGCAATCGATTGAACTGCGGATAGTAGAAAGAGCTGGCCGGATGTGAAGGGTAGTTGCTTTTTATCCGATAGACGATTCCTTGGGGATCGGTGGGCCAATTCGGTGCCGTGAACGTAAAACCGTTGTCGCATCCGGCGTCCATCGGATCAGCCTGAAATTCAAATACAGTATATATAATTTATAGTTGTGTAAACTATGCCTACAGTAAAATAAACAAAAAAGTTTTTTTACTGCGAGTACGATTGTTTATGTTTAACGATAGAATGTCGGAAATAAAATATTAAAAATGAAAAATGTATACGATTCGTTCGAGTCCGTCGTGACGCTGCAACGTTATAACTATTGTTGTGACTGTTTTAATTTCCATAGGTCGGGAGAAAAAAATGCGGAACGTTAGCTCACACACAACTGCCGTTTTTGGAACCGCCGAATGTCAAATGTTTATCGCGTCAAAATTAAAAATATTATGCTTTTTTCGTCTCGTTAACGAAAACAACTACGGAACGAAACGATCGTTTAAAATAGCAAAACGGTTATTTTTAATTTGAGTGGCGACGCCGAATGTTTTTTCGTAGAGCGTTTGGGCGGCGCGGCCGATTACGGGGCAAGTGCCGCGCCACAGTTCATCCGATTTGCGGCCTGCGATACGGGCAATATACAGGAAACACATTAATTTTGTCCTTTTCGGAGCAATTTTTCTTTTTTTTCGCATAAAAAAACTAATTTTTGTGAGCAACACGCGTCAACGATAGTGTTACGAATTCAACGTCACTTGGACAACGGCCGAATCTAAATAAAGCGCAAAGCACCGATAACAACTTAAGGATCGTGCGCGTTATAATCCTTACACACGCAATGTATACACATAAATATTAAGTTCGTGTAGGTAAATTTATACTTTTCGACCTATTCTCGACATAAAAAAAATGATGATTTTTTTTTTTTTCTACGTCAGAGTTCCCACGAAACATATTTTAACAGCATTAAAGAAGAACGAAAATAGAAAGAAACCGTTTCGCGCGTTTAAATAGCAGCGAATAACTTACTGCGGCAGGCGGTTTGCGTTTTTTTTAACGGACACTCATATTACAGAGGCGTCTCCAGACGTCGTTTATTGTAATATTTTATATTTTTATACTGTTTTTTTATTGAAAGGGCCTTTTGACCATAACACCCGTTAACATATGCTTGGCGGGTCCCGCAAGTATACGTGTGAAATAAATTACGAAAACGGATTTGGACTCACCACGAATCCAAATGGTCTTTGTACGTTTCGAAAATTTTTTTTTTTTGTTATTGACTTATAAATTAATAAACGAAAAGAGAAATGAATCGTTCTTTAGAAAGGTAAAAAAAAAAATATGTAAAAAGTCGGTGACACGGACAATACGCGTGTTTTCATCATTCCGTTATCAACGTGTGGTTTATTTTTCGTATGTATAGTTCTGACGGAACCGGCAAGATTTTTCAAAAACTCTTTTACAGTTTAAACTGAATTACGGGACGGAAGAACTAACATAAACCCACATTTCCCAACAACCGCCTTAAAAACACACCCCAGTATATACGCGGTCAAAACGTCCTGCGATTTTTCTTTAACTCCGTCGAGCTCGTTTTCATTTCACACACAATCAACACCGCGACCGATTCGAATTCTATAGATTCAGAGCGAATCGGAGAACGTACTTACTGTTTTTACAATTTTCAATGTTGTTTTCCCGAGAACACTCGGACGGCCAATCGAGAATCGTCATAGCGCTAATGAATTTAAATCGTCCCTTACTCGAGGTTTTTTCTTACGGATTCCACGTACAACGTGCTTAACCGAACTCATAACTTAAACTCCGAAACGGTGATCCACAGCGTGTCAAACTATACCCCACACGCGACCTGGAGTGATTCCGGCTGCTGCTTTTTTTTTCATTTATCATTATTATTTCTTACGGCTTTCCCGTTAACGTCACGCGCAACCCCGCAGAGAAAAGGGTGGAATAGTGTATAAATACACTTAAAATACTCGGTTGTTTGTTGTGTGTGTGTCTGGGTTTTTGTTTTAGATCGAAACGCGCCGAGTTTGTTGTTTGAATGTTAGCGGTTATGTGTACCGACCTCAATGGTGATGCTGTCGAGCCAGTTGCCGTTCACGCACAGATCAAACGAGTCGATGCCGATGAACCAGTCGGGCGAGGGGATCATCCGTGACATCAGCGACACCTAAACAAACAGCACAATGTACGATTATACTATGAGGTAATAATAAATTCACGATTTCGTAATTTGTGATATTGTTTTCCTTCCCGAAACACGTGTATCGATAGTGTTCTTTATTAAATATTTTTGTTTAGATTCCGAGTGAAACGAAGAACGACGTATAGGTCGTTTTCTCACACGTCGTTTTTTTTTTTTACCACTACCATAATACGTAGTCGAGAAAACCTCTTCGTTTTTTTTAACGTCAGTACCTCTGGTACAATACGGACACGGACGGTACTCAGAGGAGACTTAAGCGTCTGTTTAAAATTAAAAAGTTACAAACACTGAGCGAAATTTTTAGGGGAAAACGTTTAAAATTACAGCCGCTTTTTGACACAACGGATTTAGACTCTTAGCCGTAACTTCCACAGGGTACGATCGGAATGAGCTGAAACTTTCGCGCAATACTAAAATTGGTATGATACAGGTCTGACGAAAATTACTCAGCTGCGTACAGAACTTTGAAGCTGTCGAAAATTTTCGTTTGATAAAAAATTTAATTTTCCACAAAAAGTTTGGAAAATTTAATAATCCACGAGTGATTCCGGCTTTTTTTTACCAGACTCGAGTAGATGTTTCTTTTAATAACTCTCTGTTTACTGAACATCAGCCGAGGACGGGGCAAAAAAACACATACAGACGAGCGCACGTAAGACAAAAAAGTGTCTTAAAATATACGTGTTCAGACAAACATTCTCGGTATTTCGCTGTTTGAAAACATTTAATTCGGTTCAAAATATCGGGCAACACGTGCGCGTCTTACGGTAAAACGCATTTGTTTTTTGGATACGTATAAAAATATAATTTCAATTCTCAAACACCAACGTCATACGCGTAACATAATATCATAATCAATTAATTAAGGAAAAAATATTTTACGACATGTTTTTACTGTTTTGCATTTCACGCTGAACACAAACAACATGTAATCCCGAAAAAATTGGTATAATAGAGATGAAACACGTGGTTGGAACGCTTTAGCGAATCGCTAAAAAATACGGTGGATTACGTACTGTATACGGGGATGCGCGTACAATAAATTTGGGATTTAGGCGAACAAAAGGTTTTAACGTGAAAATATATGTATACTTTAAAATAATGTTAAACTGACCATACTAATTAACAAAAACTATTATTCATATTTTGAGATAACAAAAAAAAAAAAAAACTAACGTTTGGACAAAAAACGTGTTACACAATTTTTTTTTTCACAATCAACCTTGTTTTTAAAACTGATTTTGTATCATACGAAAAATCTACGACAGAGGAAAAATACCCAAGGAAAAATGTCCGAGAAAAAAAGAAATATTCCAGGAAAAATTGTCCAAGAAATAAAATACCCCGGGAAAACAATGAGCAAAAAAAAAAAAAAAATCACTCGAGAAAATATTTCCCAAAAAACCAAATAACTAGACAATTTTTATTTTATTACGATGATCTGGGTCTTATTGTTGATTACGTGAGAATATATATCGTATCGAACAATTAAAATTAACAAATGCTTTTATAGAAAAAAAAAAAAATTACAAAACAATTAAAAATAATACATAAGACACTATAACTTAAGTGTAGCATGATCTGTAAAAAATTAATAAACATATTATTTTAAATATCTAACCGCGCTATTATTATACATTAAAATAAACCGTTAACACATAGTGTTAAAAATATTAATCAAAACAATTTATACCGAAGTTAATGTCTTTTTGAACGGATGTTGTCAAAATAAAAATAAATCATTTACGTTAACTAATAATATTATTTATGTTTTACGATATTTTATTTTCAACTCTGAAAATATACACCTAGGATTTCTATTTTAAATGTTTCGTGACAGTACGAATCGCTGCCAAAAAATTAACACTAAAACACCTTCGGTATTTTTTCCTCGGGTATTTTTTTTTATTAAAACTGCAGACCAACTCAAAAGAAATCTTGCGTGTTATCCATAAAAAGTTTGTTCAAAAATGTTGTGGGGATCTAGTAAAATTTTCGACTCTCAAAATGGGCGGCGGTCGAAACAATTTCGATACCTTATACAAAACACGCGATTGTACTACAAACACGCGAGACAATATTCAGTCTCGTAAATAGAGTATTTGAGCAAAAGAAATTCAATAACATTTGTTGGTATTTGAACACTTGTTTAAATACTTTTATTTCATAAGTATTTTTAAACGGTATTTGAAACACTTTATTTTTTTTTTTTTTCACACATAATATTTGATCGAACACTCTATTAAGACGCGTTAACAGATAATTTTTTCCTTATAAAACAAAAACATTTTTTATAAGATAACAGTTTAATGGATGCGTCGATTTTTTTCTCATGCAAATAATTGGAATTTTAACGGGTTTCTTTCGAACGCGACGATTGATCCTATCGATGCGATACGAATTCTGAAAACTGTTTTACGCGGAACTGCAATCATCGAACGTGGTCGGTTATAATTTTATTATTTATCGATTTTTCGTTTAGAGAGACGCCATTAGCTGTGCTGTACAGTTTTATTAAAATCACTCGTTAGGTTTTCTGACAGGCGTCTTAGATTCTGGGTATTCTGTCTCCCGAAAATCTTATAAAACATATTTTTACCTAGACGCACAACAGTTTAATTTTCCAGAATTAAAGAATATCGCAGGAGCCATTTTATTATTCAATGGGTGCTATATTTAATATAAGAACTCACGGTTGAAGTTTTTAAAATTGGGAACTTTTAAAAAATCAGTAGATTCTAGGACTCCCTATGTATGTATCCGCGAGTTTTGACTGTCTTAAAGGGAAGTGACGTTACGGACTCGGTTCGGAACGCAACATTGGAAATATTCGAACCGAACTAAACACAAAATAGTTCGCACCGAAAAAAAAAATTTCAACCTAATTAGTGAAAAAAACGATAAACGGAATCCTTCTTTACTTGCACCCAAAGTTATGTTTAAAAGAGGTTCGTACTAAATAAATTACTGACGTTGTTCGGCATAAATGGTCGTTTATATTATTACACTGTTTTTTTTTTTTTTTTTAAAAAGTTCAGTTCGAGTTCGATACTTTTTAATTGAACAGTTCGGTTCGACCACAAAATTTTGGGTTTGTAACATCACTTGATGTCTTGAACTCGTCGTTGTCGACACGCCGCGCGCTCGATTCGCCCACGCCATTTTCAGAAACGCGCATTCAAATGTCGTTAATTTTACGTGTCAAAATCGAAAACGTGTTTTGTCAACGGAAACAATAATCGCGGAAGGAAAAAAACCATTTTTGATTTAGTCCCACAAACGTGCCGAATTTTGTAGTGCGTTATGGCGACACGAATTTCCGCGCCACGGTGCATCTAATTTTTTTATTTTGAAAATGCTCTCACCGCGGCAACAAAATTGTCACAAACTTGGGCCGCGTCAGCAGCGACGGGTTAAAACGGCGGTTCTCAGCCAGGGTGACATGGACCCTGTGTATAGGGGTGACACGAAATCCTTGGGGGAAACAAATAATAATATGGGAATTTTTCGTTTGGGAGACGTGTCGGACTCTCGTGTGAATCCAAAAAAATCGTCGAGAACCACTACCGCCGGGTTGAACGTTGCTGGTGCGGTTCGAAAATTTTCTCGGCGCGAACGCTTTTGAATGTTTTCCGAGTTCAACCGAGTATTGTTGTCAGTGTATTTACGGCTTTTACGATTTTCCGACACGATTCGGCGGGGGGGAAGGGATTTTCAATTACACCGGGAATCGGGGGTGGAAACGACGTCGGGTGGTGCGTATAGGTGGTAATCGGCGGAAAATTAATTCCGTATCGTATACCACTCGGGCGGCGGAAGAAAATAAACGGAACGAATTTACACTCGAACGGTCGCGCGCGGTTGTAAAAACGTTCGACGCTTTTCTTTTTTTCTTTCACCCCTCGCCCGCCGCCGACAATCTTCGACCCGAGCCCGCGCCCCATTACGCCTATGAATTCGCTACAGGGTGTGGCGAAATGAAAAAAAAAATAACTCTTTTAAAAGTCTACCTATTGAATTTTTTTGTATTTTCGCCGTTTTTACCGCGGCAACGATTTTTCAAAAACGACCGATTTTATATTCGACCAACGATAACCGTAGCCAACGTAGGCCTCCTACTTGGAGTAGCACGTTACAACTTTGTGTCTGATCTTTTTGGAAACCGTAGTTTTTTGAGACCGTATCGCGCACGAAGATAAAAGGGATGAAAAACGTACATACGGTTAGGAGGAACACCCTGTGTATACTTGTAACGGCCGCGCGGCTCGCCCGCTCCGGTCGCGCGTAATCGAATTACTACTCTGCGGCGGGTCTCGCGGGAGGAGGGTGGAAATAACTTGAAATTCTCATTAAAGTTTTCGAAATGAATCCGACTCGGTGACGAGAAACCTAATAGACGTAAAACAAAAAATACATATATATATATACGTGTATTTTTGAAACAGTTTTTGTACATCGCGGTAAACGTACCTAGATGCGCATACATTTAACGAGCGTTAATATGGACGTAAAGGCAACGACTGGACGAGTTTATACCTCCTCATCGCACGCCCTAACCGTCAACTTTCTCTCGTGATGTCTTCTACATTGACGTGACCGCGGTCAGACACCCTTATACCATGTATACATACTTCCAATCGTCACCAACATTCACGTCTATACACACTTACAGACCTCATACCATTTCCGATTGTTTCCGTCGCCATATCTTTTTTTTTTTTCAGTACTTCTCTTTACCTTCTAATTTCCGTTACACGATCCGTTCTTCTGCGTCTACACCGACCAACACTGCGAACCGTATAACACGAACGGGTAAGACCCTACGTTTTGCAGGAATTTTCTCATCGTACATAACGCAACGGACGGTGCTCTCCGTTTCGTCCAAACGCATCTAAAGGGATTGGTGGGGGGAAGGGAGACCCCGACTTTCTTTCTCTGGCCGTCCACACTGAAACCACTCCCTAGGAATTCAAATCGTTTCTTTCGCCAAACATATAAAGATTCTGAAAAATGATTTGAATTCGTCATGAACGGTCCGCTTGAAAAGGACTTTTTCACATTTTAGACCCTACATTTTTATGAAAATTTTTATTTTTAAACATTTTAAGACGAAAAAATCGAAAATGTAGGAAAGCTGTTTTCAAGTACACTTCATGACGAATTCAAACCAGTTTTCCGAGTTTTTATCGCATCGTTAGTTATCAATCGGTACGTTTGTTGGCCACGGATACACGTCTATGATTTCAGTGTGGTAGACAGAGAAAGAAAGTCAAAGTCACCTTAATACCATAACTTCTATGCGTCAAATTTAATACCTATAGTAGTAAAGCTCTCGGTCACTCAGTAGTTAACAAAAAAAAAAAATGTAAGAATTTTTGAGCGAAGCAAAGAAGTTATTGATTTCGCAAAGACGTGTGTTCTTTTTGTGAGTGTGTCACGCATACCTCCTTGGGTATTTCTCCGATCTTAGGTCGAAACGTTTTATAAAAGCCCTGAACCTTTTACACAATAATAATAAATATAAATATAATATTTAGGTTTGATAGCAATTACAAAATATTTCAATAGTTTTTAGGCTAAGTAGAAAACTTTTTTTGGTGGTTTTTCTCAAAATTAAAAGTTTAATTTTCAAGTAAAATCGGCCAAAATCGGTGGAACTTGTAAATTTTTTTTTTAGAAAACATTTTGTAACTATAACAACATTTCATTTTTTTAAAACGTTAATGTTCAGTGTGCTGTGCAAAACAAAATTTGCTATAGCCAGCGAAAAATTGTGAGAAATTCCGAAAGCCTGCAAAGTAAGTGTCGATAAAACAGAACTATAAGTCGTCACAATTTTATGTTACGGCTCGTATAGTTACGGGTTCCTTACTATTTTAAAACTTCTTTTTGCGTTTTTTTTCTCTTCTTTTTTTTTTTCGAAAATCTCGTAATCGACATTTGACCCACTTTCCCGTGGAGAGCTGAGATTTCAGCGCACAGAGTCGTTTTTTTCGATCGCACGATTTATCGTCGCTTTCAGATATTAACAACAATAAACTTTTAAACCCACCCAAAGCAAAAGTAGTCGTCACTCCGTTAAACTATACCCACGCGACCCAGAGCGATTCCGGCTTTTTTTTTTTTATGTCACGCTCGATCGGACACGCGTGCAATAATAATGTAATAATAAAAACGGCCAAACCCATGGAACATCTTTTGTTCTTCAATTAAGCACGTTTTCGTGATAACTTCTATTTTCGTAATTAAATGTCAAAAAACCGCGAAACCACCATATTGTATTTTCAACCGTCGATTTCTCCTGAACATGATTTATACGTTACGATAAAACAAAAAAAAAATGGGATAGTGACGTTACGAACCCGAATTTTATAGAACCGAACTGTTTAAAATGTCAACGAACCAAACCGAACTTACAGTTTTATATTCGAACCGAACTTCATATAAAAAAAACAATACACCTAATAACGTGAACGACCATCGTTCGTGCCGGAACGATGTCCATAATAATTTTATTAAACACAATTTCAAGTCCAAGTAAAGGAGGATTCCGCATTTGTTATTTTACACCGTTTTTCGACGAATTGGGTTCAAATTTTTCCTCGGTTCGTTCGAAACCGGACTACTTCGTGTTCAGTTCGGCTCGAATCGTTTCCGAGGACTTTCGAACATCTATCGTCACTAAAGCGGCATAACATCGACGCTTCAGTTGTACCATACAACAACATATCCGATAAAACGCGTACCTTTGCCTGCGTTACGATAGCGGAGCGATGAACATCCGCGGCGCGATCGTCGCACAGCGAGGTTTGAACAAAACGTCACTGCAGCACATTCGCCAAGACGTATTAACCTCACGTACGCACAAACAATGTGCGCGTTTCGCATTTAACATTATTCAACATTATACGTTTCGTTGATTAAGTTTGGCGCCCCGTTCACATCCCTCGCTCACGGGTGCGCGCTTCTTCTCAATTATCGCTCGTACATCAAGCTCGGTCGGCACAATAATGATGACGACGATGAAAACCTCCGCACGGCCATCGGAACCGCAAAACGTTCGGCTCGCACCGGAGACGCCGTGTATCACACACCGAACCCCGTAGACACCACGCTGTTCGAACGCCCAAGTAGTTTTAGGATCACGAAAATAGTTGACCACACGCTTTTCGTCGTACGCGACGGGGCCGATTTTGGATATTTACAACGTGGATATCGTAAAACATTTACGATATCTTCAGACGGACAAAGACGGTTAGGACGCGGTCGTCAAGATGTTTTTGTCCGTCCGACGACGAAAAATACCGAAACGCGTCAACTCGAAAAGTCGATGCGACATTTCATCGGCGGTTTTGACACAGTTAACACCGCTAAGTTTCGCCGGCGCAGCGACGCGCTTCGACCCAAAAAAGTTAGTTTTTCTCTCTATAATAACGCCACCGTTGTACGAAAAACCCCGTGAGTTGACGCGACCGTATGAACATTTTTCCAAACGCAGTATATTTTACGAACAGTCGGATCGACAGCGCGCCCAAATTTCGCCCCTCGGTTACGAACATTTTCAGTTGTAAACATTTTTTTCGAATCTCCGAAGTGCGCTGTGTGCACGTGTAAAGCAAACACGAAATAGTTGTATCGCTTACCGACAACGAGTGTTAACGAACTCGATTTTCTGTTTTCTCCGCAGATACTGTAAATTATAACGTTCTTCTGATTCTCCACAACGTATCATTGTGTTGTTGCGATTGGTATTTCTCCAGCCGACGGTATATCACACAACTACTATTGACGCCGCCAAGTCCGAACGTAATTAAGAAACGACTTCGTATTTAAAAGAACTACGGTTCTTGCGCCGCTCTTTTTACCGTCGGTAAAATAATGATTAAAAACCGAATAACGATTGGGGTAACAAAACCGCCCGACGAATCACTGATACCCATAAATTTATTTTAGGCGCCTACACACTCGCTAAACGCACGACACTGATATCGCGTCGTTCGAATCGAATAAAATCACTTTTATTCGCTAACACGTTTAGTACGTACGCCTACGCTTCGAACAAAAATATGATACATTCGCACACGGTACCTGTCTATTATTCTTTATAGACTTAAAGAGGCCCTTTTTTGGCCATATTTTCCTATGGTTAAGTCCCTTTGGAACGCGAGGCCCTTTGAGGTGCGAGGCCGTGGGCCCACTTTGCCCACGCCGCCACTGAATGTACTTTTCTTGGGCCAGCGGACGGAAACGGCGCAAACACGCGCGCGGCGTTCCCTAGGGAATCGCTGACGTGAGTGCTAGTACTTGCGGACCTCTCTCTCTCTGCCATTAGTCTGAAAAAGTTTTCTAAAGGGGCCGTTCGCATCGAAAAATAAAACACACACGCACACGGAAGAGTGATCAGTCGTTTGTAAAAAGTGCACGAAATAATGGTACCTGCCTGAAAATAATATCTGGAATAACGAAAAGAGACGTGTGTAAGAAAATGACGGCGAGGAGGCGAATCGATCTAGTTTTGTGCTCACACGAGTGTAAAATTCAACAAAATCGTCTTCAGCCTGTCATTTCACCCGTACGGCGGTGGTAAAGTTGCAGGCTCGACAATTCAAATTTTTCAATACTCCTTCGAACGAAATGCAACGAGCGCAGTATTTCTTTGCTCGTAAACGCGGTTCCGATTTAAAAACACAAAAAAAAAAAAACTCGAATAAAAACGTTACTCTTCTCGTCACCACGTTTTCCCTTATTAATACAACACTACAGCGAATGTTGCCAAAATGTTATTACTATTTTTTTCACGACGTTGGCGCGCAAGTAATGAAAATAAAAATGACAGCGATAGTAACGCGTAAAAAAAGCGAACGATTCGGTTTTTTTTTTCATTCGTATAAATTACTGTGTTATGGAGAAACCTAGAAGGAGAAAAAAAACCGTATGCCGAGTTTTGAAAATTTGACTGAACCCACGTCAAAATAAAACGTGATACCTGTTGAGATATTTTAAAACGATGATTTTTTGTTTGTAGTTGACAAGAGTTTATAGCGTGTGACTTATATACACGGGTAAATCCATTAGTAATATTATACCACGGCCGAAAAATTGAAATTTTCTACAATACTATTAATTATATTCATTTATTATAGTATTATTGGGTAGGTCACAGGTTTTGAAATCGTGCCGTATCGTAGTAAACGCATGATGTTATACATTAGAAATGACGATTACAAATCATTGCCCTCGAAAAACGACGGTTATGAAAACATTTCGAAGCAATTTAGACAATTTCGATTTTCTCGACCATTCAATAGTAGGTAATAAAAATTTGAAAAAGAGCTTCAACCATCTAAGGCCTCGTCGCTAAACACATTTGTGCTTCTATTTGTTAAGATAAGACTCGTTCTCCAGAGTAATCGATAGTTCAAAAAACTCTTCAAATAAATCTCGGTCCAACTACAGATTTTTTTTTTTTTTTTTCAGTTATGCGTATGATATGTAAATATTGAAACGTTCTCTAGCTACCCGACCGTTTTTACAGAATAAAACGTCCATTGTAATACCAACACAATACCATACGATCAGAATCAAAATAACGCGAAAATTTAAATAACAATAATATGTTGGGTTATACAAATGTAAAAAAAAAACCGTTTATCAAAATTTTTTCATGTTATAGTTCGTAAACGGGCACGCGAGTGTCGAAATGCGCATCAAAAAATGAAAACTGAACGTATGAATCGTGTGAAACCATCTCCGGTATTTTTATCGATTGTTTTTGATCGATGTTAAAGTTGATGAACTCCGGCGGTACGTTGGCTAAAGTTTTTTTTTTTTTTTAAATTTCTCTTGATTTTTGAGTTTTACCTCAATAACCAAAAAAAAAATCGAGAAATTTTAGGTGTGTTCTCGGGGTAGAAGGAGTGCTCCAATCGTTACGTTCAATGCCGCATAAAAGTCGGGATTTCGGCTTTAAATTTTATTTTTAGCATATTTCGATTGTTTCATGGGTTGTTACGTGCCGAAAACGACGACATCGCCGAATCATATATACCGATCAGACATATCGATGATTCGGCCATATAACATCCAAAATAACGACCGGGACACGAGCTGAAACTCGCAGAACCGTTATTCCCAAAGGTAATGGATTCATCGTCGCAACTTTCAGACATTAAAAACATTATACTACGTTTGAACCACAGCTCGCCCGGAGCACAAACTCGCCTTCGAGTGATTCCCGTCCACGAAAAACTGCGCTTGGGTCCTCGCGGCTCCCGAGGCCACGCTGGGCGCCACGAAAGTGTCGAGCACCGATTCCTCGTAGCTGCCGCCTCCTCCTCCTCCGCCGTCGTCCAACTTGTCGCTACGGCCGGTCTTGGCGAACATCCGGACGCCGTCGGAAGCCGGCGCACCTTCTCGGAACATTGCGTAGCCTCTGGAGTGCGATCTGCCTGTGAACAGATCAAACGTGTGCCCAATGAGTGCATAACACTATCACTATGCATAGTAGTAGTAGTGAAACGAGATAAAAACGCTCGAAGAGTTTTAACGTTTTACTGGAACTGAGTTCAACGACGTTCTCGATTCGAATCATTTCAAGTATCGATGAACGCGTCAGAATGTCCAGCCAACGGTTCCCAGCCGTTTTGGAATGATTTTGACAAACGTTCCCGCCGTTTTCCGATACTCACAAAGTAATAAAAAATAAAAGAACTCCCGATATCAAAGTGTTGATGAGTATCATCCAATAGTCCGTTTTGTTTTTATTGCCGTGGTACGATGTTTCGCGATCTATCACCCTTTCTACCCGACGAGATAGAATCTAAAACGAACGTCGGCCGAAACGAAACCGTGGTAGTTTTACCTTAAAACTCGGCAGCTGCAGGAACGCAAAGACTATCTTATTTTTCAGACCATAAACAGTCTGTCGTTCTATTTTCGTAAAACGTGCGGTAAAATTAAGTCATATTAAGAGTTCAACGCGCATTACAATATTTACGAGAGTCTTTTCAATTTATAAAAAACAAAACGGAACTATCGATATAACACGTCTAGACCAAGGAGCTAGACTCAAATAATGACACGGGTCAAACGAACGACATTTGTGATTTCAAAACGTAAAATTCTTTCTAATCACGTTTTCTGATAAAAGAGTTCAATCTACATATTTCGAACAAAGAAACAAATAACCAATGTTTACATAGTTTGTGTAGTAGTAGTTTTAATCAAAAACCTATATGATCGGTGTTGACGAAAAGAATACGTCGGCAATACAATAAAAAATCCGAAATGACAGTACGATTCCGTTCTGTAAACAGTTTGAATATTTTATGGCGTTAGTTCAACCCGAAAAAACTTTACTGAGAACGTGAACGATATTATTTATACTCAATTTATTTACTCGAGTTTGACGATTGTTTTGTTCAACGATCGGCTCCAAATTGTATAGGCAAAGTGAACAATATTATATTATCATAGTATATATATAGTTATCCGAAAGGTTCTGACGAGCACTTGGTCGTTATACTTTTTTTTTATTTCGCGCGATTCCGGAATCGCACTCGTATTTTCTCAAATCTCGTTAACCGTAACGATCCGTCTGGAGCGTTGTTATTATATGTATTATAATACTGTAACAATGATCCGTTCATCAATTTTCACTATATATATATTAATATGATATCCAGTAATTACGGTGTACACAATACATATTTTGGTCTGTATACGGAGACGTGAACGTTTTTATTTTCAACAATCGATCTATTGACGCGATAAAAATTCTGAAAACTCATTTGAATTCGTTATGACGTCCACTTTGAAAACATTTCCCGGCATATTCGATTTTATCCCCTAAATTTTTACAAATCGAATAAACAAAAAAAAAAAGTTCTTAGAACCTAACCTAACCGATATATGATTGAACATCATAAACATATTCACGAAAACAAAATATTAACGTTTGAGTAAAACTGGAATGATTGAGCTTTATAACGTATAGTACACCAAATAAGACTGTTTTGCAGACTGTATAGATAATAAAGAAAACTGGGAGAGTTGACAACCTTTTTCAACTCGTTAAGTGAATTGAAAAAACAAAAAGTCATGCCAAAAGTTTATTCGTTACGTTTGACACTTTCTCAAAATTTTCAATTCCAGAAACTTATACCCAAATAACGGAAAAAAAAAAACTTCGAAAAAACCGGTAAAACGTACGGCAAACTCGATTTAGTCACAACATCCGGTAATAATGATTTTTAAGACCTGAAACTATTACGTATTATTAGTATGAGTAAAATACGAGTTTGGTATCAACTTCAAAATGTTTTAATCATTTATGGGCTGAATAAAAGCTTTTGAAATTTTCGAAAATGACCATTTTTTTTTTTTGTTCAATAAAATGTTTTGTTTTTATTCAAAAATCTTTGAAATTTTTGGTGGCCAACATATAGTTTTATATGTGATCAATACACTTTTAAAAATTGAAATACAGACAACATTTGTTTCAGTCGTTTAAAAAATTGGAAAATTGGTCATAAATGTTGGTTTTTTTTTTTTGGAAACAATCCTTTATCAACACGATTCGACATGGGTCTTTGGATTCGACTGGTACTATAAGGGGTCTCAAATCCGAAAGTTCAAAATTGAAAAAGTTACGATCGAAAAACTAAGTCAAGGAGAAACGTCATATTTAATTACGGCCATCGCGTTGTCGCAGACACATAGATATAGTTTTTTGCCAATAACATCCGAAATAATGATCGAAACGGGCTCTTACACACTATTAGAAATCAAGCGAGAGACGCAGGTTCGATGGTTTCGAGTGATTTCGAAAATTGTCGAGCTAGAACTTTGAAATTTTCGAAAAATTTACCAGGACGACAACCCCACTCGGGAATCGTTTTTTTCCCGCGCAACGTTTTATCGTTGCTTTCAGAACCGTACGCTTCGATCGCGAATCAGTGCCAACCCACCCGAAGCGGAGTCGCCGCTCCGTTAAACCACTGTGCTCGCTATTTTTGTTATTATAACAACGACAGCGACAATCGCGGTGTGGGTAGGCCGTAAATCACGGGGAACAATAACGCAGTGGAACGATAAATTCCTGGGCCGAAGGGGATGTTAATTTGTTAAAGTAAAATTCGCGGTGTACGGACCGCAAATGGCCTGGAACGTGAAACGCATTGACTGTAAAACGACTGGGGAAAAAAAAAATATAAATACGATAAATGCTCGAAAGTAGGCACCGACCGTAGTGCGCGATAGGGAAACAAAAACAGTGTAAATATCTTCATTCCTCGATCGTCTTTGTTGTCCGATTTGGGACGCGATCGCCGTGTTGGCTCCGAACCCGCGGACGTTTTGATTTCAATCGAGTTTTGTTTTCCGCACTTTTTGAGCATCTTTTACTTTCTCGCGATCCGAACAATCCTAACCTTCTGCGTTCGCACGATTCGCTCAATAATTTCCACACGTCATACTACAACGGCCCAGATATTTTTCGTTCCTGAAATCGTTATCTTTCCGTCCGCGGATGTTTTATTTTCCACGGTTTCGCAGGCGTCCCGCGGTGTCGCAGAGACGAAAAAAAACGTGTGGGAAACGAGACCGCGTTGATAAACCACTGTAGCTCAGGCTATATCGCGAACAGTGTTTTTTTTTAAACAATTTTTTTTAATTAGAACTCACGGGGCCGCAGATAAAATGAAAAGGCCGGACGGAAAGTGAGATTTTTTCTCTCTCTTTTTTTTTGTTTTTATCATTGTTATTTAGCGCTTCGTGCCATTAGTAGCAGCGCGTTAAAAGGGTCCGGCGCACCTCGCGCACTCACAACGCATTATTTCCGTATTATTATTACGTGGAAACGCACATCACGCCCTCGGAACGGGCTTTGGTCGGACCGAAGGGATCGTCTAGTCGTATGATATCCGACGATACTTCTATCCAATCGATTTTGGTCCGTAGGCCCGAGCCAGATGAGGGTTTAAGCACCCAACTTTTTGATAAAATACGCGGATCGGCCTGTCTTATGGGGGGGCTGCTCAATACTACGAATCATTAGCGTCCCCCGTAAAAAAAAAAAAAATGTTGACTTCCAAATCGTGTTGAGTCGTTGATTCGCGCTGAAGATGACAACATAGTTGTTGAAATATGTATACGCAATAAAAAGTGTATCATTTTTGTGATTTCGGGTTTATTAAATTTAGTATAAACAGTCACAAGTGCTCAAATTTTAATTTTAGACTTCCAAATCGCTCTGCACACAAATTATTTTTGTAAAAGCGCCGTTATGACGCTCTCGCGTTATTACATACTGCAGAGTGAAACGAAGGTATTGGTTTTCACATGTTTTTTTATTGATTTTTTACCGCTACGTATGTGATCACGACGACTTCTTCAATAGTGCTCCGACTCTTAACGTCTAATGACACACACGTGTAGACACGGGTGGTACTTTGAGGGGTCGTAGACTCCATAAAATTAAAAAGTTACGAAACTACGGGAAAAACGTTAAAAATTACGGCAAACGTGTTTTCGACATGATCGATTTGGATTTTATTCCGCGACAACGGTCGGAATAAGCTGAAACCTTCACGTGACATTAAAACCGGTATGATGCAGGTGCGACGCGATTTAAAAAATTTCCGATGGAACTTTGAAATTTTTGAAAATTTTCATTTTTTTTTGTTAAATTTAACGCAGGGTTCCAAACGTTTAGAGACGTTTATGCGACGAAAAAAATTTGAAAAATATCCGTAGTCGCAATTTTTATGTTTTGGAATATTTTCGAAAACTGGCCGTGCCTGTGATTTATTTTCGGAAAACGATTCGCGCTACTTTAGTACGATATGGATTTATTTTATTTTACATTCTCGTCGAGTACCTAGTAAAAAAATGAAAAATGTCACAGCGGGGCACCCACAAAGAAGACTATATTCCGAATCCAAAACTTTACTTCACACTGTGCAATTATAGACCGTACAATAGTTTTACACTCGTGCATACGTAGAACTCGTTTATAGAACTCGACTATACACGTGCTTTAGGTGTAAAATAAAATGTACGGTCTCGCGTCTTCGGAAATGCGAAAAATCGATATTACACGCTGCGCGTGTAATAATCGTAAATGATCTCGATAAAACGGCATGTCGTAAAGACGAAAAATATTATCGTACCGAACACGCGCGCAAAACGGTCAAGTACTAGTAACCAGACTTGTGCCGCCGACTTTTGCCGTAATATTTTGCCGAAGATCGCCGGCAATATTGTGAAAAATAATAATACGACGACGCGTCGCTAGTACATGAACATACATGAGCAGATACGACTTGACCGCTACGTTTTGAACGAACTACTTTAAACAACGCCTACTGCGGAACGTATTTACCTGCGGAACTTTACAATATAGTATTGTTTAATAATTACTAAAAAAAAAAACCCGGTTTGTACAGCGCGTATTTTACACGATTTCGATACACACTCCTCCCCGTTCGGTAGGCACCTACAAAAAGCGGACTTTAAAAAAAATTTTTAGTTTACAAACTCAACCGAACGAGTTTGCTTAAATTTACATTCTACTTTGTCAAACGTTTTCGTGTTGACGAATATTGAAGTTTTGAAGCACCGCGCGTGGTGCGATCGAAATAATAAGCGATCATCAAGAAAAATCTTCCGCACTCGACGTTTCGGAGTTTAATTGAACTGAGATTATATTCCACGCACATTGATAATGTTTCGATATTAAACTGCGGCGCAAAGGGACTTACCTGTCGGGGGTATTCGCTTGTCGCAATATCGACAAAATTCTACCTTTCATGACATCTATAAAATGTGTACGGGGACGATGGCGAACACTATTATTGTTACACTCACCGAAGGCGCCGTTTTTACGAGAGTTCGGCAAATAAATGCCCGTCGGTATTTCGGTTCACATCGTGTGTATAATATGATTTTCTATTCTACAAAACGTAGGTTAAAACCGAATTAAAAAAAAAAAACCGCGTGTAGTGTAAGTACTTTCAGATAAAACTTTAAACCGCGCACAATATTATATAAATCGTCTTATTTGCACGGGGGTTCGGCAATACGTGGACATTATTTTCGGACGTTATATATTTTGTAACGTGTACAGCGTGTTGTCTAAGCGTGTGTGTCCCCAAGGGTACAATTTTTTTTTTCTATTTATCTTATTTTTTTAATCCGATTTTCGCGCAAACTGTTTGCATTATATCCCGAATAAAAGCGAATTAGATTTTTAAACAAAAAAAAAAAAAACCCCGGATCAGTCTAGGTCGCGCGGGTAGTTGAACGGGGTAGTAGCGACTAAGCTTTGCGTGGTTCCACTGGTTTGGAAATCGATAAATCAATTGCCTTCGAAAAAACGATTCTGAGCGAGTTCAGTACACGTCCTGGTAAAAATCGAATTCAACAAAACATCTAAATAACATCGTTTTATCGATACGTTTAGATATCTAATGCGAAGATTGTATCGCGTTTACGACGATGTGTTTTTTCTGTGAACACTTTTCACCGTACAAGAATCGCTCCGGTATCGAAAGTCAGCTTTTTTCAGTTTTCGAAAGGTCTATGACGGGTGAACGTTTTTTTTTTCTCTCAAATCTGAATCGGTTGAAATGAAAAAACAGGGCGAAATTCAAGAAAACTCTTCTAGTAACCGACACCTTTTATTAAAATCTTTTGAACTGGAAAACTAAATTTAAATTTTTCCCGTCAAACTACAAAAGTATGGAAATTTTCGAAAAGTTCTATAACGCATAGGTAAAAAATGTTGAAATAACTCGCGCCAAAATCTTAGCTACGTATCGCGTTTCAACCAGTTTCGGTTATTATTATTACGATTGTCGAACGACGTCGACTGAGAATAAAAATCAGATGTCGGGCCGATTTCCGTACGACATTTTTCTCGTGGAATTTTTTCGGGATCGGACCGGTTTTTTTTTCGTGCTCTAATAAAACAGTTGGTACGTTTTTGTTTTGTTTTTCCAACGAAATCCCCCCGGCGATTTCGAATCCGTCCGACGTTTTTCGCGGGCCAGCCGTGGTAGCGGATAATTTTCATCGTCAATCAGCGGCGCCGGTTTCCCGCGGGCCATAACGCGCGCGCGAAATCCGAGCCAAACGGACGTTACCCCGAGCCCTCGCCCCCCGGATTCGAGTGTTTGTTGGCGCCGGTCCAACGAAAACTCCCCCCGGGTGTACCGGAATCAATCCGCTAATTACGTTCTCCCCGGAAAATATGGACATCTCACATGTCAATGTGAGATACGTTTGCTCTGTCTCTAACCTAATATAACCGAGCTTCGATGCGTTAGATTTCCCGTCGTTTTCGTCGTTTTTCTTTTAAAAAATAAATAGTACGGCTATGCAGATATGGGCGCGAAAACGCAGCTCGGACGTTTGTCTCTGGACCGCGCAAAGAGCGATCACACAAAAACGGATATCGTCGTACAAAATGAAACGTCGGAAAACTTTAAAGTCCGAAACTCGTTTTGCCCGCGTGACAACCTGCGACGCGAGTCGTTCTTCCGGAGTATGAAAACACGATGTTCCTAATTTAATGCCCGACATAACTCAACAACTCATAACACCATTGCGAGGTCGGTGATATTGTACTGCTTAAAGTGATAAATTTCGTTTCCCGATTTTTCGGAGTAAAACCACGCAGCAGTATTCGCATACATGGGTATTGAATCAATACGGGTGTGGTAACTTTTGTGTACATTAACTATTAAAACGGATCGTTACATAATACGCAACATTAAAATTACAATATGCAGTGCATAATATGTTAGTAAAAAAAAAAGGAATGCATATTTTATACGTTTTGTCTCTCGACGACAAAGTGTTTGCACTTTTACACCTAATAAACGCATCGCGTATTCAATACGATATTTTCGGATTTTCGAGCGAACACACGCGCTTTTCATAAATATTTAAAGGCGCGCGGATTTTTCGGAACAAACGGTTTCGCCGTGGGAAATTCTTAAATCGGTTTAAGCTGCTGCTAAAAGCGTCTGGTTTCGCGTTTATTAAACTTGCACGCGTTTTCGGCTACGGTCGACAGCTCGTCGAGTTTCGCCCTCTTTTCGACGTTTTTTATCATGTACCAAGTACCTATATAGTGTCTGACGAATAAAACGCGGCGTTTATTGCTAACCGATCACCGGAAAAAAAAAATAGATTTCGAAAACACTCAAAAACGAGATTTTGATAAGACGTTACGAGCAGTGTTCGTGTGCGGTTTGAACATTGTTATAACGGAGTTTGTTTTTGATAAATACTCGTTTTCAACACTGTCCACTATGTCATTTTACATTCGTATAATAAGAGGCTGCGTGTAGTTACGGGAAATCGATTTCGACCAAATCGCAATCAAACGGCTAAAATACGAAAAAGGAAAATAACAAAACGATAATTTTGTCCTCGTTTTAGGTGTATTATAAAAACATAATATTATATTGCATCCTCGTGGGGTGCACGGAAGTCGAGAACATGGAAACGGATAAAAAAATGTACGAGAAATTTATACGGCAAACAAAACAAGCGTATTTCGCCCGTTCGAAATAAACGTCGTCGTGTTTTCAGACGAATTCGCACTGGAATCGCATACTACACAAGGGCTGTACATATGGCGTAACTATTTTTCATAACACGATTTTGGAATAAATCTCTTAGTATTCTAAAGCGTTACGTGCATAAACGTGTTGGGATACACGAAGATCGCGTAGGTTTCTAAAAAAAAAAAAAAAACATTTAAAGTATCACGTCTTCGATTAATCACATCAAAAACATTCGGACATAATATATGATAACAAACCTAACCAGCAAGATCATCGACTTTGAAAAAATATACAAATTACTACCGATATAACGTAATATTGCATCCAAACCTATAGTCCGCAACAGGAAAAGTGTGGCCCCTGTGCGACCCGTTGCCGCTTCCGTGAGCCATTGGTTCTCAACATATGCCGCATACTGCGTGGCTGCGCCACTTGTATAATACACATTTTATAAAGAAACATAGTTGATATGTTTAATTTTGGGGCACCTTACCGGCTATCTACAGCAGCTGTCCAGACTATATATAGACTAAAAAACCAGTTTTTACCGGAGTGTGTGGAAGACAGCTGCAAAACGTACTGTGGTAGGGATACAGTGATGCACATAAAGACCCTCGTCTTTTATCGTTCAGTCTGTTGTTCACTGTCCGTTCGTAAACAACAATTTTTTACGCTACTTTTTCTCCTCCGTACCCGTTTAACGTTACCGTATAATTATTTAATAATGTCGTTTGTCGATAAAGATACCAGAGTAAAAAAATTATTTATATAGTGTGAATATATATTTTTAAAACAACTGTCAGAGAAATCGGATTTAACGGCTGATTTTTTTAAAAGTGCTCACAGCCCGAGCTTGTGGAATCGTACTGTAAAACGAATTTGTGCTGAAGCGAGAAAAAGTGATGATCCACAAACACCAGATGCGAGTCCTACGTTTATTTCTCCGCGTAAAGGATACACAAACGCGCAAAAACGGTTTCAGAGCTTGATGATTTTGATTCCGATATCGTGAGAAGGATTGAGTTTTATGACCGGGGTGAGTACCCAACTGCTCAATTAATCTCCTAAATGCTGTAAGAAAAAAAACAAATTATACCGGGTGCGTTCGATCGATGCAAAGGAGGCTCCTTAAAAATTTAGCTACGAGAAATGCAACGACGGTCGTTTGTTTTTAATGGAGAGGAACGATATCGTCGCGCTTCGGTGTAAGTTTTTAAGGCAGATGCTGCGAGAAAAAAAAGACGATCGGCCTGTTGTTCGTACCTGGACGAAACGCGGGTAAGCCAAATCGTTCACGCACGCCATAGTCAACCTTATTCAGCATCTGCAGAAAATCAACATCATTTTTGAATCCCAAACTTGTATAATATTTAACATGTTTCACCGGGCAAACGAATTTCTATAACGCGCGTATGTATAAATAATTGTTGTTGGTGATTTTCTAAAACATTTTTTCGAAGAAGAACGAAAGTATATATGATAATAATTGTTTTCACTCGACCGCTTGTCTTCGTGGCAGTTCGTCGAGGTTTTCGTGCACCCACCTGTTTATTATGGTTATTTTTTCCGTAAAAAACAAGTTCATAACAAAATATTACGATTGGATACATGCGAGCCCCGCTGCCATATTTCAGGTCGAGCACGGGAACGGTTTCGCCGTTTTCCCCCATAACATTATCGTACACCCTTCCGAACTGCAAGTTTACTCGATTATTTACTTTGATTTCGTGTGCGACGCGATGAATAGGAAATATTTGATAGTTCGTCTGTTGTAAAACCTCTAGAGCGAATGCTATTTGTTGTGCAATATTGATCCGACGGAAAATGCGAGCCCGGTTTGCGCGTTGAAAAGGTAGTACGTGGTATTATGAGTCGTTATAAGTTATAATAATCGCTGTGCACAAAACGTAATTCAAAGTGTTCATACAACCGAATTCGATCTATACGAGCCGTTCGTACTGTGTACAAAATACAGGCGGTAGCGATGCAAATATTATAAATGGGCATTTTTGCGGTGTTCGAAGTCGGAAAGAACGCTATTTCAACGTTTAAAAAACCGCGAGTTTTTCCGACGAGTTTTACGGCGGCAAAACGTTCGAAGCGTATATAGTAACCGATAAAAATTCGTGAACGACACAATAAGCTCTTAACGAAAAATCATCTTCAGTATTTGCAACAAGTTCCATCGGTTATAAAATTTTTTTGGTTTTGCAAGTGCATGGAAACGCAGTATCACATTAATGAGTATCGGTCGAGGTTTTCGGCACTAAAAATATTCGGGAAATAACGAGAACGCGGTCTTCATACGGACCACCGATGTGCAACGGACTGTTTTTCAAATTTTTTTTTTTAGGTTTTACAGTCCACGTAGGACGTTTGCATCGTCTATAACAGTTGTAATTAAAATGTGCGGTTCGATGATCCCAGTTCTCGGTAAATTAACTTAATAATTTAAAATTTTTCATTGAATTAACATTATTTTTTTTGTACGTTTTATGTATTGTAATTTGTTCTTGTACGGTCAATGATGATTAATAAGGTCGTGCCACGTTTCGGGCGTGAATTTTATAACGAATAAATGATACGAATTTTCACAGTGTCGTGAAAAACGATTTCGTACATTTTTTTTTCCTATGCCAAACTCGACGACGTAAAAAAAAAAAAAAAACTATCAAAAACGCGGTAAACAACAAGTATGCGATTAAATGCGCGTTTGTACCGTAATAGGAAACTGAGTTACAGAAGAGTTCATCGAAACGAATTGAATTAATGGGATAGTACAAACGAATAAATAAAATGCACGCGTCCGTGGATGCGACACTGTCGTTTGAAAGATCGATGAGCTCGCGCGCGTCCCCTGTACATTGCGGTAAAACAAGAGCGTTATTATACTGTGCATCACGCCTGAATTTTGATTTTTTTTTTAAACGTTCAACGGATAATCATCCGAGATTTGTGAACGCACGAAAGTATCCTATTTCCTCCTCAACCAAAACAGTCGACCCTAAAATCGAAAAACTGAACGTTCGGAAACCACTTTCGGCGTTCGACGCCCGAGGGAGAGACGAGACCTGGGGGCGATTCTCGCGGGTTCGTAAAAGTCAACAAAACAGTGGAGCGTCTACTCCGAGGATTTCTCGACTATCCGCCGCCGCCGCATTAAAATCGCAGCGGAAGCCTGAGGATTTCGGGAGACACGAAACTTTCGACCGTCAAAACTAGTGCAATCCGGAGTTTGCAGAGTGTAATCGATATCGTTTCAAAACATTGACGCAAAACACTTTATACATAATATTATACTTTGCACGCAGTTCGGATCGCAGTCGAACAAGTTTTTGCGTACGCAATTAAAATCGAAACACACCAAACGTTTATTAATGTCGAACCGCGCGCGCTGTCCGGGTCGCGCTGTCCGGGTCACGCGACAGGAGCGGGGAGGGCTGTTATGAATACGCGTTACTAGTAGGTACTGACCGTTTCACGCGCACGATAATGTTGATAAATCGAATAGAATGAAACGGACGGCCGTCGCGCACTGTCGGCAATGTTCGTTGAGCCAAAGGGATCCGATATCGTACACGTGTAATAATTCCATCTCTTGCTCATCCCCCACGCGCACAAACAACCCTATGGAGGGGTTTTTTATTTCATACCATCAAATCTTCCCTATTCCGATGCCCTCGAGGGCCGTTCACTCTTCTCCGGTCACGTTTCGTTCGTATCGTTTTAAACGTTTTTTTTTATTTTTAAACCTCCTGGTTTTTAAAACGGTACCGCAAACGCACGAGAACATTTTCCAACTGCGTTAGGACGGAGTTCTACAAAACGATTCGCGCTACAGCACCGATGCACTGTTGCGCGCATAACAAGTTTCAAACCTGCCCGGAGTAGTTAGTTTCTCTTTTGAAGGAAACGTTGACGGGGGATTTTCGCTCAAAGCGTATTAAACAAAACGCACACGTTTTCGAGCTTAGTTTGCACAGTACGGAGGAGGCACGAGGCGATTTCCGGAGGAATCGCAGCTCCGACTGGGGTGGAAACCGCGTATGCCGCCGTCCGGTAACACTGACGGACCGGATAAACGCTATCGAAAAAGTGTACGCACCCGCCGAAACGGTGAAAAACAACGATGTTCGGATTCGATCATCGGTTTTGAAATATGCTGAAAACGCCTATGCGGCACACGTTTCGGTATTTTTGTGGCACAGCGTTATTCATTCTCATCTGCAGAAGCCGAGGACGTGAAAAAAACAAACATTGGTGACGTTTTGGTCGATAGCGGTTACGACGAGGGATATTATTCCTTTTTTTACCATCGTCTCGCGGAGTGCAAGAGACGAATGGGGCGAATTCGTCCACGGCGCGCTTTTTAGTTTCACGCCCGCCCCCCGCGCACATATGTTGTTTGTCCGACAAAGTTTTCAAAAGTTTCGAAGCGAACGTTCCCCGACGTGTAAATTACTTTAGCGACGCGTACGTTGATGGCCGCAAGTGTACGCGTATAAAATCAATCAATAACTTCGGGCCACAATAACACAACGATCGTAATTGATTACGGTACGGCGAATCGGATACTGTACTGTTCGACCGCGAACGCGCGCACGCAAAACGCGCATAGCTGTTCGAATTATACCTCTCTCCACTGTTCAGAAAAAGTATAGACCGTGTACCGGATTTATTTTTCGTACGGAACCTATACCGCGTAAATACTAAAAACTTTTTTTTAAATAAAAAACGTACGTCATGTACACCTACCTACAACGACTGAAAAAAGTTTTACCCACCCGGTATGATTTTCCTTAAAAAATACGAGGGATATTATGGCGATATCCTGGGATAATCGTATCGGACCCTCGCGTCTTAAGAACAACAACAGCCCTATCGTTACAGAGACATTGTTTACATTACTCGACGGGTGTTATATGCAGTCTGACGAGGAGCCGACTTGAATGGAGAAAAAACTTTCTGAAAAGAACGACTATGGTCTATCGCAAACGCCTGAGGAGAAAAGACCTATGACAATGAAAGGGCATTGCCGCAGCTTTGGGAGGAGGACCCGACACGGAAGAAGACACTAAACAGAATACAAAACACTGGTAGGACGGCGAGAAATATGAAAAATGGGGAATAAAAGAGGATGGCGAATGGAGGCGGGAAGCAGAAAGCTCTGCTTCGCCTGGTTGCATGCCCATGCTGTACTATACCGATTAAACGCACAGCGGAAGATTTTTCGACGGTTAACGATATTTTAGACGAAGTGAAGTTTGAACACCGACACGACGAGAAGGAGAAAAAGAAGATCTTTTACCCGGCGGTAAAATATACCGAGGATAGTTTTACCGCGCCGGCAAAACTATCCGTACGATTTCATCCGACTTGGAAAGTCTCTCGTTTTTATCCCCGTCCGAGTTGTTATTTTTCTCTTGGCCCGGTGGCGTTTCGAGTGGGTATATACCGACAGTTTTCTCGCAACGATATCTCGCGCTGTCGGGCTGCAAAAAGACAACGACGGGGATGAATACGACGGACAGGGGGACGAGAACGAAAGTCGTCCGCCTTTGTTCGCAAACTTTCGACTCCTAAACTTTTCTCCGTAGTTTCCTCAGCTCTCCAACGACCCGTCAACGCGTCTGAGGAGCACGCGATGAAAAAAAATAGACGTCTTATCAACAGCTAACGAAGAGACAACGATGATTGATAGACAAGTATTGTTTTATCACCGGCGGCTATTGTGTATATCGCGCGCCGGTAGTAAATACACAAACCCAAAGTATACACAGGTCGATTTCGCTGACGTATATATTTTCGTTTTGAGTTGAATCGCGTCTATCATGGGTTGTTATTTATTTGTTTTTTCTGCACGAGGGAACCAAAAAAGAAACGGTTGCCAGGATTCGAAGAGGAGAACGAAACAAATGTATCACGACGGTCGCCGCAGGTGTGCGCGTAGGGTGTGCGGAAGATCGAGACGAGACACGCAGGGAGGTGACGGTGGACGACGCCAAATAGCTGGGAGGATAAGGCGAAAGGAGGAGACGATTATTTTTTTTTTTTTCACGAATATATTGATCGAAATTAAATGAATACAATTGTTTGGGGGATTCTCGCGAACTTCAAATGGTTTTTTTTTTTTGTGAATTACACGTCTATCAGTTTTCGGTAAATAATGAAACGCAGATTTAATTCGATACAGTTTTTACGGAAAACAACAGTTGACACGCAGATGAACGGCGATGAACCGTTCGTACACTCCGGAGAACATAACGAAATTTAACGCGAGTGTCGTCGGTGTTGCAAACGTAAGTGCAAGAAAGGCTTTTTTTTATAAAAAAAATCTGTGTTCTCTTGATTATCACACGAGTCGTAAGGCACTTTTAAAACACCGTGACTAGAAGTTTTCAGAAAAGATCATCGTGTTTGCTGGCGTGTCGAAAAATAAGTTGTACGTGAAAAAAAAGATACGTCCATAAGAAGTTTTAAGCGTGATTGTTATTGAGTCGGATACGTTTTTTCAATGACGTATCGAACCTCAAACTCTACTTCAACTTTTGCTATGTACAATAGGGATTTTTATATCGACGTTATATAGAAGAACTTTTCGCCACGAAGTGATTTAAAAATAAATACCGTCGGAAGTAAAGTAAGGTATCGGAGAGAGAGAGAGAGATGATAAACAGTTTTCAACGTTTGACATTATTACGTCAACAGTATTGTACTGGATTTTCTCGTACACGATTAAAAAAAAGTGAGTAGAGGTATAAAAAAAAAATTCTGTATCGATTGATTGACCCGCACAGTTTCTACCACTTCGAAATACAGTAGCATATTAGTTTGAGTTAAAGAATTCGCTTACTCTTTTGTTCGGACACATTTTGATAAAAATTAAAAATGTTTCGCAACGTTTTTTACCCGTTGGTCGATAACGAGTTCGTAACACAGCTATATTATATTGTCGACGCATTTCGCTCGCGTATCGAAAAAAATTCGTTTTTTTTTTCTTACGAAAAATTTAAAAAATGGCACTAAAAAGGACAAAAGGTGATGAACGTGTTTCCTACGATATATTTTGCCCACATTGCAGATGTCGCGAATTCAAATGCACACGGTGCCCAAACGCACTACAAATTTCGGCGTTAGGTACGATTTTGTCCCGTAATTGTTTTCGTTAACACGTCAAAAGAGCATATTTCTAATTTTGACAATGACGTTTTTAACCAATTGTTCCGAAAATGGCAGTCGTGTGAGCGAATTGCTCGTAGCGTCAACGAGTATATATAATAGATTACGCCGAAACCTAATGTAACATCGTGTTGCTGTGCCACCTACGAGAGTCAATGCAGATATTAATTTTAGAATCCAAACAAAATGAATTTTCTTTGTGTAATTTTTAGCCGTTTTGTAAATTATTCGTACAAATATCAAACGAAATACCTATAGTTTAAGTTACAAAAGTATGACAATATAGCATACCTACCTATTTACGTTTAAATTAAATTTCTTAAGTTTCACAATAAAATTGCATTGTTAAACTGTAAATGTACGTTTGGAACAACGTTGGTCATTATTAAAATCTCAAAACTACGAGTACACGTGATGAACAAGTTTAAAGTTTCAATTATGTTACGCTTTTGTACTGCAGTCTTATGACTGTTTTCAAAAACTTAAGCAACGAATAAAAACGTCTCCGATGTTTTTACTTCTGTTTGGATCAAATTAATATAATGTTAATTTTTAACAATGAGTTTTGCTCGTCTCGAAAAACTTAAGCGCCCTCGAGTTGTACCAATCGCCTACACGAGTTAAACAGGATTTTTATACCTTCCGCCGAAAAATTACTTTATAAATAATGCTATTTTCGTTAAAACTATAAGAACGTATTTTATCCGACAATAATTATCGTTTTTTAAACTCGAGTTGGTGGTATTAACGTCTCAAACAAAAAAACAAAGCGGATAGTTCGTCACATAAGAGTTTAACAACTAACATTGCTCATGAATTGACAACAATTTATTAAAAGCTGTCAAATTGTTCCAAATGTTTTAAAATTATAAAAATTTCCGACTGCGTTCGGTCAAAAATCGAAACACACTTTGAATACCCGCACGTTTGCGTTGTATTTTATACACGATTCAGAACATTTTAAAACGGTTTTTGACGACTATTCAGGTATTTTTACAACATCGATACGGTAATATTCGATCGTTTGTGAAATGTATACACATACCATTCGTTTTATCACTGCTTTTTTTACACAAAATTTCCACATCTACGCGCAAAAAAACAAAAAAAAACGATGCTATTTCGTTCTACCCGAACGATTTATACCGGGGCCAGGATTTCCGAGAAATTCTGCGACCTATAAAAATGGAACGGAATAAGGAATGGCTTCCTGGAGCGCTCGCCCCGGGAGTATATAGGGATATTTTCAAGACAAACATTACGAAAAAGTTCTGGATTCCACTAAAATGGCGCAGTACTCATAAACTTATCCGAAACAGTTTTTTTTTTTTTCAAACTCTGGAACATGGCTTGTTTTTACGTACACTCGGATTGAATCTCGTCTGTTTTAGAGTTTTAAAAGCACTTATCAACAGAATGCGTTAGAGTTTTGACAGGATTAATTAATGACGGTTCGGAGTTAAGTCGGTAATAAAACGAGCAATACAATGTTCCACTCACGGTTCAGTGTACACTTTTCTCGAAGCCTGTTTCTTAACAGTTATAAAAAAATACTACGTGCGGTAAACGACCTCCACTAATACGAGCACTCGAATTTTTAAATTAGACCACACTCACTCGGTCCAGTATTTTCCTAGCGAAACGGCTGATGTTGTCTCCAAGATGTAAGGAGTTTTTTTAGTTTGGAAAGTCTATATCCGTTACCCGGTAACGGACGTAAACACTTTTGAGTCAGGTAATTTTTTCAAAATTCGCGGTTGATAATGCATACAGATCTTCATCCAAAATTACAATATTGAAACCGTATAAAAAAAAAAGAGAGGCAATAAAAATGAAAAAGGTTTTGTTTTTTCCTTTTGGAACTTGACACTCTGAAATCACAAACAATGAACGTCTCACACCGCATTTGTGGCCTGAAAATATGATCCTTTGGGGGTTACCAACTGGATAATTGATAAGGAGGTAAAAATGATAAAAACGGTGAAAGTTGTAGTACATATTATTATATCTTGTAATATATATATTATACGAATTACAAAATACTTTTTACCACATTTCCCAAAATCAAAGCCGTAACGTGGAGGAAATGGTAAAAACCGACGAAACGGAGTATTGAGATGGGAAATGAATTACTGTAAATTTAATTGATCAAAAAAAATTAGATTAATATGTGTAAACGAAACACGCAGGAAAATTATAACACAACCGGCAACGAACGATCACATTTACGTTGCAGTTTTATTTTTCTTGTTTTTTCGCCAAGCCTATATAATACGGAACGCTTGCAGTTGTACCGGAAGCGTATTTCCGTTTCCTACTCGAGACTTTTCCAAAATTAACATTTACACTCAACATGATATAGAATGTTTAATTTTTTTTTTTTATCCCGACAGTTTAAGTAAACCGTTTTTAAACATCGAAAATTTTAAATTCCAAAAGCAATTACCCACCAATAGTATATTTATATGAGCTATGACAAAGCCTGTATTTTAGAGTCAAGTCAACCTGTGTACATCTTTTTGATTAAATGATAATAATTTATACGACGAAAGACATTTGATTTACCCATTATTATAGTATGGTTATTTTATTTTTTACAATATTTCTGAAAACTGCAGGCTGACTTTTCGTTTAAATTTTCGAGCGCAGTCGTCGCAACCAATGTAGGTTCTAAAAGATCCATATTACAAATGTTGTTCTAATCACTGCCTCGAATCCGGTATCGTTCAAAATATATAGCTGTCGACACAGCGAATCGAACCATTCGACATAAACACACATATTATTAATCATACTCGACCAAAAGATACGACGGGTCGAAAACTTATTCAACGTTTTATAAACACCACCTGTAAATTCGAAAAACGTTACGAGTGAAAATCTCGTAATTTAAAAAAAATCACGTTTCTAAATGATAATACTATTAAGGGTTTTCGTCGCACTGGATTTTATGACGGAAATGTGGTCTCGGAAAATCCATAAATTAATCGGGTTAAACACATCCAGTTATTATTCTGAAAACGGTTTTGATCTCGCTATAATGTCTACTATGTTTTCACCGGATAATTTTTGAAAATATTTTCGAAAGAAATCAATAACAATCGTTTTGTAATCGTGACGATCGGTTCTGAACGGCCGTAAAATTATGAAAACTTATCTACCCGCGAAATCGTCTTTTAACAACGACAGCGTTTATGTCTTTGATTCGACTTATCACAGTGTGTGAGCCTACCGATAAAATCACGATCACGGAAATACAAAATGATGTTTTTTTTTTGAAAACGAGACGTACAAAATCCATATTTTATACTGTTAGAACGAAAGTGCTCCCCAAAAACGTCCAACTCGTGACACGTTTCTCGATACAATCACGAGTTTTCAAACCGTTGAAATTCAGACTTGCGGTTACTAACATCGGAAGATCCACAAACGACGAAGACCGTTTTAAAAGGCTCCGAGTGTCAAGCTGCAGCTGTCACGCGCTCACGGACCCCGTCCGGTACTGTCAGGGAACGTAAACACGCGTACCGGAAAGGCGATGCGAACTTTTAAAAGCGTGTGTATAACGGAGCATAATTTACGAGCTCCATAATAATAACGTCAGCCGAGTAAAGGGAAACGTCGTCCTGCAGTATACGATTTACACAATATATACGTATATAATAACGATGGAAAAGTGGCGGCGATATTTTTACAACAGCCGATCGGATGCACATAAATTATTATACAGTCGACGTCACCGAGCCATAATAATTCTCCCTTTTTTTTCTTTCTTTCTTTAAACAGGTGCCTTTTTTCTTTTTTTTCGTATGCGGCGGTCAGCGAAAACCCGACTGGGAATTTTAATTTCGTATAGGTTGTTATTTTCCATCATAATATTATTATTGCACATTATTCGACGTGTGTCGGTGGAGCGCGGACGGCTCCGGAACTATCCGAAAAACTAAAATGTACAACGGTACGCCATTTGGGTCGTGGCCGGTCGCGCATTTACGATCCCTCTGTAGAGGGCAGTCAGTCCCGCAAGCAGCGCCGTTTATTTCTTCTGAATACGCTGTTTGTTTCGTCGGCAGGTTGAAATCTCGCGTGTAAATTTTCCAACAACACTAAACGACTGCTTTTTGTGTCGCTTTGCTTCACACGGAGGGCTTGAAAAATAGTTTACTACGAAAAATCTTTCGGACGAAAATCGTTCAAACTGTAGTTCGACGCCTGTGCGTAACAATATTTAAACGTATCTCTAAAAAACGGTTTTGAGACTTTAAAACAATCAAAATTGGTATTGCCCTTTTGCGCGGATGATGTTTACTGCGTTATAGTGCGCCGTGTTCGGAGTAAAAGGCCTAGTGCGCTTTACCGATAATTCCAAAAAAAACGAAACGAAACGAAAAGGATCGTCGGGTCGGTGCCGCGACGCGCTCGCAGGTGGTATCTTCTCTCATCGCCGATTCTTCTTCTCTCGGTATCGTTTTCGATTTATCACAATGAAAAGAGCAAACCGATATATATATCGTACGTACACACGCGTCGAAGAATTTCCACCCCGAACGGGGGGTGTGATATTATCCTTTAAGGCGAAAAAAAATAAAAAAATATAGCGACGGGAAAAGGCGGTAAAAAAAAATCACCGCAGTCAAGTCAAAACCGAATCCCGCGCCCCGCCGCGGTCCGCGGAGTGATTGATGGCCTCGTCCGCGTTCGTTCCCATAATAAACTTTTATCTTTCGGTCGGGCGAAAAAAAACAAAATTTTTTTTAAAAAAAAAAAGACCGGTAAAAAATCGCGTATATATATATATATATAGTAAATCCGGTAAACCCATCCCTAATTACGCCATAATGACTCGAACGTTTCAACTCAAAACCCAATTAATTTTAGCGCTTGTTAACATCGTTTTCCGCGCGCAAACTATACCAACTATGCCTACCTTATTTTTTCATGTGGCGTTTTCATTATATTCCGAGTTTCAACGACTCATCAGTTAACGTCGAGAACGTCCGGAAAAGAAAAAAAAACTTCTCAAACTATTATTTTAATTATACCGTTACCGTCGCAGTACAACGTTTATATTTATACCTGTATAATAGGCGAACGCGTGCAGACGCAAAGACTCGTCAAGAGCTGCCGAACGAAAAAAAAAGCTTTATGGTATTTCTATTTTACCTACCGAGGAATTCGATCGCAAATATTGTTTGGGGTCAAAGCATCTCTACGTAAGAGCAAAAATTTTTTTTTTTTCTGTTTCGACATTCGCTTGTACACGGTAAAATTCCAAACTGGGTGATTTGAAAAACACGAGTACAGTCTCGTCGTATCTACAGGGGTTGTTGCGCCGACAGAGATGAGAAAAAGCCCGATCGGTAATCATTGAAAATCGCAGAAATATTTAAACTATTTTGACGGATCACGAAACACGATGATCGCCGATAACCGATTCACGAAAAACAAAGTTGTTGTGTTCACTCCGTCGAAGAAGAACCGATCGACATAGTTTTTTTTCGTATAGTAAGTACAACGCGTTTTTAAATTTTCAAAGAATGGCCGAAATCGGGCGTTCTCGTACAGTAATAAACGACGATCATTTCGCACCACACTGCGCGTTTTCTTTTTCTAAATTCATAATACGTACAAAAAGTCGTCTCTAAAAAAGTCGTTACTCCCGAGACAAAAGAATAAATGACAAACGTCTGTCTCGTCTGATCAACACTCATGTGAGTGGATATCAATCGCAAGTTTTTATATATATATATAATATAATGTATAAGATTTAGTACGTCGAAACGTGAAAAACGGTTATAGTAAAACGATGGAACTTAATGACAAATAAGAGCTAAAATCCATAGGAAAATCAATAAAACCAGAAGAAATGTTTTAAATTCGTAAAATGTAATTACCAAACAAATACAATTAAAAAAAAAGAACCGATATTTTGTTGTTCTCTGTGTTGCGAGAAGTATTGAAATGCGATGTCGGGGAGTAAACACATACAATGTATAGTACATCACACGGTGGATGATTGACGGAAGATGATTATTATTTTAACGTCGGTATGAAAAATGATTGTTAAAAATCGTAATCTTATAAAATTGAATTTTACCCGGAAAAAAACTTTCCAGCGACGCATAAATGAGATTTTGAATAGAACTTTTTTTTAGGCAATTTTACTTTTTACCCCACCCTACACGTTAGTGATTCACCCGTTACTATAAATATTACGAATTTCTATAAACAGTTTATGATTCCGGTTTAAGCGTTTCAAATTATATTCTCGACGCGCGAGTGTAATTCATACTGAACTCAATAACTCAATTGTTCATCATCGTAGTGTTGAAAACCCGTGTTGTTAATCTTTCATACAAAGTTTTTTTACGAAATTAAAATTTTCCCTGAGAAAACTAACTGTTTTTATTACACTCGCAGCGCAGGCACTATGTTGAGTATACATTTTTACGGCGGAGAAAAATGAATTTTAGTAGCTGTGATGTTTTTAATTATTCCGCGGTCTTTCGCGTAGCAGTTTTTCCGGATAAAATCGTTTTTGTTAACCGGTTTGTTATGTTTATGCGAATAAATTGATTTCCAAAGTGAAATTCATGATATATTATTATACGAGTGATTGTTTCTGTACGGTATTTACGTGTAGTAACACACGGACGAACGAATAACGTCGGTTTTTTCAAGTTTTCATCATTTTCAAGTGTTTATTGATTACGGACGAAGGTTGAGTTCAGTTTACAAGGTATTTTAGAAAAAAAACAAAGCCGATTCCCCGGCGTAACTCGGTTTCAAAAACTAAACGACAAAAATGTAAACCGTTCATCATCACATCTGTGCGGCCGTAAAAATCACTACTATAGTCGTTAATGTAGTGTCCACGTAATTCATTATGGCCGTCTGCTGCAGACCAGCGCAAACGTAACGATAATAATAATGATATCGCTGAATTTAAAAAAAAACGTTGTTTACGGCTTTTCCGCGGCTACAAAATCGTAATATTTTACTACCGCAGTTGTACCCGTCTCCGACATTCCGACCCTTCGGGACGTGGAAACACGTGAACAAGCGCGTTTGGTATCGGAAAAATTCGAATAAAACCCGCGGGTTTTATAATTTCGCGTGTCGTATATTTTTTTCATTCGCGGAAACGTTTTTTTATCAATTATTATTTTTCGACGGCGTATACCGCCACCAAACTACGCGTTCTGAACGTAAAGTCCGACGGTAAATCATGATTAATGAACGTTTTCGTGTGTGTCGGAGTGTCGGCAGTGATGATAATAACATTATACTGTATTATTATACTGTTCGTACCAACGTCCGTATTTGTTTGATAAATAATATAATCCGTCGGACGCGGTTTGGCCGAAACAGAACGCCATAATTAACATAACACTGTATAGGGCGTCCTATTTTTATTATAGGTTTTCGGGGTATCGTGCGATCGTTACGGGAACGGATAAAAAACGCTTGTACAGTCTAGTGGGAAACAATAGACGAAGAAAAAAAAGAGTGTCGACGGCTTTTGGTGTGATCCGGCGATTCGCACGTCTCGTTGACGGGATCTAACGGGTATTTTTTTTTCAACACGATCGCGCGATTCACACTTTGATTTTGTTCGAAAAAAAAAAAACACGGATCGTCTGTAACGGACTGATATTTTTTTAATCAAAACAACGCTGTTGTAGAAGCGGTTCGCGAAAAGTCTACTCGGTGCGATGCTGCGGACTCGTGAAACGTGTCTCTTTTCGGGTTTCGGGCGAAAAATGGCGACGTCTCTTTGACTTTGATTTTCTGTTCGAAGAACAACTCTCGCCCGCGCGATACCCGGATAATAGCGCGCTGTCGATCGCTTGAACGGGATCGCTTTTTGCTTTTTTAGATTCGTCGAGGAAGCTATTGAGATTTTACGAGACTTTTGTATTTTTTTTTCCGCGCCGTGTGTTGAAGTCGTTCGACGACCGGACGACAATCGTTGCGCGCGGACAAATAGAGTGGTTTTCCATTAGCCGCTGACGTGCGGAACACCACGTCACGGCAAAAATACGTGCGCGAATCCGTCAAATCGTCCGCGGAACTCCCGGGGGAGGGAACCGTGCATCGACGACAACGCGACAAACGACAAACGTTACCAAATTGGGATCGTTTTTCTCGAATTCGGTCGCGCGACGTTCCGAGGAGGATCGAACCGACCGCGGGAGAAAACAATCGCCACACACCTCCACACCCGAAAATTTTCGAAAATTCCGACTGTCAGAGCTGTACTACGTCAGGAGTTTGTCGGAGTACGGTTTTTAACGAATTACGCGGGTAGCATTCATTCGTATGCGGGGGAAAAATTTGCTACGCCTGCTGCGACGTTTCTCCGTTTTTCCGCGGCTACGTCGCTCGTTTCGCACGTAAAATGAAGTCACGTTCCGTAAACACGACCGATTTTCGGCCGCGTTGACGTGCCGAAAAACGTACTGCGCCGATACTCGTGTTCCTTTACTACGACCCCGCGATAACCGGTGCGTACAAACTAGTCGCCTCCCAAAATATACGAATCGTCTCCCATCCTCCTTATTCGTAGACAAAAACATAGGTTAACGTACACTGTAAGTCGCCTCCGATGACCGGGTAGCTCGTAATTGTACAGGTACCGAGAATCGCCATACTACATCTCTCGTCTCTCGTATAGAATTATGTAGTATAAAAACGTCGCTACAGAAATAACTACTGTAATAGGTTTGCGTTTGGGCGAATAAAAAACGTGAAAATTCTCGAAACGTTTTCAGCGTTTAGGGTTAGACCGAGTAGCGTTAGGTGTCCGATAGGTTTTAGGCGGCTACTTCTATATCCGTTAGCGGAGCAAAGCGACGGCGCCGAGCGAGTGCCGAACGCGCGGTATTTCTGCTTGAATTCGTAGTTTGTGTAAAATACGGATGTTAAAATCGATTATGTTCCGAAACGGAATAAACGGTGCATTTCAATGGGAAATTATATTTTCTGACCACTAGAAAAAACGGGTCGTCCCGGGGTATTAAAGAATAAAAAAAATGGTCACGCTAAATCGCCCAAACACGTTGCAATTTTTACACACGTTTGGTAGTGTTCGGAACCGCTTGACACGTTCAATAACCACCTGTCCGGCCACCGGGAGGCGAAGCTACCAGAGACCGTTTTTCGACAAAAAAAACAATCAGGGTACGAGGCGCGTAAAAATTATTGACACTTTTTTTTTGACTCCGGGAGGCAACAACTGGTACGCGTCTACAGTTTGCGCGCAACATTAACTCGTGGAAAAAAAACCCCTAATCTAGAACCGCCGCCGCCGGGCGGGATCGACAAGCGCGAGGGGAGAACGGCCCCGGGGGTGGCTATACGCGGGGACGCGTCCCGGGGGTGTATTAATATAATGGGATTCGCGTGTTTAACCGCCGCTTGGGAAACCTTTTCGCTCTGAAAACGCATCGACCGGTTAAAACTCGCGGTGTCGGTATCGCTGAAACAAATTAAAAAATTATCGATCTGTACGCGACGAATGGTGTCAACGCTCAAAACCGAAACCTTCACGGGCCGACGTCGCGCCGACAGGGCGATTCCTTCGATCCCGCGTAAATTAAGAGAGCATAAAACGTACGGATGTCTTACCCGGTCCTAGAATGTCCGCTGCGTGGGTGAGATTTTCCGTGGATAGAAATTTCCCGTAGGAAAATCGTATCTCGTCTCTCGTGAGGGGCATCCTAGGAATGCCGTTGTATTCATAAAATGTATAAAGATCTGGAGTTGTCGGTCCGTCCTTGGTGGTAAACGGTGTCATCGACGTTCAAAACCGAAACCATCGCGGACCGACGTCGCGCCGGCGATTCGTGCAATCCCTCCGAACGCAAAACAAGGGATTATGATACGCGTTTCTCAACTGGGTACACAGACGATTGATCGACAAGCGAAACGTATTAATTAAGTCTCATTGGTTCAAAGCGAAAAAGAAATTCGTAATTCAATGATGATGTTCCGAGTGCTAAGCCACCGTTATCGACGCGCGATTATTCGTTTCCACGTGCGTACTTGCCCCAACAGATTAATTTCGAAGAATGATGGGCGCATAGTGTCGCAAAAACATCGGGAGAAATAGAGTTGACCGCGAGAAATGCATTATGTGATGCTGCCGTTTCGTAATAATCGTTTATCGAGTAAAAAGTACCTATACTACGATAATTCACAGTACCCGCAGACAAAATAATGAACGATTCCGCATTGTCCGCCATCACCGTTAAAACACTATGGTTATGACGGTAAACATATTATATTAACTGGTCGGCGGTCGTCAATGCGCGGTGTTATTTTTATTAAAGAACGTTTAAAAACATTTCGCTCTGTCGGTACGACCTGACTTTTGTAGGTTTTTGTACGCACGAATAAAATGACGAAATTGTGTTACGGCTGTGTTTCTTGTAAAAAATCTTTTTTCCCAATCCATGTATATATATGTAATTCGAATCAGTATACTCTATAAAAAAAATATTTTTGTTAAGAGAGGTTAGTCATACATGTATCGTAAAATTAAATTAACACTATTTACGTTTTAATTCACTGCAGTGCGTGTTCGCAGTCACGTCGTGTTTAATTAACACAGAAGACGTATATAAACTGTGGACGAAAGTTACTAATATACACGGAACGCCAAAAAGTTCAACTAAAAGAGGATAATTCGCGTTAGAGGAACGAAACTTTTCCCCTGCGGAGCGAAACTGCGGGAAAATGTTTCTGAGAAAAGCAAACGAGCTACGTACATCACGGTGTGTGTCTTTATTGCAATAATAATAGTTCTTCGTTTATCGCGTGAACACGGTTTATAACGAAAATCGTATGTGCAAATTATAGCGAATAGGTTGGCGATAAACAATACGTATTGAAACGTCTGTTACGAAAGTTTTGAACGCGGTAGCTAGTTTTGAGAAGTTTTTTTTTTTTGCATATAGGTAGGACATTTCTTAAATTTTCACTGTAAATATCAGCGTTCCCGGTAAACAAATACTTCGAGTTATTATGATATTTGAAACATTTCATTGTTTGAAAACTTTTTTTTTTGTTTCAGTAAAAATTGAATATTTTCTGTTTTATCGTGGTTAAATAATACGAATGATAATTAACTATGATCGCTGATATGCTTTGTACGACTTCAAATCGATAATGAAATAGGTAGGTACGTCCAAATGACGGTGATACTGAACGACATAAACAAGGTAACAACACACGACTCCCATAAGAGCATTTTAAAATAATAATAGTAAGTAGCGTTAAAATTTAAAAATCAATATTACTTATTAGCGAACGATTTGGTGTGTCTATCTATTAGCAGCCAGTACACGAGTTCTGCTATAATAGTGACCGGTTTTTTGCTAAACGATGCCCGCAAACGTGTTTACAAATGTCGAGCATACTTCCGAAAACGATAAAAAAAAAACGATCGATTCTTACACGACTTAAAAACAAAAACGAATTTCAAAAAAAATCTTAGTTACCCTCCAAGTGGACTTTCCAAACTTTTTTTTTTTTTCTAAAAGTGTTTATAAAACCCTAAACTTACTGTAAATTATAATATACACACACTGTGCAGTGACAAGCATGATGTTATTATACCTAATAATTGACGGCTCAAACACGTGATTTTGTTTTATGAAAAAAACGTATTGCGTAATGTCGTTGTTTCGCGTTTACATAATATAAGCTCATTGATTCGCGTAACGGTTCTTGCTTGTACGAGTTGTTTCGACACATATTTCGTCGGGAAATAAAAATAAGCGTTTTCTTTTTCTTCATCTGCGTATGACAGACAAAGTTAAAGCGCAGTATTATTAAGTACAGGTCGTAGAATTTCGTAAGAGCGGAAGAGTTTAGAGTAGACAGAGAACGCGACGGCTGGGGACGAACGACCAGGGGGTCGTACATAACGGACGATTAACTACTCCGATGGGAAAAAGTTTTGAAAACGGAAATTCCGAGTTGTAATAGGATACGAATAACAGATTTATTGCGTTACAGAGAATATTATTATACGAATAAAAAAAAGCGTCCGTCTTGTGTTTTTTTTGTTTTTCATTCCGCGACAGATATTTGAAAATTCGACGTAAAACTGACAGCTTGACGCGTGTAACACTTTAACGAATTGTGTTTACCGCCGGCGTGAACGCAGTGTCCCGAACAAGACGGATGATGTATATATATATACGGTAAGACCGATGTCGTTTTCAATTTTTTGACACGTTTCATTATAAATTTATCGTTTTTTCCCCGTGGATACGAACTGTCGGTCAACGGATATCGAATAATTAAAAAAAAAAACCTTATAAAATTGCTCCGTGGAACGTCGCGGCTGGTGTGTTATCGACTCGTTAACACAAACATTTCTAAGGTTTTTACACGTCTAAACCTCGGGGACGACTGCAGCTGTACGGGCGCACGATGTTTGTGCATTTTTCGAACGTTTTTAACACTAGTTCAACAGCAGGCCGGATCAGAAGACAGTTTTCCTCGGTAAAACATACGGCACCATCGCGTTCCGTCCACCTACCAGGGTTGTTAAACGAGACTGTATTGTTATTGTTTTTCCCCTCTCGAAACCCGCACCCTTACACAGAAAATACACAGTTTCTCGGAGAGAACATCGTCGTTACGATAAACGCTTGGCCGCGCTAAAAACGGCGGATCCCGTGCGCCGCGGAGACAAGAGGACGAGGGGAAGAAAACTTTCCGCGAAACTTTGCGATTCTCTGGGGTGCGGCGGCCCGAAGGCGGCACTTTAGTGAAAACGAGCTCCGACGTACTGAAAAAAAAAAGAAAAAACAACAAGAGATCTTACGGGAAACGGGAGAATGGCTTGCGGGCGTTCGCATTAAAATAAAAAAATTGCATTCGAAACACGTGGACGGGCGCTTAAAAACACGACCGTACGGTTAGGCTGCCGTGGTCGTCGGTGTATAAATCGTACACGATATACACACCACAGGGCGAGCACAGTGTCATGATCTTAATCTTAATTAAAATTCGCTGATCTTTATTTAATAACACGGCGACAACAACCGTTTGACATCACGATGATGACGTTCGTCGGACAATTTTCCAGCGAGCACCCGCTGGAGTTCACGCGCCATTGCCCGGACGTTCCCGAAACCGGAAAGCACGGTCTACCGCAGACATCACTCCGATCGACTTTTTTCTTTTTTTTGACGGACAGAGCCTACCCGTTGCTGACGAACCGAAGTCTAGGACACGAGCAGCTGTGTCGAAGTTTACTGACGGTTTAAGCGCGGTCTTAAATAAGAACACTCTCCGCCGATATAAACCTTTAAATCAATCACCGCGAAACTTCATGCTCGCTCTTCATCCTCTCTTCTTACAAGGCTCATCATACACACAGCGGTCCGTTCGTAGAAGAACCGCTCCTCTCCTCCACGACCTTTCCCTGTCCAACGCCAACTCCATATCCAGCACGGGACCCTTCGGCGGGGTTTACCTATACTAACCGACGTGTCGTACCGTGGTTAGGTCTTTTTCCCGTCAGGGACCAGTTTTCCGTTTTCTCAACGAGCGATTGGTGTTGCTGTGCTCCGGACCTCTTCTGGCTTGTCGCGGACCCGGGGATTCGCTCTGTATACTGCGCGGGTTTCGCCGATTACCGGGTGATAAAAAAATATGAGCGACAAGAAGAGCGGCGAGGTATAAACCGCGAGCGATGATGGCCGGCAATTTGTACGCCGCATATATATACGTGAACGGCTGCACGTGACTAGTAACTGCTACAACGGGATTCGCGAAAGAAAGAAGAAAAAAAGAGAGAAAAATAATAATAATAGCGACCGCCTGTTACTGAGACCGCCGCTTTACAATAAACGTTTTTGCGTTTAATTTACTGTCGTTTTACGATTACCCGCGTTCATACGTGACGACGGGCAATGCGAGCTAGTGAAAACAAAAAACCTGGATTGACGAAGTGGCCGGTTTTTGGAACTCGTGGTTCGAACGCGTTGTACCGTCTGAAAGCAACGATAAATCGCGCTGTCTTCGAGAGAAACGATACTGGATCGAGTTCAGCTAGTACTTAAACGTACGTGGTAAAAACCTGATTCGACGGTAAAAAATGGTCCGAAAATTTCAAACGCCGTATATTAAGATTATACATAAAATTTAAATAACGCGCGAAAATTTCAAACCGATTATTCGAGTAGTTATTACGGTTTCAGTATCAATTGTTTTAACCACATCATACCGTTTTTCTAAATTGTTTGTATACGCTTATTTTTAAAAATTTTCATGATTAGATGGGTAGCAAATTTCGTTTTACATCACACATTTAATTTCAAATTTTCTTCAATGACAAATTTATGTCAGAAATTTCCAAAATCGCTCAGAACGAATCGAAATTTTCACACGCCGATTATGAAATTTGTGAGTGCTATTCGAAAAACAGTTTTGAAAAACGATCAAACCTGCCGATTTCGGTTTATAGACGTTTTTAAATTCTGAGCGTCAGCAAAAACTGTATTGTTTTTACAATGATGTTTTTTTTCTTTTTTTTTTTTGGTGTCTCTGTGAACTACCTTAAGGGTCTAAGGAATAATCCGATTTTTACGATCGACACCTACAATGAAAGGTCTTTGGACTCTAAATGTACTTTGAAGGCTCACAAATTTGAATGTTCAAAATTTTAAGAGTCAACGATAAAAAATCTACGTCAAGTTTGACCAAAAACGTTACAAATTACGGCAAACGTGTTTTTAAACATAATCGATTTAGGTTTTTTGGCCATAACTTTCAAAATGATAGACGAAACTAGCTGAAATAAGTAAAAAGCAGGATTTTTCCAAGTTTCAAGTGATTTCAAAAATGTTTGAGCTGGTATAGAAATTTAAAATGTTCAAAAGTTTCACTATTTTCTTTGTGGTTTTTGTTGGACAAAAAAATTTAATTTTTGAGAAAAAGTTTTGAAACTTTAACACAAGGTTGTTGACCTAGTATAATATGTTACTAAAAAATTTCGAAAATCCGTATTGTCACAATTTTTGGAAAATGGTCTTTGATAAATTTTTAGAAATGTGTTATTTACGAATCGAAATCAAACTAATATGTTACCTATACGTAAAACAAAATTTTCTATCCGATAAATTAAATTTAAAAAAAATCCGCCCAATAGATTCCAAACGAGTGCAAAAAAAACTTTTGAAAATTGTGCAATTTGGTTATAACAGTGAAATTATAAACACTGTGTACTGCGTGGAACTGATACTAAAATCGTATAAACTCTTCGAGTAACGGTCCGAATGGTTTGAAATGTTCACACGTTGTTTACGTTAATATTTTTTACGCGTGGATACGTTTTTTCGGACCATTTTTATTCGGTAAATTTGATTTACGACGTAGACAACCGAGCTCGCTCAGGCCTCGTATCGTCGAAGGCCGTGATTATTTATCGTTGCGTTCCGATGGTAAATGAATGAGTTTAAAAAATGAACCACAACTTCTTCAAACTAGTGACCCGCCGGGCCACCCTACTACCCCCCAAAGCGTAGTCGCTACCCCGTCAGACTAGAATGATCCCTGATTTTTTCGTCACGTGGCCATACCCGAAAAACTGTCGGGAACTTACCGTTATCGTTCACCACGGTCTACCGGAATGAATTGAAACGGTAAAACAGGAATGATATTTTATACGCGTTAAAGAATCGCGAAAATTCGAGCTAATCTCTCTCGGCGAGACTGTGAAACGCGCGCGCGTTATGTGATATTCGGTTCACGTGCAGCTTCCAGAGAGGGAGCGTCCCTGATTAGATTTCGGCGTCGGATTAATTCTCCGTTTTATATTTTATAAGGGCGCGACTTTTCCAGTAACTATATACATTGTACTGTGTATTATATAGGTACCGAGTTTTTCCCACAATAAAACGCGCAGTCTTCGCACGTCGTATAGATAAATTTTTGCTTTTAACCGAATTCCCTAATCAGTTTTGAGACGACCGTACGATTAGTGAAAACGATCGCTCAATATTTTCCCACGGTTTTTTTTTTAATGTTTTATTAATTCGCGTAACGTTGATAAACGGCGGGCGGAACACGATTTTCCTCCACCAAGTACATATTACACTCCAACGAAGGCTTAACCCCGTTCCTAGCAAAATTTTCTCCAATTTTCAGACTGCACAGACGTCCAATGAGCGAGGGATTGACAACTTCACATCATTGAACTATCGTGAAGAGTTTTTTTTTTTTTTTGAGATTTATACACGTGGGTACTACAAGTAAATCACAAAAAATAAAACTGTTTTTGTTTTATATACACTAAGTAGTTCTTTTAGGTAGATTTCTATAGAAAAATCTACCTACTGTATTCGATTCAATGATCAGACGTTTCCGGATAATGTTTGTAGTTTCTGAGAAGATCTATTTTAAACTTATCACCGATTGGAGTCGTGTGGTGGCGAGTATTTATTAATTCAACAGAGCGCACAAACGGTGGAAACTTTTTGATTTCGGTTTTCTGAAAAATACATCTGAAGTTTATCTGAAGTCATATATCATCCGTTATTTTCGAAATCGATGGAGTTGTTTTTGAGAAAATTAACTTTGACGTTATCGCCGATTGTGTGGCGGTGGTAGATGTAGATTTGTTAACACCGCGCGGCAACGCATCGGTTAAACCGCGATTCTGTTTTTGGATGCATAAAGCTTCATATAATTGAAGTCGTTCACTTATTTTTAAACTCGTAGAGCGTATTCCTTGGGAGACAGTTAAGTCAAAAACGTTCGCGTTGTGTGGCAAGAAGAATCTACCTTCTGTAGTGCGCTGTGCCGACGGAGGTTTTTGTTTTTTTTTGTTGTTTCAACCCTTCATTCTCATTATATCGACGCAAAATAAATTACTAAACTCGACCAGAATCGTTGTTTCAGAGTAGGCCGTGACTTACCCAACGGATTTCGGTATTAAAAAGTCGTACACGTTCGAATAGGTACAGCTGAGTGACGAAACTGCCGAAACCTCGCACTCGAATGGTCCACGCCACTAAATCGCTACTCGCGACTGGGTTTTAAAACATATTTTTAATGCGTCACTCGTTTGAAAAAACATTTCGGCAACAATTATTACGAATGCCGATTCAAATCGAATACGTAACAACGTAAGTTTACACGATGATAATGCACTTTATGACGTTGTATAACTATAAAATACGAAACGCGATGTTATATCATTCAGTGTTGACGTGAACGATAATTATTCAGTCGGAGAGGTGCGACTTCGGGCGCGATCCGCACAAATTATCCAAAAGACATAAAAACGTAAGATATTTATACAAACTCCACTGCGAAATCTCCAGTTGCGAGCGGCCCCTAATAGTTTTTATATTGTTTACCCTTGTTAGCTGCGGGTAGGTACGTCGTGCGAACAATGCGCTGACGACAATTTAATTAAATAAGCGGCCCGAGAAAGCAGAGAATCAACTTGCAATGCTGTGTTTGTTTTATACAAACCGATCAATATTTACATTAACGAGCTTAAAATAGTACGTCGGTTCGAAAAGTCCAAAAAAAAATCAAATAAAACTATCGTTACGACGATTGTCGTCGTGCACAGTAATGATAGTTTTATTAATCATTGATATCATTAATCATTTCGATATAATGGCGTATTGAAGGCAGGTTAAGATCACACACGAACCACAGACAAAACTGTATAGTTGTGAAAAAAAAAGTCAAGCAAATTAACTGCGAACGTTTCTTTTGGCCGACGGCCAAAAAATTCAAACGCGTGATATCTTACGTCCGGGAGGAGCGTGGCTTCTATTTATTTACGATTACTCGGTTTAATTTTTGTTTTCACCCTAATTTTTGTTTTTAGCTGCCGGATCAAATATATATTTCATTGCCAATAAAGTTTTTGCGCCCGAGATAACGTAATTAATGGAAAACTTTTTCCCTTCCGAGTAAATTTATTCGAATTAACGGTTAAATACGTCCGGAGATAAAAATAACGCTTCTACTGTATTATTTTACTTATTGTTAATTATGAGCACTTTATTTAAATTGTTAAATTAAAATGTCACCCGAAAACAACACTGTCCGTCGTAACTGACGGTAAAATAACATTTTTCAATTAAAATTACGCCAATTTAACAGACTTAAATTATACATGTCCAGGAGCCGCGGCCGCGGTCGAACAAGATTTGTATAAAACGAGATAGTGTAATTGATTTTTTTGAACTAAAACAATTATTATTACGGTTATCTTATAAGAAGATCTCAAAACTAATTACTAATGTAAACTAAATCATGACAAACTGTTATTATAGACTTTAATATAGCCTTGCTGTTACAAACTGCTGTCATAATTTTTTTCAATTTTTTTTTTTTATTATTAATTTATAATAATCGCTCGACAAAAGTTTAGAGAAAAAAAATTGACTTTAATAATTGTGCTTTAAAAAACGATTTTCGAAAACGTAAATAGGGCCACACGTGTTGTTAGGTTTTTCAACTAGTCGCAAATGTTACTATCCGAATTCACTCGGCACGCGTTCAAGCGAGATTCAGTGAAACATTTCCGAAAACAGAGTACACCACTAAAATCATTTAAACTATATTATACTATGTACTTTACACACTGATTTTTCTATTTGCGTGTTTTATGTAAGTATATCGAAGTTCTTTTTTTTTTTTATACAACAAATTCTAATCATAATCTCCTCAGTAGTATTCATTGTAATAATGTTCATTCGGTATTGGTTAACGGCCGTTTATAGAATTATGTATTTACAAAGTACCTGACCGGGAAAGGAGGATAGTATATTTTGTGTTTGCGAATCGACGGGAAACTTTGTTCGAACGAATTCGGCGAGAACACGCGCAAACGGATCGACGGGAGAAAAGAATATTAATATTATGCACGCGCGGGTAAAGAAAACTTTTTGTCGTCGCTCGCGATATCCGTCCGTTTTTTTTTCTTTTTCTTATTTTACGGCCTTACCTATATGTATAAAAAATATAGAGACGTCAAGTAGAAACGAACGATCGGATATTTAAAGCAAAAAAAACGAGCAACGAGAACTTTTATCGTAACGGGACATCAGCTGTCACACTATGGGGCTCCAGCTGCAATTGAATTATTCAATAATATTAATAATAATATTTAATTTGTCGTCAACGCTATTGTAAAATGCGACGGGGACGGTACCGTACATGCGATATCTGATAATTGTTGAATCATCGCATAATCTGCAAAAATTATAAAAAGTAGGCAACGACTTTGGGCGGGTATCGTTTCGGTACGAACGCCGTTTTCGCGTAAATTGAATTTTAAATCAACGATGCAGCTTACGATGACAATTGGCGTGCAGGAGTTGATCGAAATTTCACTCACGTTTGTGCGAAAAAAGTTTCAACTAGACGGTTTAAACAACTTTCGGAGGAGTTATCTCTGGGAAAAAAAAAACTGAAAATCGTGAAACAATGATATTGTACCGTTACACAACCGATTTTCGAAACATCGCAGAAACTAAAACGCGTCGATGCCGTCAAGACTTTTAAAATTCACTTCAATATCTATACTATACTGGCAAACAAGATGATAATGAATAGCGTAGTTCACAACAATCTGACTGATATTACACTGTCAATTCGTCGCATTAAACGACGAAAAACACTTTACTAAAAACACAAGCGCACAACCTGCAAAATCGTTGTTAGGGTATAACCGTTTGCTTTGACTGTGCACTTTACGGATAGACTCACGATAATCCGTCTCTGCAGTTAGAAAGACGTAAAATGAGAAAATTTTAGGTTAACTGAATTTTTAATACGTTTCCTACGAAGCTATAAATATTATTTACGATGAATTCGATGTAAAAAAAACGTTGTACAGCGCGTAAAACGTATCGTATAGTAGCCAACTTTTGATATTTATCTCCAAAGACGCTTAAACGGGCAGAACTGCTCGACAGTCGTAACGTAAAAAGTATAAAAACCACTACAAAAATGTATCGATACCGATTCCAGTATATAGTGACGTGATGTTTTGTAGTACGAATTACATATATACTAATAAGCCCGTGTTCGTTCAATATAACCTGCAGACTATAAACGACAATAGTATACAATATTTTGGACGTAAAATTCACAAAGTATTTAAGTCTTCGTTTAACTAACGCACGAGAGACACTTACAAGTCTCAAAATTCAACAATTCAAAAGTGTATATATGGGTACCACGTACATAAATTACACTTAGGTAAAGGATATATCAATAACTTGTTTCGGTATTATTGTATTCTATCCCCGTGGGATTCAACTTTATTGGTTTTCTTTTTTTTCTTCGTTTTTGTTACGCGCTGCTCCACGAACTATACCCCCCATAACAACACTTATCACTTTACATAAAATACACATCAGAACACTGCAAACTGCATCAATAATTTAGGTACAAAATACGAGTTCGTAACCAATACACAAGAACGGCAAAAGTCGGAGTATTTTCGTACTTTTCAAACTGTTTTTTTTTTTGTTTTCAACCTATCGTATAATAATACAGTATGTACAGTATAAATTTTGTCACGAGCCCGCGTAATGTTTGTCAAAATATAATAAGCAAGTATTGTTTTGAAACGCGGTTGGTTACGCTACGATATTTTACACTCGTTTTACACAACGCGGTTGTGTCGGAAAATTATGAAATTTTTACTTTTTTTTAACGTCCTGATGAAGTTTATTATCGACAAATTTTTAACTGTACCTACATAAATTCGGCAAATGGTAAATTGTACAGTTACCAGAATCGAGGCTTTTTTATTCGCAACTGTTTAACTCGAGAAACAATAAAATTCGAAATACCCATATATTATTTGCAAAATCTCAAATGAATATAGCGAGACACTCTGGATTATGAATGAAACATACGTACGATTAAAAAGAAAGTAAAAAATCCTCGCTGCAAGCGCGCGAAGAAGGGTCAAACGTATTTCCGGTGTCTTCGTTGACCATATGACGTTTCGTGAAAACGGAATTACCGTAATTTATACGAGATGGTTTTGAACTGTCCGTCAAAATGTGTACGAACGGGACGTTTTTAAACGTTTACACTGTTTTGACAAAACGTTTTTTTGTTTTTAAGAAAATTTCGTAGAGTACACTGCAGGAAGTAAACGACAAAACTCGGATGAACGTTGACGTTACATCTTTAATCAAACCTCGTATATCGTTTGTGAAAACATTTGGCGTGCGGCCATGGACGTATAAAAATATATGGACTGCGCTTTCCTCGCCGCCCATCACCAGTATAATATAGTGCGAGGAAATGTTGTGGAAGAAAATGCTGTCGATATTTTTTTTTATATCCGTGAAAAACAATATAAATAAAGAAATTTATACCGAATCCGGAACAATCGTCTTATACTTCCATAATTTCCTTTCAGGCTGTATGTATGTATAACATATATATATATATATTTCTCTCTTGATCCGTTTCAGGCGATAACGTTGTCGCTCGCTCTCTAAGGGCATACATATTTATGCGAGTATACGCGCATTTTAAATTCTATATTTTAACGAATATACACGTTAATTAACGTATCTTGGAACTGAACTCGTACGTGGGATATATTATGATACAAATAACAAATTTATGTAACAGTCCTATAGTTACAAACGCATCACGTAGTATAGTTCCACTTCGATTGGTCACGAAATTCATAGAAAAAACGTACCAGAAAAAAAAAACAATTTTTTTTTTAACGCTGCGATAACGCATTTACCGTCATATTGTCCGTTTGTGACGTATATTTTGTACTCGAAATCAAAATGTTCGCGTCTATAGCTCCCGGTACGACTTTTAACATCACCGACGCGGTCACGATAACAGAATATGAACAAGATAAAAAAATACTTCACCGAAATGATTGAACGGTGCTCGTAAGAGACTGTTTCGCAGTCCGAAGAGGTAGTAATCTGAGCCGGATGAGTTAGGTTAGTTAGTTAGTTAGTGAGTTTAAAAAAAAAAAAATTATTGCAGATCGAGGTTTGATCACAAATAATAACTAAACCGCCAAGTGAAGAGTCGACGAACAAAACAAGTAAAAACGGGTGAATTGACTCAACTGAAATCAACTTGACTTTATAACAATACTGCGGTTAGTGGGCGCACGAAACGCGTCTTTCCTAGGCCGATAATCTCACGTTCCCCGGACACCGCCGTCACCACCTGAAAATAATCGTAGAACCGTGTTGCGAAACTCGCGCGAATAGAACGACGAACTTTGTCGTGTTTTGTTGCCATCCTCTCGAAAACCCCTCGGAAAGAACCGTCGGGTTCCCCCAAAAGAGAACTGTGTAGTAATATCGTAGGCGCGGTGTGTTAAAGACGCGTGTGCTCTGCGCGAAAACCTCAGTAGAAAATAGCAAACATATTATGATAATACTATGCGTTGAGCGACGAAGCATATTTCTCGGGGAAAAAATAGGAAAAGAAAAACGCTATCAAAGCTTTCCCGTCGGCGATTTCACCTCGTTACACGCGTGTACAGGGTGTCTCGCCGTGCGGCGTGTGTCCCGCGAAACGACTTTTTATCTACTTTCAAAATCCGTTTTTGGATTACACAGGACTGCCCTCGAAGTAAGTATCGTGGTAAGTGTTTTTTTCAACCATCGTTTTAGTTTTTTCGGTTGTAGTTGTATTCCATACAGCCGTTTTACAGGCGTGATTACCCTTGAAATTCGCACGTCCGAGATTTTCATACCGTACAGACACGATAAAAGTGTTCAAAGAGAGTTGTGTGAAAAATTCGGCAAAATTATTATTCGAATGCCTGTACGATTTTGCCGTGGAACTATCTACGGTTTCACTGTTTAGGCAACAAACGCGATATTAACCACGGTCGTGTTAGAAACGTGGCAACATTACCCACGAAACGGACGTAGTAATCACGAATCACACATTGGCGATTAAATTAATTAGTAGCTGGACGTGGATACAATCGTGTTTGGTATATTGATTATGGTATATTATGATGTCATCGAAAGGCACGAATATTGATTGATACACATCGACGGTGAAAACGGTCACCGTTTCATTTAAAACCAAAATTTTCGATCGTATTCGCGTTGTGCACTTTGTGTGCTCGGTCGACTAATCTTTTTTACGTTAAAAATATTCGGAAAAAGTAGGCTTACGCGTTGACTATATGGGATATTTCTACAACCCAAAAATAACGATAGTAACGTTTTTTATTTCGAGTTAAAAAATATATTTTTACTGTCCAAAGACTCGTCTCTCCTGTTCGCTAGACTTTTCATTACAGTATCTTTTTCATACTACGATTCTCTTGGTCTTTTTCTCATTTATCCGTCTTGGTTCGTCCGTCAACACTTCCGTGTTCGATTATTTTTCCAAATCTCTAATGCTTCTCTTTTGTCTAGTGTGCTCAAGACTCGCTATAACATACGACGTTACGCTCCAAACACGCGCGTTTTAATAAATAGTTTCCTAATTTTAATCGTTAAGTGCCTGCTTGTTAGGAGATCTCGTTCGAACGCTTGTTTAGCCGTAGCTATTGTTCTTTTTATTTCTGTCGCGTGTTTGTTATCTAAAGAAAATTAAACTGTTTCGCTCGCTTACGATAAGAACAATCGGCGAAAATTGGATTTTAAATAAATTTCCACGGGAACACACACCACGGGTCAGGTCACCCTGTGTAATAATGTATTTTCACTTTGTCGTTTTTCTCTGTACGCCTTCGCGCGATGAACCGTCTCGTTTTTCGCAAATTAGATTTGTCGCCTTCATTATAGACTATTCTACGTTTTTCGTTTTCGCTGCGGTTGTGCGTACACGAAATTCTAAGTGCATGTTATCGCGGTTCGTCAGCGCCATCGGAAAAATGGGTACGAGTCGCTATCGTATAAACAAGCCTCCTACCAAATAAAACGTAGCTAAAACGCAGGTAACGAATATTTAATATATGCGTGAAAAAAATAAAACTTATTTTGTAATAAAAAATGTTTTTTTTTTGTTGATCCGACTATTTCAACCTCATTTCGGGTTAATTTAAACTGTGTATCTTGAGCATTTTATTTGAACATCAAACGTCTTATAAGATTTTTACGAAAAAATTCTCCAAACAAACCACCATCTCAATATTCTGTGTCATTATCGTACACGACGTGAAGACGGGTGAAAAATAACCGGTTACGGAAGAACGTCGGTGTGAAGCGAACGCGTGCCGTGCGACGCGGAAAAATCGAAAAAAAAAAATCGGCTTTTGAAGTTGACGATTTTGTTTCATCAGAACGACCGAATCGATCTGGTAAGACGAGAAATATTTTTCGCCGATAAAACCTAGCCATAAAATATCATCAATGCGGGTGTGCCCATCGACGGTATTCGAATGAATCACATGAAACAATATTGTGCTGTTAGGTTAGTTTGTGGCTGAAAAGAATGTGCTGAAAAACAGAACGGAACGATCAATACACGATGATACACGAATCCAATTGGTTAGGACGAATCAGTTACACCGTCTAAATGTTCACCTCCCGTGTGATAAAGCATTCGTGATATTAACACTCGTACACGTTTCTCTCGCCGACTTTCAACAGTGTACCGAACACTGCACTGGATAGTTATGGTAAGTTTTGTGAAAAAAAAAAACACCCTCGGATACCTGTTTCACAAGTTCGCGCTGAACGATTTCGGGGTTCGTTTGGAAACAGTTTGAACGTTGATTGACGAACGGATTTTATGTTTCCAAAGTGAAAAAAACGAGAAAACGATTAGCGCACACGCATTTACGGCACAAATTACGTGTTTGGACATATTACCTCGGTAAACTACGAACATGTTGTTCGTAGAAAAAAAATCATCTCCTAGTCCACACGCTGGACAGCGCAATAGTCGGATAATCCGTCCGGTTCGTCTTTGCCGATGGCGACCGTCCGCCGTTTTCGCAAGACTTTTTGAACGCTGTACTTCTCGAATCCAAGAACTGTGCAAGTACACACAGTTAGAGACGTGCAGAGATGGATATTCCTCGCAGTTCGTATTTTATAAACGGCGGCATGGACAGGCGATTTTCTATGAGTAAAAATTTCTCAAGGCTCCTCCTTGCGTCGGAGAGAACCGTATAGAAAAGAATCGTCCGTTTCCGACACCCCGAACTCATGGACCGTCGATTCTTCGTCGTACAACGGCCATACAAGAGAATTCGAAAGTTTGAAAACGTTTCTTTTACGAATAATCCGTCACTCGGGGTGTCGTCCAGTTTTTCGCCACCGCCCCGGTGGGCGTAAACTCGTGTAGTGCACGCTTTTGCGACACCGGAAATCCACCATTTTGACGAGAATACCCTCTACGTTTAAAGGGTAATTCGCGCAGTTTTTTTTTTTTCAGTTGAAACTCCAACGCCAAAAGCTGCAATGACCTACCACTCGATGAGATCGCTCGTTGTGTCCTAACGCCGTTTTTGTGTGCGAGATGGAAGAGCGAGAAACCGATCGTCGCCGCGTTCGTGCTGTGCATTTGTACCCGCCGTTCGCGTCGGGGGAGAAAAGAAATCTCGTCTTGAACGGCCAGGGAAAGCTCGAGGAGGAGGACTCGGCGGTATAATTACGGTCGTAATTTATCGCCAGGCGCGGAATCGCGATCCCGGGAACCGGACAGGTTTTTAATGATTTTCCGAAACGGCCGCTAATTTGCGCCGAGCGATAATTTACGACGGGCGGCGGACGACGAGAGCGGAATATTTTCGCGCCCCTTTCCGTTCTTTTACGGGCCCGTACGCGTTGTTATTTTTGTATATAAAGTCGCAGGTGTCGCCGCACAGTACCCACCCGTTGTTGGTCGCCCGGTTTTCCTGTATTGTTCACGATCGTAAAGTATTCGAACAAGTTCTCAAAAGTTAAACTCGAACGCTTTCCACATACTTGTCGATGCGCGTATACTGAACCGAACGATTGGTTTTCGCCGGAATCGCGTGGGGAAAAATCGAAAGAAAAATAAAGAAAAAATCGCAGGTACCATTTTTTGTACGTTATCGGCCCAGGAACGAGAATAATTTTACGAAAACTCGATGCGTATCGATTACGACGACCGTTCGAAACGATTAGTCTATATAGTGGTCGTGTACATTGTGTCGGTCGAAATTTGAACGCGAAAAAAAAAAAATCCAATAATTATTGTGCAACGAGATTTATCTACAAATCATTGTTATTACGTAAGAGTGTACTCGATTTTATAGTTGAAACAGTGAGAAATCGCTTTTTCAATAAAATGTAAAAAAAAAATAAAAAATTAGTCAAGTTTCAAACGAATTACTTGAACGCATCGATTACTACCCAAGAATCTTATCAACAAAAATACTATCCGCGGTCACGTTGAAATCCGAACGAGACTGCACGATTGGTATAGCTGACTTTTGATATTTTTCAACGGCGTAGGAAGTGGTTTTTTGAATTTTCCGATTTTCCCTATTAGATCTAATAATAAAGAATTTCCACTGCGGAGGAGCAGCTGTGTTACGAACAGAACTAAAACGAATGCATCATTTTATATACGTTTTACTACATACTTTTGTGTTCCATTTTGTATATTCTATCGGTTATAGGTAAAAAAGTCATCAATTTTGTTCGTTCTACGCGTCTCCGGAGAACCCTTCCCGCGTAGTCAATGTTGTCCATTAAGCACGTAATGCGATGGAAATCGCCTATAGTTTGCCCCTAAATAAATAGCTTACGCTATTATTCATAAACGATTTCCAATAATCGTATTTGGTGGTTTACAGCTATTTTCGCGGATACTCAAAATGTTTATAAACGAATCACCGCACGTTTCAAATTGTCAATCGATACGCTACTACGGTGCTCATACATTTCAACGTTTGTGACAGCAACCGTATCAACGATAACAAAAAATATATAATTGTGTTCCACGAATGGCACTATTACACGTTTGATATATTGCTACGTCGACCGAATATTGAACTGCGCTTTCGCAATAATCAAAAAAAAAAAGCTAGATACAAAACAAGTACATCGAATGTTTTTCGTTAATTTTTTACGGAATGTCGGTCATTGAAGCAGGTACGTACTGCAGAACTCAAAGGAAATTTGTACAGCCTTACCACGATCATTTCGAACGTACAAAACATAAGCTTTGACGTTATATTAATTTTCAGGTATCGGGGGATTTCTGAAAATTATCATAGGAAAAGTATTACGAAAAATGGATTAATATGTGGCAGTATTTCATCTGGAACCTGCGACACGGGTATAATCCGTTATACGTTGACGATGAATGACCTGAAAACAATCAATTGGTAAAACGAGAACTTTGTCTACAAATTTAATTAATGTCTAAAACCCTCAGCGTAACTCATGTTTCACGATTAAAGAACGGATTCGTCACAGTAATAATCGCACGTTTATAATATACTTATACATGTGAGAACGCTTTGAGATTTTTATTTACCGTTTAAACTTTACGCGAATAATTTTTGTTTAAAAATGTCCTCGAAGCCACGAACGAAATTAATAATGAGAATCGTTAAACTTTAGATGAGTTTTTTACTGCTCAACACAATAGTTTACATAACTATGAATATGAATCGTTATTTCTCCTCTCGCGCGCGCGTCAGTTTTACACGACTCAACGTCATTATTATGACAAAACTTAACCTATTAAAAAAAAAAAGAATAATAACAATTTTAACTCGAATCCATCACTGTCCGTTTGATTACTTAGACACGTGCGCTAGACGTTAAGAACATAATTTTCTTATCGAATAATGTATGATGTCCCAGATAATCAAAGCAAATATTAGTTCATAAAAGACTAGATTATTTTATGTAAGAAGGTTATTTTTAGCGTACTTAATATTTTGATAACTTTTCCCGATTACTTTAAACGTATTTTGTAGAAAAAACGCGTAGCTTTTAAAATACTTTTGTCGGTAACGATATTGTTAAATATACATAATACATAATACATAATACACTTATATTAATTTTCGATACCGAAATTCTGTATCGGAGTATAGTAATGTTACATTGTTCTAAAATGTTAATTTTATATTTTTTTTTTTCAAACGTATAGTAATAACAATTTTTTTTTTTTCGTATTATTTTATTTCGGAAATCATTTTACATAGATAATATGCGTATCGTCAAGTAATATATGATATTTGTTCATCGAAAAGTCGTAGAACCGCGTTAATCTATATTTCATTGTCGTTTATCGCGGACAAATTAAGAAAATATGACGAGATTTTATTATTGAATAGCGAAACTGCGCAACAGAAAACTTGCCGGTCGAATCGTTGTGCACGATTTCTTTGTTCGACCCTTACAAAAAAAACACCGAAAATCGTGAACTTATAAAATTCGTCGAGTACCCGATGTAAAGTTGAAACTAGAAAATTTTACAAAAAACGTAAAAGAATCCAAGAAAACAATTTTTTTTTTTTTATCTAAAAAATACGTAGGTTTAGGAAAAAAGCTGTGTAAATATAAAAATATAATAGTGTTATCATTATAATCGGTGGCGATATAAATCCGCCGCGTATAACGGGGAAAGATTCAATCGAGTGTAAAAAAAATAAGCCGTAGATAAGTACCGTGTACAATATATAACGTGATAACGTCGTATAGCAACGATGAATAAAAAATTAATCCATTTTTTTAACGCAATCGCGTGTGGTGTTACCGATTATGAACGCGTACTACTATTTAGAATCGTCTGATTTTTTTTATGTAAAAATATTTTCACGTCGTTCGTCGCGAGGTAAAAACTAAAAAAAACGGTACACGTCGGTTGTATTTGTCGTCGACACTGTTCTACAAATTCGACCCGGGGGTGTGCAAAGCGTACGAATACAAAAACGCTCAGACACTTTCCAAAGTGTTTGATGGGGCACATTTTTTTAAAACTCTTCGAGGGTCGTTTTCGTTTGAAAAGGTTTCCAAAAATATTACGTATTTTAGAAACAACGTTTGGCGTTTAGAAACAGACCTACTAAACAGCGGTCCCTCCTAGACGCACCCGTTCTCCCGCCCCGGTACCCGTGTTTTCGATTATAACTTACGGTCGTATTTTATTCCGAGGGGTCTGGATGTTTTAAGCGTATCAATAAACGTGTGTTCTCTACGTGAAATAACGCATTAAAAAAAAAAAAAACGTATCGGTCGGTTTTTTTTTTTTTTGTTAAAAACGTGCGTCAACAAAATATGTAAAGGTGTGTTTTTTATTCGTCGATATCTATACGCTATAAAGTCAACGCACGCCGCGCATGTTCGAGGGCGAACCTTTACGTAAACATCCAAGTGAAATGTAAATATTTTCAGAAGTTATACAGGTCGTGTTTGCGGCTTAACAACACACACGATAGCGGTTTCGAAACAAATGGACAGTGTACGGGTACTGAAATAGCCAAAAACTCGAGTGCCGTGACAGTAATTTATCATAATGTGATAGGCCGTTTTAAATACGATTTTTGCAGACGTCACCACGTGCGACTACTCGTGGGCGACGGGATATTAATCCCTACCGTACAATTTATGCCAAAACACGTCTACGCGCGAGAAATTATTATTTTTAAACGTGTAACTTTCGATAATCAATAATAAACAGATCGAAACCGATCACCGCCGAGATACTTTTCTGGAGCGAACCAGTCGCGTGTTACTACGTATTGTGCGCGCGAAAAGTTTCATTCGTTCGAGCAGTTTTCAAACTAACGACAGCGAGTAATAACGAAATGATTTTTCTTTTCGGCTGTCTGTGCGATATGAGAGTAGCTGCAGCCGTATGCGGTCGATCGTTTTGTATAGAGTTAAAAGCGAGCCCGGACAGCGTGTGCACAGATCCGAGATCTTACGCGAGAACAATACATAGCTGGTGGGTACACGGGGAGAAATCAGAAGAATATGAAAAACAACGATTACCACAGAAAAAATAAATAGAAAATTTCTATGGAAAGTCGTTTTTTTTATTTTATCTGCCGTCGAAAGCTAGACGTAGGGTTGTCCGTCCGACTGGCGGCCAGCGGTACCATTGTGGTGTGCGAAAGCTTATTAGACGAAAATTCCTCTTTAATCATTTTGAAAAAGGTTACGCATTATTTTATCAGAATGTATTTTTACCAAGTATAATAATCAAATGATTCCTCATTGCCATAGCGATCAGCTCGGTTATTTTATCAGTTTTTAGCTGTTTTTCAAAAGGCTCGTCGTGACATTTTCTGTTTTGTACGTTTCGATTGTGTCGTTAATACATACAGAGTAGTCTTCGTCTTCTTGAACTCCAATAAAAACAAGAGTGGAAAATCAGTAAAACGGAAAATCGATAGTGAAAACAGGAGTTCCGAGGAAAGTTGGGAAAACGATTACTTAATTGTTCACAATAATGGAACGTTGCAGTGTTCAGTGTGTGTGCAAGTTGTTTCAGTGCCTAAAGAATGCGATAATGTGAGAGAAGATTATAAAGAAGAATTTTTTTAAACCCTATCAAAACGAACAACATTTTTTCAACCGAAAACCAAAACTCAAACCGGGAGATATGGGTTATTCTGAATAATTACTGTCGGCGGGTAACCCGCACAACTGATTTGATAATAATAATGTAGAACATTAAAAAAGTAATATCTAGATTTCCGCAATTAAAGCACGGTAATTAAAATAGTTAATACTGCAGTGAGTCCTTATTTAATTACAAAGTAATTTATGTGCTTCTCGCAATGATAATCCATTTTGTATACCCAGCTGCTTTAAATGTGCTAAAACGTTTAAACCAATTAAATAAGTCTTAATCGAAAGAGATAAACTAAAATATATTCTTAAATTGGTTCACCAAAAAAAAAATAAAATTTTAAAACAGAGATAAATCAGACGCTTCGGAATGACGCCGTAAACCACAATTTCACTGGCGCCGGTTCTTGTAATTTTATTACGCGTAATTATTTTTACTTTAATGCAACATTAAACTTTTGACTCGAAAAATTGTTCTATAGTAATAAAAAAACTCATTTAGTGTGTAAATTCACGTGTATTATTAAATACGATATTTAATTAACCGCTCGTCAAAACTCAAAAGTGTTAAACATTTTGTACGAATACGTATTTTTTTCTGTACGTGCAAAGAGAAATAACAAACAACATACATATTTTATTCAACGTCCTGTCGAAAATGTGAGTGACACTTTTCGATTGTTTTTAATACCCCAAAAAGAAGTCAAAAGAAACACATCGCGGCTATATAAAAGCTAATATACCTATATTGTTTCTAAAATGTTTTTTATATTTTCCGGGCCGATTTACTTTTTCCGTACGTATCTATCGTGTCAAACGGCTGTTTCATAATTCAAGAAGACATTGTTTTCTCGAATAAAAAACAGGAAAGACCTCAAAAACGTTCAGTTTCATTTTGAGATTTCACGTTACTAACTCTAAACAGTATAGTTTTATCTTTTTTTTTTTTTGTTTTGTTTGTATAATGTCATTTTAATATTTGGTATAAGTTGTGAAGCTCCGTAAACAAACGAACTATTGAAATCCAACTATAAATATTTTTTTATTTCGTATGGCAGACATCGGTTTAAACTTGACTAGCCGTTTGTTTTTTTAATTTGCAATTTTCCTTAGACGTTGAACTTACTTGTAACCACTTTTTCTTTATAGATATTTTATACTAAGACTTTTTGAGTGCCTATAGTTATATCGAACTAACCGACATTCGTTTTGAAATAAAATTTAAGAAAATATATTTAAGTAGTTAAAAAAGTACGTCGGTATTTAATTAATCGCAAGGTTTATTATACATAGTATATTCACAAAAAAGTTTTAAAAAGGTACATTATGATGATTGAATTATTCGAACAGTTCAGTTACTGAGAACTGAGGACTATCTAAGCACAGTATATAAACTTAGAACAACCATTTTCTAAATTAATTCTCCTTACGACAAAACTAAAAGAATAACGAAAAATAAATTGAATTATTGATTAGGCTTACTAAACAACTATAAAATATTATATTTTTCACAAATACAAGAAAAATCAAATACTCTTTCCGGTTTTCTAATGTCGCCGCGATGGTAAAAAGCACAGATGAAACTGATGGAGAACGAATTTCGATAACAAAAGTAATATCAATAATAAACTAATTTCCACAGGATCAACTTATAAATTAGCCGGTGTTATTTATTAATTTGTGTAAAATTTATAACTTATACGAACGCTGACAAATCAGCTATAAGTATAGTAAACAGTACTTTGATTGAAGCGTTTTTTTTTTGAAATTTTGATTGTTTTTGGAGTTGTGCGCAAAAAACGAAAAAGGACAAATTTTTTAAAGTTCCACTTTAAATTTACCATTTGAGTCAATAAGAAAGGTTTAACGAGTTTTTTAATTTTACCTCTAGTTTTTATGTTCAAGCCTCGAAAGTTCAACACAATCCAAGCGAGATATGGTTTTAGACGCGCGGTTAAAAAATTTAGGAAATCGGTCCATACAATTTCGGTTCATAGCCGATTTCACGTTGCCGTAAAACTCGTCATTCCGGGCGGCGCCGCGTATTTCTCACGGCGGGAACGACCCGTGTTACGCGTGTTATTCACACATCGATTTAGATTTTTTCGATTACGAAATAACGATCGGACCAAACTTTTACACGACACGGAAAAAGGTACGATAAAAGTTTTTATCGTTAAACGAACGTTTTCGCCACGACCTAGTAGTACCTATAGACGACTGAGCTCGCTCGGAAACGTATTTTCGAAGGCAACGGATTCGTCGTCGGACATAAAATGACGCGTTTGAACCCCGCAGCGACCATCCCCAAACTAGTGAAGTCGCTACCCCGTCCAACACTGACCCCGGCTGCTTTTTTTTCTTTATTTCTTCCGTTTTTTCTGAGCGAACGATTACAAATGTACGAACTCGAGATGCATACGGCGGCCGCTTAAAACGATCGCGCTTATGTCGCACCGCCGGAGCGGTCGTTCGCGGGAAAGCGCCGGCCGTTTCGTACAACACTTTCGAGAACTATATACCGCTGTTTACTCGAAACGACTCGACGACCGTCGACGCGAACGAGCCGTGTACGAAACAATAATAATCACCACGCGATGATATGCTCTGAGCAGGAAAAATAGGCCTTCCTTCAAAATCGGATACTATCGGTGACTCTTTTAGCGCCGTCACCTCGGTTTTAAATCCTTAGGGCGCCCCCGAGGACGAACCTGCGCGCTCGGTCCGGAGAGTGTTCAACGAACGAAATAATTTCGTCCGTGTGCCGTGTCACGCGTAGTTATTCCCGAGTGTGGAAAAGCGGATTCTCGGAGGCGAACGAAGCAACGATATCCGGAAAAAAATCAATAAAATCACAACATCTGCGGCGACTGACAAAAGGAATAAAATAACGGACGCGCAATTGGAGTAACGCGCCTTCATCATCCAACAAACACAAGACCGTATGTGAAAAAACGATAGAGTCACCCCTTACACCGTTGCAAGAAGTGAATCACACACACTGCCCGTGCCAGAGACGGATACTCCTCATTCGTTACTACAGCAAAGAACCGAAAAGACTTCGACTATCAATCCACCACAAATATAACGATCAAAAAATCTGAAATAGCTCCCCTGTTGTCGAGGCGCAATTAAAGGCCACTAAGTGCCTCGAAAATATTATTATAAACAGAATACTTATTGTATAAGTGTTCAGTGTCCGTCGAAATGTTACGCGTGATGCGATATTATTATACTTTTAACTTATTCGTATTCGATCGTTCGGATTCCTGAATAAAAACGCTCACGATGATAAATTCTTCTTCTGGGCCATTACCGGGGCCCCTTTTAAGCCCGTCGACGCAATCACATATTAGGATACGTCTCCATACCTCCTCTCTCTATCTTTTGCACATTCGATGTCTCTCGTTTCACAACTCTCCGTCGTCATTTCTCCTTGGACCGAAAAGACTTTTCTCAGTATCCTTCTTTCAAACACTACTGACTTTTCTTCAAATCGATAATTATTACTGCCAAAAACACAATCGTTACTTTCACTAAACTTATACCGAGTTTTTTCACCCGAGACAATTAATACGAACGCGTCAATCCGTACAAACTATATATATATTAGAGAAGCTTAAATAATCAACAATCATATAATACGAACCCCGAATCCGGGAACCTAATATACGCTGCGTAAGTACATTAAATTGTTAATACGTTCATAAACCGATTCTCATTCGTGTATAACGTGTATAGGCCTTTTCTCGTAAATTATTCACGCTTTTACCGTCAACCGTACATGTATAACGGGTAGGTGAAATAAATTATTCTACCTAAAAATCTGCTCGACAGCATCATACGGACATACAATATTTTACGTGTTACACGATAATCTGTTTCCCAGTAACAGAGAGCCGGTCCATCCTTCTGCTTTTCTCGAATCGGCTCCGAACCGAATTCTATTCGGTTTTGATCGAAAATAATTATACTCTCGAGGTCTGTATTGGATAGATACGAAAATGCGATGCGATTTTATCCGTTTTCCGCGGTAAATGTACGTAACTCAAAGATTTATATACCATCCGCGATGGTTGAACAGATCGTGAATTGGAATAAATTCTGTCCAGCGATGTCCAACGAACGAGGGAACCGCGTGAGCGAATCGGTGCAGAATACAGCAGGAAAAAATTAACCGGATCTTTCAATCGTATTTGATGTGGTCGAAAGAGCAACGTTGTCAACAACGAATTTGTCGTTCGTGTGTAGGAAAACATATTTTCGTTTACGCAAGAGGCTGATCAAAACTAGTGAAATGTGCCGTATGATTTAAAATTACAAGACTTACGAATACAATCTGAACTATGGTAAGATCATCATCATTATTGGTGAACTGCAGCAAAAGAGATTGAGAATGCTTTATTAACTATGTATACGTGTCCGAAGTAATGAGTTATGCAGATGAACATAACATTTCATAATGATAATAATATTTTATATTATATATAGTTATTAAATCGAAACATCAATGCCATTGACGGGATGTTTTCAAAAGACCTAACCCCGATGTCAAAAGTAATGCACGTCTAAGAGATATGCATTTTTTTTAACCCATTACGATATATTGAAGAACAGAGAAGGCGCGTGGCCGGTGGTAGTCACGTCAATCATTTTTTTTTTTTTTTTCGAATTGAAAAAGACAAGAATGTGACTGTAATCTGTAAAGACTGTAAGAGCCTTCTTTCTTAGCCTTATGTATATATTTTGTTATTTGTTAACTTTTCTGTAACTCAAATACACTTTTTGAAATTCAAATGTTCGACTCGACGCACTATTTCGTAAACACTGTAATACGAACATGGTGTGTATAGTGGAATTTTTACCAGTTTGTAGTGTTAAAAAAACCAGTATTGAATTCTCCTTTAATCATATTCAAATATAACTGAATAAACAGCATTCGTACGTCGAATGTTCAACCCAAACAACCGATATTGTTGTGCGTACGAAATATGCGAAAATACACTTTTAACAATAATCAGTTGTCCGTAGTTGTTCGTATAATATTCTTTGGATATTATCTGCTATAGGCCAGCGAATGATGAGTTCAACGGAAATACTAACTATATACTGCGAAGTATTTTAACCGTTTTCAAGTAACCATTTTCGTTTGTTACTTTTTTCCCAACCCAACCGTGTTTACGTGATTCAGATTCTGTGCTTATGATGTGTACATTTTATACAGCCTACGTGCTTATATTCATCATTTTCAATACGAACAGCAAATAAAAACGAAACTTCTCGATCACGTTTTCCATTCGGTTCTTTGAAATCGATGTGATTGTGTGAAATACGCGTACCTAAACATACGAGACACACGAATTTATGTGTTTATTAAACTGTAAATCCATATTGTGTTCGATGCTCTCGTGAATTATTAAACTGAGTGTTCTGAAACGGTAAGTTCAAATTGTATTATTTTGAATGCGTATACACCTGTCTGTGTGCACTTGCAACTAACTGATAAACAAATATAATATACGCGCACACATTAGCGAAGAATGTTAAAAACAAACAAAAAATGAACAAATTTCAATAAAATTATGTGGAAACACTGGAAAAAAAAAAATCCAACAGAATTTAGAATAACGAAATTTACGTTGTGGGTTTTACTTTTGTCGGAAGCCAAAACATTTTAAATTAGTTTCGCGCATTTCACATTTTCGTCGCGAAATAACGAATTATACCAGCTTATTAGGGACCATAACTGCACGTAAGGTATGTGGTGGTTTAATTACACGACTACGGTAGTTATATTATATTTTAAAATTCACTCGTTTCCCAAGTCAAAAATATTGATTTCACTCGTGATTTGTACCTGTTATTGTTGTGTCACTCATACAGAAACTGGGTAGGGTGAAAAAATATCGGAGCGTCGTTGAATAGCAGTTATCGTGGATTCACAGCGATGAAAAAAAACAATACTTAAAAAATGAAAACACACACACACACATCATGGGAAGACCGTTTTATGCATTCACTGGGGATCCGAAAATGAGCATCGGGACGAATACAGAACAAAAGCGTGAATACCACACAATTTAAATTATTAGGTGGTACATAATATGTCGCGTAACAAAACCGTTTTAAGACGCCGATCCCGGATTAGAACAATATTAAATTATTCCCCAACGATTTTCCTAATAACAGAGCGTTCCTTTTAATCCGGGCCCCGCGGCAGTAAAATGCGCGCACGCTCTCCGGACCTAAAGCAAACAGATTAAAGTTTAAACTAATAAAAATATGTTTTAGAGGTTTAAACTGTAGAAGCTGTGGACCGCACAACAAACACGACTGTACTTAGCTATACTTCTAACGAGAATTACCGCATTTGTATTTACATATTACGATATACGTATATATATATAAACGAGGGTAATATAGCTTCAAACTCGCGACCACAATTCGCTACGCATATTGAAAAGTTTACAACAGCTATAAACAGTAGAGGCGACTCCGCTCGTGGGCAGAGTTTACGCGAATTAAACGAAGAAAAACAAAAGAATAACGATCGCGCAAACACGTTTCGTTCGAATAGTTTTCCTGAAAAACGCCAATCGTATTGTATGTATTTACCGTCTCGAAGATGTCCGAAAAAGAAAAAAACCACGACGAAATAACGAGGTCTTCTCTACGTTCACTTTTTAGGTAAAACTGTTCATCGTGAGTACCGCTGTTGTTACCTCGAAAATGTACAGTATTTTTAACGGTAAATAATCGAAGACGTTATGAAAAAGAGACACGCAATATAAATTATCGCGTTGTTGTGTTCGGGAATCACTTTTGCCGACCGAACGAAGGAAGATCAACAACGCGTTATAATGCGGGTGACGGGTCCCCGATGCCTTATGACTTTTAATCATAACAATTGCACATAAACGAGAATTAATTAAAATTAATCGTCAGCGCAATACGTTTGTGCGATGTTTGATAACACATTTACTTCCATATTTTATTGGGAAATAAACTACTACGTAGCGCGTCACGTGCGTTACGTTTCATTTACAATAATACGTAATTATAAGTCGTTCTTTTCGAATGCTTATTGAATTTTTATGCTTCCATGCATCGTTTCTGTACATTAAACGTGAAAAAACTGTATCCATAAAAATTATTTCATAACTATACACAACGATTTAATGCGAGAAAATAAACACTTTTTGGTAATAAAAACACAGCGGAACAGTTAATATTTCTTTGTAACGTGAGATGATACGCGCTTTTTTTTTTATTACTCGTAAAAAGATCGTACGACAATCCGGCCGTTTCATCGATTTTGAAGAACTTCAATGTATACTTACTTTTTCACAACGATTCGCAACACAGACGAAAAAAACAAAATATATAAACATAACCTATTGCTGACAATCAATATTAAATGTATTCGAACATTAAGTGTAATATTATTGTGTAAAATAAAAACGAATAAAATCGCGAAAAATAAAATTTAAAAAAATATATACATACACAAACCATTCGTCAAACCTCGGATTATACTCGTAAGTACTGTTTATTTTCATAATCGATGAAATTTTAGCCATATCAAAAGACGTATTAAATTAACATTACACGCGAGCACTTTTAAACTGTTTGTTTATAAACTTATAATTTATCGTAGACACGGGACGCCGTAGTTAATGAGACGAAAACGATTCGTTATAAAATAAAATGTACTCGATATTACGCTATAGAAGTTGTTCAAAAGTGTTGTCGATTTTATAATATTATTCTACGAAAATGAGAACGTTTATTTATTCTTTTATACGCAAGTTGTATAAAGCTTGTAGTAGTAAAACGTTACGTTACGATTATCGGTTATATTTGATTTATTGCGATTAACAGCTGCTGCGTCTACAGGCTGTAAAATTATAATTTTAATCCCGAGAAAAGTAAACGATTCATAAGCAATTACCGACTCGATGGTGAAAATGTAATCGTTCGAATAATGAAAAGAAATTAATACCGAAATCACATTTATTATTAAAATTTGATATTGGTTTTACTCGGTAGGGGAAAAAAAGCGTTTTCAATTTGAATCAATTACTTCGTAGTACCCAATCTTTTAAACGTGATGCACTCTAATCTCATTTCTAACAAAAATTCATGAGAAAATACGTAGGTAGACCTACTTCGTTTGAATCCATTATCTACGTGAAATAGCGTCGTAATATTATGCAAACTGCAGTTTACCGTAATTACTAATCAAGTACGGAATATTAATATATTGATAGTTCAATTGATTTCATAACGTAACCTTACGTTAAACAATAGCATCAGAAACTAAAGATACGTCATATAGATAATAAAAAATTACTATTACTCGACTAAACCTTTTTGTATTAATAATAATAATAATAAAAAGTCGTAAAACATTAACTTTCTGATCAAAAGATTCCAAACAGGGGGTTTTTTTTCCAACAGTATGTTTAAGCAGGAAAGTGTAGTATTTCAACTATAACTAATTTAAATAATATCACCGGTTTTTTTTTTTTTTTCCGGTGCAAAGTCACAAAGAATCGAGCAACAGGTACACAATTTAATAACAATTTTTTACTGCCTCGTAAACACCTAGTTGTTCTAGTTGTATAGCTCAAATATCAAGTTTAATGCAGTTCAATGTTAACCGTTGCAACTGCAATACGAGGGTATAATCAAGGGTGTTCCCGTACGCAGTATACAATTTTATAAAATTATGAGTGTACCGCGTATATCAAGACTCAAATAATACACGAAAGAAGAAACTTTGGATACTCGGAAAACGCCTCGAGAGTAAATTCGGTTTATTTTAAAAATTAAATTAAGTTTGAATTCTCTCCCAGTACGCCAGAACGCACATAAACGTTAGTCATTATCACGTTGATAAGCGAAATACGATAGACTGTTAATATAATCTCCAGACGCTCACATAGTGGAAAGAATATGATGAAAAAAAAGTTTTTAGTTTTGGCGTCCGACGATCGATGTTAGGTTAGATTCTCGTATAAATAACAATGGTCTTACGACGTCGTAGCTACACGGAGTATCTACTTCTTGCTGGCGTAGAACGTGTCAAACTTACCTGTAAACAAAAAAAATTTAATCGGTAAACATTACGCAAACAATAAATAAAAAATTAATCATTTTTCGATAATATCGTTACATAATGATATATTGGTAATATTTTTTTCGTTCAAAATAACTTTTAAACAAAAAAAGAAATTCAAACACACTCCGCAGTACACTTACATGGGGAATTCAGACGTCTGTTGATAATGTTTAAATATTATTGTTATATTAGAGACGGTCAATCAAACATATAACACGTAAATCGTTGAAAATAAGTATGCTGAAAATGTACACACTTGAAAAAATTACGTTTTTTTTTTTTTTACCAAATTTTATACTAATAAGTAATATACGCCATTTCTAATCCGATCTTTTTTTTATTAGCGCTTCAATTATTAGTTTGTACTCTTACAAAAGGTGCCAAGAATATAATAAATGTATTGAACGAAGAGTTTAGAATTTAATATTATTGTATAATATTACAATGTTTAGTGGAATTCGTAAATTATATAAAAACGAACGATTTACAATAGTTAGTAATTATTGTCAGACGATATAGTTATAATTTAATGACTTGCTAGCTAAACGTTACCATTTAGAGTTATTCGACGTCTCCGTTACAGAATTTATGTTTCAAAACACGTTGAACACTCAGTATAATAATATGCGCGTCTGATAAATTTTATCCAAAAAAAAAAAATTAAATATTAAAATAACAAAATTATAATACGACCCTGTATCATCAAAAAAATTACTTTATTTGATATAAAATTTCGGAATAAAAAAGCTCAAGCAAAATATTTAATGTAGTGAATGCACCTTAACAGTTATTTATATCGTCCAACTTGCGACTATTCTAGGCACAGCGTGTAATAATTTTATCGAGAACGATCTTGTTGAAAATCAAGTAGTTGCGAACATATTCATTATATTGGTTATCATAATTCATAATAGTGGTAAATCTAGAGTGGATTTCGAACCAAAACACTCGATACGTAACAGAAAACGATGCATAAAATACGAAAAAAATGTGTTTTTTTATTGAATATTAATCGCAGTAGACGTTTTGAAGGTATATATGATTTTTTTTACTTTAAAGTCATTAATATTCTCAGTACAAAGAGATTTGGCAAAAAGGTGTTACTTGGGAGTACAACTGTTACAAAAAATAAAATTATTTTTCATGGATTTTTTGGTAAAAAAAGAAAAACAATTTTTTTTTTTTTTTAAGAGAGATATAGGTTACATTTTTAAACACAGAATAAAACGAATTTGAACTAGAGTATAAAGTTGATTTTCCAACACACTTTTTAACGTATCTTAAAACCGTTACAGTTATTCCCCGAATAACGCACGGCAAACCTTTTTAGATAGGACCTACTGAAAATATTTAAGACTTTAAGAGAAAGAAAGTACATTGAAAATGTCTAGCGCAAAAGCTAAACAACAGAAGTGTTTTTATTTTACGCGTGTTTTCTGTTCCATTAAATGTTTCGGTCAACTCTAGCCATTTCACTTATTGAGTTGATTATGAGTTTATGACCCGCGTATCAATATAAACGTACTTAACGAACGTGTTCGACACTACTAATTGATTTTCAACGTTCTTAATTATCACTTTTCGTAATTAGAACGGTCGCAAGATAGAAACAATTGTTTACACGAATTCACATGTAAACATGTACTACGATAAAGATCATTTTTTTGCAGTGCAGACTCACTACAAAAGGTGGTTTTACGAGTACGCGAAGCTGACCCGAACGAGACCGTTGGTCGTATCCGCGGTACATTCAACAAATAAACGGCTTGTAAACTATAATATTGTACATTCAGTTTATAACTTATAAACGAACAACTCGAGCTCTAAACATCGAAGAACATCACCACCCTATTAGCAAGAGCTTATTAGGACACACACGAGTAATGCGTCTATAGTATACCTAATATACTTTTGCGATTCGTCAACAGCTTACTGCGGTGTATACATACTTGACGAACAGTAAATTTCAAAAGAACAAACGACGTGCAAGGCGAGAGTTTCACGATAAGGTCGATTTTCGTTTCGATCAAAGGGCCAAGGGAAAGGAAAGCGAACAATAAGGGTTTTAAAAACGACGTACGCGCGAAGAACGTGACATTTGTGAAGTCACACTAGTAAAACCCGGCGCATAAAACAGTACAACACTCTGTCGATATACAGGTAACGTTTATTGTTCGACGCGTAGGAACACATTTGAATAATTTATTTGTGTTTGCCCGTCGAAGAGATTACACCCCGATTGTCTCCGAACATTTCGCAATATCTGAAGACCAGCAGAAACAGTCGCGTAGTTATGAATTATACGACACCATCCCCTCGGGATTTAAGTGCTCCCAGCGGCCGGCCGTATCGACGACGCTGGTCCTTCGCCTCAGATCGAACTATCGCTCTGATCGGTCGAACCGTTAAACAAGAACATCGAGAATCGCTCACGTGTATTATACGCACTACAGGGTGACGTGGAAAAGATGAAACGCGTTGTAACAAAAGAAATCAGAAAATTTTCAGCAGCCAACAGATACTGATATACATAGTATACGGTTTAGTTTTATCCCGTCGGTTACTTTTTAAAAATAATATTATCGTCGAGACGAGTCTCGTGGATTTACGTCGGTTTTTTCTCCTCGCCCTCCTCCCAATGCTGTTTTGGGGTCGACTACCCTAACTCCACTTGTCGGTCGCCATCGTTCACATCACACACTAATACACAGACCTCTTTTCCTTCAACGTTCATTTTTCATAACCTTCTTCTTACTGCTTCGGTCTCCTCGCACGCGCCGTCTCGGTCAATTTTCTCTCGTATTTTCCGCTTTCGACCGTACGTATTCGTCCGTTATTCAATCTTCTCTCGTTAATCAATCTCGACCGTCCAAGGAACTATATACTCTCGAGACGATTTTGAAGGGTTCGTTTGGTTATCGTGATTCGCGATAAAATAATACAGTAAAACAACGGTGAGAACAATATCGATATCGTAATAATTATAATTGGCTTTCCCGCGCACGTTATATTATTACCCACGCGATGGCAGAAATGACACGCGCGGCACGAGTTAGGGCACGCGCAAAGTAGGTATCCACAAAGTTCGTATTATGAAATAGAAAAACATTTAAAAAAAAAACAGAAAAAGCACAAAGAGGTATGAGAAAAAAAAATACCCGCTTCGTCGGTGCCGACATGTAGAAAACATACCGATGAAATATTCGAAAAGAGATTCTAAAAAGTGACAACGGAAAAATAATCGAGCGCATAGTTTTTTTCTCGGTGCCCGACTCGACCGAATTTTCTACAGATTCCGAAGAAAAGGCCGACGATGTTTTTATTTTTTCGTACGGCCTAATCGTTTCACGCTTTTTTTTTTCGCCGCTTTTCCTCTCGCGGAACACCCCGTGTTGTATCACACGAAATTCCGTCGAATCGTTCACAAAACAACGCACACTATTATCTCGGTACAACCGGCGAACTATATTATACATTATGTCGTATTATTATTATTATTTAATTATGTATATTGCCGGCATCGAGGGCGGAGATCGAACGGACAGCGATATTCGCCGGAGCCCCCAACGGCCGTAATAAATTTACAGTAGGAACAACCGCTGCGGTCACGTGCGTTAACGGTAATAACAACAATCTCGACAGTATTGTTTCGGGTATATTATAGTGTTGGGGGTGTACCTGTGCCGCCTGTGCTTGAAGTGCTCCGAAAATTCGGTCGAAAACGAAAAACGGTTTTTATTTTCCGACGGTATATTATATTTTATTAGCAGAATGATGACGATATGCCGAAAGGAATTTTCGATTAAAAAACCGCGTTGTTTTTCACATTTTTTTGTACACTTTTTGCGTCGTCGTATTTTTGAACCCTCAAACTGATTAACAAAATCACCCGATTTTTTTTTACTATTCGCTTTGCACCACCGCTGTGTAGAGAGTACACGCGAAGATTTTTGTTTTCTCTCTCGTTGTTATAATATAATATTCCAGCGGGGTTACACGTGCAGGTACGTCGAAAGACGAGTAAAAACCCTTACCCGGCCCTGTGCTCTTTTTTTTTTTTTACCACCCAACGTCTTCGTTACGTTTTTTTCCCAATTTTTCTGCCCGGTTTGTACTTGGACCGGCAGTAGTGAACTTGGAACGAGAAACATCTAAAACAGATTGTTTAGACATCTTGTACGTCGTATTTCTGTACAAAACAACGAAACTGGTAAAAAATATCGCGTTTAAACAACGTTTCCGCGCGGTCGGGATTCTACGGCACCGTATAGAGTTTGTTAATTTCCAAAGTAGAGTAGTACTTACGTGCGCACAGGTGCGTTAGTATGTGCGAAAGTCGCAAACGTGTAGCTAGGGAGGTACGATCAATTATGAATAAAAGAAATAAAAGTTTCAACTCCAGAGCGTCGCATTTTACGGCAACAATCAAATACAACGTCGTTTTACTTTCACGTGCACGATCGCGTGGAAATTCATTTTTTTTTTCCTATTAACTTTTTACACATTATCGCACGCGCGTAATTAAACTTTTACGGAACGACCTAGTGCAGTTTTGCAGCACATTTTTATGCTCCACGACGTTATTTCGAATTTAACTGTTTCACGACGAGCGAACGACATTTCCGTTAAAACTCCAATACACCGTGCGCTGCAGTAACCCGATAGTGATTAAAGCCAATGACGTAGCGATTTTCATCGGTTTTACGTTCGGTTTGTTTTTTTATAAAAAGCTGAGTTTACTTACGCCATTGAGTCACTATTGAATCGTCGAGAGAGAGAAAAAAAAGAATTAAATTCGATTACCGACTAAAAATGATTTTAAATCGAGAATACACGTATTTAAAAAATGTTTCGATACCGACACACTATCGAGTATGTAAACCCCGATATAAAAAAAAAAACGCATAAAATAATGATTTAAGACAACGCAAACAAAACGTATTTAAGTTTATTTTGGACTTGTTACGAGCAATAGTGTTTTGTTTCGAATGCTAAAATATTTCATCGCGTAACAACAAAAAAAGTATAGTACTGCAAACGGAAAAGAATATAAATTTTTAAAAAAATGCTCGGAGATTTCTTTATCGAGCATATTTTTTAAACGTTTGAATCGTTTTTGTAATTTACGCGTTCAAAACTAATATGATCTTTATAAAAATGCTTATTATGTTGTTCATAATTGATAGAAAAATCACGTATGAAAAACACGTATTGATATTTTCAAAACGGGTACCGAAATGTGTAACCCTGCGCTTTGCTCTTTTCCTACTTAATGACTGCTAGATTTTGCCCTTTCGAAGAATTCTTTATAACTGAGTAAAATGTTTGTCGGTTTGTTTTAATTTTCATTATTTTGTTTTGTCGAAAACCAATAGAACATTTTTTGGTTCAATTAGATTTTCCATTTTTAGACAAATGCGTTGCACATGGTCACGAGCTGAAATTGTAATTGTAAATCACGTTATTATTTTTCTATTTATCCACACTGACGACGTCTCACAGACGTCTAATGAATAGGTTTATCGAGAGCTTCGAAATATTAATATCTTGTTCTCGTTCCGTGTTTCGCGGTACACAATGTGCTAAAATATAAGTCGTGTGATAACGTGTGAACAAAAGCACAAAAATACAGAACGCAATTTGAAAAAAGAGCGATTGCGTACAAGTAAATTGTCGAAACTGTATAGCTACTGAAATCCAATACCACGACACGTCGTAACTATATTTCTATCGTCTTTGAAAAGGTGCCAGGTACGGATAGTGTTGTTCTAACGTTGAAATTCGCTATTTTTACTCTAGAAAAATGATTATTTTTTAGTTGCGCATAGTTGAAATTAAAATAAATTGTAATTTTTCATTTAAATAACACGCTGTGTAACGAAAGTCTTAATAAAAATAAATATTTCAGTGAAATAGGTTATCGAGCGAACGTCGTCCAGCGAAAACAGACGGTAATACACTATTATGTAATTCCCCAAGTCAATCGATGTGTTTAGTATGCCTGACTCGGCAAATATTCCAAAGCTTCGTAACCGCATTAAACTTACCGACATTAATATTTGATGAAAAAAATGAATAAATATTGGACGAACGGAATTCGATGACGAACAAAACAAGCATACAATGCTCGTAAAAAATAATAACAACGGTATGAAAGAAAAAAATAAACATTGAACGTATTTTTATATGAAACATTTTATGATATTTTGATTACTTTTTTATTTATATGTCGTAAATTGAAACATCACCAAATTCGTTTGTTTGTGTTTTCGAGTGGAACGAGCGATCTGATCGATGTGCTTATACGTTATGACGAAAAAGTTAGAGAATTCGATTCAAATAAGCTCTTCTTCTTTGAAACAGTTTTTAAAACTTCGCTCGTGTTTAGCGAGTTTTGATCCAAAAACACACAAACGTAAACAACTAAACAACCTGACGGAAAGGCGAGTATTTGGTCCGACCTTGCAGTACCACCTCACCTACATATAAAACATAACAAAGTGAACGTAGTTATAGTACCAGTATCTCAGTACCTTCACAAATGAAAAAATAATTAACAAATTTTTGTTTTGAAAAATGATCCGGAATACAGAAGTTGAGTTTTAGATTCTGAGCGTCGGCAAAGAACGTGTTGTTTTAACAAAGACGTTTTTTTTTTTTTTTTACTGCGATCAAAAGTTCTACCTCGTAGAAAGACTGCTCCGATTTTAACGCATGATACCTCAAAAGATAGATAACTGATCCGAGATGGTACTTTATATGAAGCGTTTTTTGAAAATTTGATTGTTTTTGAAGTTTTGAAGAAAAAGAAAACGTCCCAGTTTTCGAAATCGCTCCGTTCGAAATTTAATAACACGTGTCATTAAGATGGGTTTCATGAGTTGAAATTCCAATCGATCTCGATCATTTTTGATGATCTTTGCAATTTTCGTTAATTCGGGCGGCCGTGTATTTCTTATGGGGGGGGACAAATAATTACGGAAAACGTGTTTTTTACACGCTGATTCGGATTTTTTTTTTTTTTGTAATCACTTTTTCTAGTAGAAAGAATGTTTCGATTTTATACATCAAAAGATAGGCGGTAATCGATCCGAGACGGTATTTTATTTGAAGCGTTTATTTGAGAATTTGATTATTTTTCGAGTTATGAGCGAAAAACGAAAACGGCCAAATTTTCGAAATTCCTACGAATCCCCCCGTTCTTTCCCCCGTATGTCCGTCACTCCGCAGACTGTCATCGCTTCACTGCACCAGCTGTATCCTTCGTTTTATACGCTGACGCCGGTTGAGCGAAGTTGAAGTCTTCTCGAAGTTGTACACAATACACCTGACTATCTATAGTTTGCAAGTTGTACCAGTCAGTTTCACCGTGCGATTTGACAAACGTCCCCGGAAACGGACCGGTGGCGGATTGAGGGTATTCCGGCCCAGGGTGGAGAAGAATATGAGCGGCACAAATTTTTTCTCTTTTTACATCGAGCGTTTTACTTTTTCTTCCTGTTTTTCGAGGACAAAGTATGAGGTGGTGTGTTCGGGATGTATTACTAGAGAAATGTTTCAGCCGTGTCTTTAGTGGCGTTTTTGTTTTTGTATTTCGACGGTCGTAACAACGAAAATCCGTTTACCATCGGTTGTATTCAGTTGTTTAGTAGGTATAGTTACAGACGAGAAAATCTAATATAAACCAATCTTTTTTTTTACATATAAACGTTTAAAAACTTTAGAACCCAAACCGTACAACACGGACAAGGTGTAAAATATGCAATAAATAAGTATGCGCAGCATTCATACAGTTCTCTCATCGCGTGTACTATACACGCGCCTAACTTTTTGTATTTTCAATTTTGCCACTAGCTTCAAAAGTTATATATCCGTATCAAATTGTTTGAACTGTTACAGAGAGTACGGAGAGCAGCGAGACGATGATTGACAAAAAAGAAGAAGAATTCACAATCAACAAAAGTTCAGAATTTACGACAGAATCTACCGAGATCACACGTCCTCTCGTGCGGCTCTTCGAATTTCAAACATCTGCGAACACGTGCTGCGCGACGACGATATTTCCTGCATTTTTGTGGTTTTGCAGTCCACAAAAGGCCACTTGACGAGACAAGCGTGGACATAAATATTGGTTTCAAACTGAAATGTTCTTCTACTTGTTCCGCCAGAATCCGCATCCATCCTCTCGTTATCATACGACAATCTGGTTTGACCGCATACAACGAATCTCTACAGGCCACGTTTGGATCGACAACGAGTACTGGCAGGCTAACTTCAGCTCTCCGAACCCAACGCGAAACTTTTTATTTTTTTATTAAATCGTTGTTATGGTTGTCGACACTTCCGTTAGATAATTCGTCTAGATGGTTCTTTTTACCAAGACTAAAAGAAATTTCCAATACGCGTCTGAAAACTCGAAAAATAGCTCAGCAGATTCAAAATTTACTTTGGTTTGAAAGTCCAAAGCCGCCTAGTGGTGGGTAAGTATACGACGTTAGACGTTTTAAATTTTCATCCGGCATACGTTTACGCGGCGTTTTCTTCGTCTGTATCCAAATCATTTTCGCGTCGCAATATCTTTTGTCCGGATGTGATTACATCCAATCTGAACGACAGTGCTGACGATACGCAGCGGTACTAGACGGGTGTCTCGCAGTGCCGAAAATTACGAGATTTCTCTCCTGGTGCGTAGTTCATTTTTAAGCTTTTCCTCTTTTTTTTTTCTAACCGGTCCGCGTACGCATTCTGAAAAGTCGAAAATTTATAGCGTTTGCGGCGGGTTCGGCAGCGAACGGCACCCCGGAGAGAGACGACACGGCCTGTGCGTTCACGGGCCATTCGTTTCACCCTCGACCGCTTTTCCTCGTTAAGTAAAAAAAGGCCAAACGGTCTCCGCGTAAACCGTTAAGTTAACCCTCGCGGCGACCACGGGGCGGCCACGCGGCTTTCGCGCACGCTGTGTCCCGTGTTTCCGGGACGGAGACGAAAACCGAACCGGAGAAAATTGTTGTTGGAAAAAAACGAAAAAACACGAAAAATATATAATAATAAATATAACACAGTCTCGGCGGTTAACGACCCGCGATTTCCACGGCCGTTTTTAAACTCTTCCCAAATACCGTATCGTACGGGCGGCGAGTTTCCGTGGTAAAACTGCTAAATCATACGGCGATCGTTAAAAAAATTACTAGCCGTTCTTGTTGTATTTTTATTCGCGAATAACTTCGGTTTATAACAACACCCCTCGACAGCGCTGGGATCGAACGGTCGAGAGAAATAACACGCGCCGAGAATTGTGAAACAAAGAAGCGTCTCGGGAATATACCGTAACGTCACACGAAGGTTTTCGGTGAAATTCCGGTTAGAATAAAAAATTCCGTACAGTTGCGAAAAATAAAAAACAATAAAAACCAGCTACAACATCTCCGCTTCACACATATTATCGTCAACGGCTTTTCGTTTTGTCAGCGCGAAAAAAAATTACACGTTACGATTACGTACGCGGTTATATATCGTGAGGGTAATGATCGGGGAGGGTTTGGGAGCCCATCCTGTCGACTGATCAATTGAAAAATATGATTTTTCGTAATAATCGTAGTTTTCGTTCTTCTCCGAGGCCGATTTCCATTGTTTATTTTTGATCTTCTCTCGAGTTTCAGCCGATCGTGTAAAATCTAAATGTTTTATTCTACGTCCCGCCACAGTGGTCGGCTCACAGTGTTCGACAGAGATTTTTTGTTATTGGTTCCGCGACTACTGATTTAAAAAATTTCCGTATGATCATCAATTTTATAACGATCTGGTCGGGCGGTTTTTGCGTTCTCGATTCAGAGCCCAGCTCAGAGGATTGTGTTGAGGATTTCACAATCCTCGCGTAACGATATTATTATAAATCTTAAGGTTCAAATAAAGATGATAACAAACACTTTCAACTGTTCCCTCCATTCGAAATTCCCGGGATCGTACTGAACAAAATATAGTATATAGTCGTTTATTGTACACCGCACTGCATACCCGAGTCGTGTTCAAATCGTTGAGCAAACTGTTGATCAAAACACAAAACGGTTTTTACTAAATTGACGTGATACTTTGAACGCGTCTATTTTTTTTCTTCTTCTAACGGTTCAGCGTGGAAATATTAAATTTTAGAAGCAATAATACAAAGTGCATCATACTGTTAACCTTCACAAGAAGTGCTCGAGTATTTTCTACAATCTTTAATTCAATACAATTTAAAGGGTTCTTTTCAGTTTTTCCTCTTTAAATCAAACTTATATCCATTATAATAGAACTATTGTACTCTACAACGTTAAGAACGCCGAAAATCTGAAAAATGAGCGGTCTTAAGTACAATTTTCGTTCCATTTCCAACGTATAGTTAATAGGACTGAATTTTATTGCTCCAAAAAGCGCTGTAGTTAAGGGTGAGGATAACAATCTTATTAAAAATGTGTTCGTTCCATATAGAACTTAACTGCTGATACACTCGTATAAACAATAAAGGTTATTTATGACATCCCCGACGCTTAAAAAAAGAATAGTTCCAGCTCGACGTTTACAAAGTTCAGTCTCTTAAGAGAACGTGATACTGACGAATTTAAAAGGTTTCGTACAAGCCGAATTTAACGAAGTTGCAAGCGTTGTTATAAACATCTAATATTTTCAATGTATTATGTTACACATTTTGTGTAATTTAAAATTAGTCCCGTGTCAATGGAATTTTTTTCCAACGCGCAATCATGATTCATCGAACACCTTCGTGTTTGTAAATATGTTTTTGCGCGGAACAGAAAATTATATTAATTATCTGCAGATCTGCTGAGTTAACTACAAAATGTATCCTCAAATTACATAATGGATCGTATGAGGCAAGTTCTTCGTATGAATTTAAACGCGCGTTTTAGGCTAATGCTAAACAGTTTTACATTTCTCATCCAAAAGTTTGATTAATAAAAATTAAATGTTATATCGTGAAGTCGTAAAATATAACGCGTATACGTAGAAAAAAAATTAGTTATTTTTCCGTGCTATGTAACCGCGATATTTTGAATTTTTATTTTATTCTTTCCGTTTTTATTTTTGATTTTTCAAATAAATATCGATATCATTTCAACTATACAAGATGTATAAATCCAACAACATTTGCAACGTAGTTATAAATGATTGTGAAAGATCACATTTCTCCAGGTACACAATCATTCATGTGAAAACTATAAAAAAAATTATACTGTTTAAAGCATTAAAATACCCTCGTCCATTTTTAACACATCGTAGTATATACGTTTTAATAAAAATATATATCAACGCAAAACTCGAAGCATCATTGTTTATACAAAAAAAAAAAACTTAGTATTCAGATACGCGTGTTAAATTATCTCGATTTTATCTCAATCCCATTATTTTAGAAAAAAAATTGGACGAGTTTCCAAATTAATTTTTCAGTTAACAGTAAAAATAACATTCGGTTTCGTAGTATAACACGACGTGCTATTTAATAGAAACGAATTATTTTTTTATGACACAAAGATTGTAGAGCATTATAATTATTTTTTTTTTTTAGACTTGTGTAATGATCAGAAGTAGTTGAACTACAGAGAGATAAGTTATTTTTTTCTTGAAAATACATTTAGTTTAAATCAGGCCACGAGCGTCTTTAAGATCAAAAGTCAACACGACCATCGTCGTCGCAAAAGGACAGAAAAAATTTAACAAAACGTTATAAACGTTGCGTAAACAATCGTCGGTGTAAAAAAAAGGCCTGTTTTAGCGTACCTAGGTTCACCCGGTTATTCATTCCGACATTTTTTTTTTGTACGAGTTTTTTAAAAAATTTCTTTTTAAAAATCCTTTCATCCACTTTTATTACTGACCAATCTCGTAATTATTGTGCACGATGATTCGGATAACAGTTTTATTCTACGGTAGGAGAGATCAGACAAACAACACTGCAAAGGACGAATTTCGTCGGAACCGTCCTAAATATTGTACTCTGTGCAAGCGATTTACGAGATGACGGATGTCGAAACAACATTTAACTGAACTTGTTTTGTCGTTAATTTTAAGTTTTAACTGGTGCTCACAAACGTCACGAATCGTTTTTAACGGCGACTAAACTGCACTTACAAACTGATCAGCGAACCTTTAAGATAAACGGAGCGTTGTAACGGCTAAAGTAACGGCTGTATAAATGCGTATACGTTTTCACATATTTATTAGATGTAATTTATTTAACTTATTTTCAACGGTTTCGTTTTATCGTTTTTATTTGAACGCAATAACACATATATAAACGCCAAAAATCCTCTGTTACACAATGTTATGTTCGAGACTTCTGCGGATTCGTAATAAATCTATAAGTAGAGCATTGTAAAGCCCTCCGGAAACCATAAATATTTCTTTTTTCATTCAATTTATTTGGTCAAACAATAGATACGTACGCCGTACAATAGGCAGGTCTATACATGTGTTTTTTTTTTTATTTATTTTTGTTTTTTTCATAAAAAATCATTTTTTTTTATTTTCATGCGTGTTTCAATTGAAAACATCAAGTCAATTATTCAAAATGATAATTTTAACCGATGACGCTACCGCGGTTCAACCGATTATAAGAAACAGCCTAAAAAAATTAAACCGTTTTCACCGTGTAGGTACAACGATATATTTCTCTGTTGATACAAGCAAATATCTTCGACGAAATAGTAAAACGCAATCAAAAGTTAAAGACACCACCTATATTATAATATATCGTACATGACCAATTAACCGTTTTCGTGTCAAACCTAAAATACCTCTCTCATCTGATATTAAACAAAAATTAGCAAACGATATACACGTGTAACTCGGAACTATAACATTGAATTTTAAAATACTTTTGGATAAAGCCATTCGACGTTTTTAAAATTTTATTTGTGCGTTTAATAAACACATTTAAAACGTTTTTAAGAATAATAAAGCGAAAACACGTAAAGTGCATTTAAACGAATCATTATTAGGACATTTCTCGCAGAAACGTAAGTTAAAATGTGATTATTTTAAATTCACATTTTCATCGTTTCGATCGATGTAGCTCGTCATTAAGTTTTTTTTTCTAGTGTTATATATTAAAATATGGTACGCTTTGTAGTATAATAGGTGCCTAATGTGAAACGCCATATTACTTAACTGTACGTTGTTTTACAACAATAAAAACAAGTTCGACATTACCCTATATCATCAAAAAGAAAATATTTAAGCTAGAAGCTTTTTTTTTTTACTTACTTATCGTTGTTACGCTGCCTATAGGTATCAAAACACATTTCAAATAATTATAATATTAGGTACACACTGAATCGACCGAACGACATTATTCGATGAAAAAGCTGACAACTTATCAATACCATTTAGTGTCTACATTTTTATTTATTCTCGTCGCCCGGGCGGCATTATAAGTATATAAACACGGTATCGACGAAATCCGTTGTCAAATTTAACAACAACTGCTGCTGATCAAAAAAAAAAAAACACTTCACTCTGAACCGTGCAAACATTCGTGACGGCTGCAAAAATTATTGTTACGACCAGTTGTTGAGTTTTTTACTCGTTGTCGGTCAACCGCAGTTATATGAGCGGTTCAACAACGATCAATTTGGTCGATATCGCCGCCGTAGAATCTAATAGACAGAAAAACTCCCCGTCTCGGAACGTTGTTGGAATCACAAACTTCGTTTTATCGAATCGAACGAAATTTAATCTACCAAATGTACCTGCAGCAATTTACGTTCGTCGTGGTTTACGAGTTTCGCTCTGCACGTTCCATGACGCCACGGCGGATGTTCGCCTTTGTGTACAACGGGGTTAACTCTGTTCTTATTACTTTTATCCGACACGACCCCCGCGGCCGGGTTTTAAGGGGTTCCGAGAAAAAAAAACGATTTTTACCGGATTCGGTACAACATTTATGTGTATTTTGTACGAAAACAACAATTATGCGTGATTGAAAATCGTTTTTTTTTAAAACTACGTATTTTCCCTACACGTTGACTGTTCTTGCGCAACCGAAGAGCCTGCCAACGAACGGCGAGTCAACACGGCTCCCGTTTAGATTGATGAAATCTTTCGACCTGTTAAAATTTATACGCGTCAAAAGTTTAACGAGTTTACTGCTGAAATTTCACAATCGATCATTTTTAAGGGAGTCGCGGAACTTTGAAATGTTTGTGAAATTTTGTTATTTTACGGCAGTTATTCTCCCGTAAAACCTCTAGTTTTTAGCTTCGAAACTTTAATACAATCCAAGCAACACAGTAGTTTCACATACGTGGTTAAAAAATTCAGGAAATTGGTTCGCAAAATTTTGGTTCACGGCCGATTTCACGTTGTCGTAAAACTCGTCATTCCGGGCGGCCGTGTACTTCTCATGGGGGAGGAGGGAACAAATAATTACGGGGAACGTACGTGTTTTTTACACATCGATTTAGATTTTTCAGTTATCGTCACATCCAAAATAAAGATCAAGCCGAAACTTTTACACGATACTAAAACAGGAAAGATACAGATAAAAGTTTTCATTGTTAAATTAATGAAAAATTTACCACAACAGAATCGTATTTTCAAAAGGCGACGATCTGTCTCGTTGCTTTCGGACAAAAAATAACGCGTTTAAACCACGACTTCTTCTTAACTAGTGACCCGCGCCCAAAGAAGCGTGGTCGCTACCCCTTTAAACTACCCACGCGACCCAGAGTGATCCCGGCTTTTTTTTTTTTAACGTTTTTAACAGTCGTTCCCGCGTCCGTACAAAACACGTAATCGACAAATCGTAATGGTTTCAAGGGACGATCCTATAGGGGAGGGCGTCCTGTGAAATCGATCAATGAAGATTGCAATCGTTTTACGTTCAAGCCATAACAGCCATTTTAGGCCATATCGTTGAACCGTTGTAATACGAGGTGGTGTCCAAAGCGTATTGACAACGTAAAAGAAAAATTATTATATCGTCTGATTCGTACAGTTTGTACGGCCCAAATCGATGTCCGCGGGATCAGCTATAGACGTCATTACATTACGCGCTTTTTCCGGTGCGGTTTTTACGATATCATTTTCTCCCCGCGCCCGTATTACCTCCGCGCCGACGGATAAAATCAATCGGGCGTTTCGCCGCAAAACATATAGTTTCTTTATTATTCTATTTTTTTCTCTTTTTCCTCGCCGTCTCGTCTCATTGTCTTGTATTACACCTACCCCCGCGTGCGACCCCCATCAGTGCACACCTACCACCACATCAGCACGGTTTTCTCGGGGGAAATCAACCACGAGAATTTCAACGGTCAATACACCGATATAAAAATATTCTCCTCTACAGGTCCGTGAGAACCGTTGACTCGAGGGTACGTCTCGTCCTGTACCTATATATATATTGTTAGAGATACGCGTGTGCAGTATAATGTAATAAATACGACGTCATCGCGTTCTCCGCGTCTCTAAGGGTGAAAACACTGCGGATTCCGCCGATTTCCGGTGTTGTATAAGCCCTCCGGCCCTGCAGGTATGTACTATATAGGTAGGTACGCGCGAACAAGTGAAGTGTAATTGGTCCGCCGACACGGATTCCGCAATCCGTGTTGTATTGTTTCTTTTCGACGGAAAATTCGGATGTAAACAGGGGTAAGGTACCAGAAGATTTGGATTTATATTTGAAAGGAAATTCTCCAGCTTAACAATTGTAAAAAACAAGGAGTATCGTATACAGTTCGTGCAATTTCGGGGGCAGGGGGGCTGAAGATATAACCCCCCATAACGAATACGCCCCTGGACGCGCACCTGCAGCACTTGACGGATGTAGCCGGCGTACGGACATTTTTTGGAAGTCCACAGAAGTTTATCGATATTTAAGGAAATCGAAAGTGCCTAGACTGCCGGTCACGTGAAAGTACAAACAATGGTCTGCGGGAGGTCAACAGAAGTCCCCAAAGAAGCCGGCGGAAGTCTGAGGAGATCCATAAAAGTCTACAAAATTTAAAAAGTTTATAATAGTGCACAGGTTCCAGTCGAGCGGTTTCGCCCCGTAAAATAATTTAATCCGTGACTTGGTCGGTGTGTAGGTAAATATCGATATCAACCACACGCAAAGTCGAAAACCTCCATCGAAAACAAAGTTATAGATACGGCGAGTGCGATCTGGACTGAACCTGGGCATTTGTTCCACAATAAATGTCTTCCAACGGGTTTTTATTCCAAAACCATTTGTTCCGAAATAGTTTGGAACAAATTTGTTGCGGAACAAAATTTAATGAACCGTTTTGGACTGTGTCGTAGTATAGCGGCGTTATCGATGACCGCGCTTGTTTTCGAATAATCCTGACGATTGTATAAATTACGTTTCATTCGCAGAGCTTGTACGATTTTGTTTAAGATTTAAGAAGCGAACAAAGAAAATCCCGCTAAAAATCACTCTAAACCCTTCGAAATCACACTGTCCGCCGCCGTACGTGAGTTTTCCCCGCTGCTATAGAGTGACCTTAAATCCAACAGGTTTGGCGGAAAATCTACTGAAATGGCAACGCTGGTAGAGAGCACCTACTATGATCGAACAACACGGCGGCGACACGCGGCTGATTGGCTTTTTAAACGAAATTCGCGGAATGTTATCCCGAACACGCGGTATCTAAACATATAAATATAAATATATATAAATTTCGGCGAAAAATACGCCCGGTCACGGGATCCCGAAAAATCCCATCAATCTCGCGCGCGATGAGAATATATAGGCACAACGGACGCGCGCCGGAAAACTCGATCGCCACCGGGTGTTTTATGACAGAAAATCCCGGAAAAATAAGACGGATACCCGTTGTACAGGCACGCGGGAACGAACGATCGGTGCGCGTGATTTTTACATACCGAGCTGAGGGGAGTGTATTGCCTTTCGGTGTTTTCCTCTGTGAACAATTACTGTGAACTGTGTTTTTTCCGTCACCGTCTATAATAACGTTTGGAACAAGCTTTTGGAACTTCTACGCAACGTTAAAATATAGATAAGGTACGATAAAAACGTCGAGTGATCTCGAAAATTGAGTTGAGCTACTACTATTCGTATAGCACTATGAAATTCTCGAAAAAATTGCCAGGACCTACTAGTTTTTCTGCGAACGACTGTACGTATAATAGAAAACACGCTACGATTTTTAAAATCAGTACCTATACCTCTTCTAACGAAAGAAGACTGTGAACTCTGTTGGTGCTCTGTGATTTCTCTGAAATTTTTGAAAGTCGAAAATTGAAAAAGGTCGTGAAACTTAGGAGGACGATTAATTACGGCCAACGTGTTTTTGACCTATCGATTTAGTTTTCTTTTTGACCATAATACATCCAAAACGATGATTGGAACGAGCTGAGAGTTTTACATAACATTCAAATACAGGTAAATATCGAACCTAACCGTAAATCCACAAAATTATAAGACCAATTTCATACACCGAAATATTTAACTTCTACGTATAATAATTATAATATTGAGTGTAATATTGAGTTCTAACAATTTTCATTTTATATGATACTATAAGAGAACTATATTTGTGACAAGATATTTAATTAAATATTTACAATTTAAAGGTCGTAACTATACTATTTTATATGCAGCTATATGTGCGAAAAGCTCTGACAAATGACAAACATTTTTTTGGTACAATAAATACAAAATCTAAGCTCTTTATAATAGTTTCGAACGTCTTGAAAAACGCAAAGAGTTAACCTGTTTACAACGTACAGTAAATTTTGAAATGTGCGATTTATGTTGTTCCGTAAAAAAAATGACTGCTTTTAAGTATACGGAAATAATTATTGTACGTCAAAAATGTTAAGCTCTTGAAACTACTTTTGGCCAACCGTAGGAAATGTGAAATAATGGCGGTGTTGAAATGAAGCTTTCGTATTTTCTAAAAATATCACGACGTGACGAACGGATTCTTTTAAAATATTACACTTGCTCGCTCATTGTCGAATTAATCATGCGAAATAGCATCTAAATCACACGTAAAATACTGCAACCGTATTCATTGCACTCATAGTAGTAATTTTAAAAAGTCGCGTTCAACTCGGACATTATTCAAAGCGTAAAACCAACGTGTCGACAAAAAGTTAAATCCGACACAGTATTAAACACAGTTTATACACAAAAATCAACGGTTTCCTCGCTATCTCTCAGAATCCAAAGTAAACATACTGCGTAGGTACGTTTTTTTTTACAACTCCGCCGGTCGTGTTGCACCGCTACATAGATAGATACGGATAAAAACGAAATGCATCACGAGAGACACATGGGACGGATAATGCAAATCCTTGTGCGACCCGAACCCAGCTTAATGAATGGCAATTAATATTTATACGTTTGTACATAATTAATAAACGCATTCGTTTACGAACGTATCACGATTTAATGTGTATGCCACCGTACTCGCATTGTTTATTCGTGTCGACTAAACAATGTACATATTATTATTATACAGAATATTCGCAAAGTACCTGCTCCGCCTCTGAACGGACCAAGTCAAGAGTGGAAAAACACTTTTAGATTCTGAGAGCGTCGGCGAAGAATGTACTGTTTTTACAATGATGTGTTTTTTTTCCCCCCTGTGAAACGACGATCGAAACAAGCTAAGACCTTTGCGTAGTATTCAAATTGGTAAGAAAAAAGTTTCAAGTGATTTCAAAAACTGTTGAGCTGAGTATAGAACATTGAAATTCTCGAAATATTTACTAGGGCGTATACTATTCATCATCGATCGCTTTCAGATTTTAAATAATACTTTTGAACCACAACCAAGTTCCAAACCAGTGACACACTCAGAGCGTAGTCGCTATACTCCGTCAAACTACCGACGGAAATTATTATTTAGATTCTGAGCGTCCGCGAAGAATGTATTGTTTTCGACGTTTTTGTTTTTTTTTTATTTTCTGTGATCAAAAGTTCTAGTAGAAAAACTGCTCCGATTTTGACGTACAAAACCTTAAAAGATTGATCCGAGATGGAACTTTATTTGAAGCGTTTATTGAATTGTCTTTGGAGAAGAAAACAAAAACGGTCAAATTTTCGAAAGTGCTAAGTGTTTGACTTTAAATTTATATACGTTATTAAAAAGGGTTTAACGAGTTTACTGTTCAATCGATTTCGATTATTTTTGAGGGAGTTATATTTGTTTTTAAAAATCCATCGCCTCAAACCGATTGGATTATGTAAATATTTACCTTTTTTTTCGTCAATTCCTTCTTTTTTTTTTTTTTTTTTCCTTTGCAAACACTCAATTTTAACACACTTTTAACCAACACAGACGTAAATTTACGCGGTTAATTCACAACTATTGTTATAAGGTTTACTATACTCAAGGGCAAGGCGGGTAATCGCCTCGGCGAAGCGTCTGAAACGAATGTTTTAGATTTTCATTTGTAATATGCTTGTTATAAAAACAGGGGAAAAGTGATTATTTATATTTTATTCGTTCACGCTTAAAAATGTACAAAGACGTTCGTTATTGGATTATAGGAGGTTTCGCGAAGTAATATTTTATTCATGCGGCCGCGCAGTTGGAAAACAATGCAAGTACACATTTTTATCATTATAATTCGATTTTGACGATAAAATAATTTTGCGCGGTCGTGCGACTGACGGTGACGGCGGGGAATCGGAACGGGAAAAAAAAAATTAGAGAAAAAAATTGTGCCTAAACGAAAATTCGTTTAGTTTTTGTGTTTCCTTAATTTCTTGTAATCATCTTCATTCTATTGTGTCCATATTCCTCCGTTTGATAGTCCCCGATGTTTATAATTACTATCTTGTAAAAGCTTTTCGTCCAAGAGATACCTCTATTGATATATTAAGCGAGCTAGAAGTGCGCTCGGTAAAATTTGTTCGCTCGTTTGCGACGCTGTTCGATTGATATAAACGTTTGGTTCAGTACGGACTGTGTTTAATTCACTTACCTACCTAGTTATATTTCCCATCGAAATATGTTCCGTTTATAAAAATGTAATTCAAAAATGTCTTCCGTGACAGGTCACGTCATATTTTAGGCATTTCCAAAAACTTTTGACGATTATTTCGGCAAAAAAGCCGAAATCAACGCCTTTTAAGTCAAAATATAAGTACTAAATAATAATTAAAACGAGGAAACATGAGTTGCTCTGAAATAGCCTTATATTAAAATGATTCGTTTGTTTTAGCTCGTTTCACCAACTCGTTTTGTTTGTAACAAATTTTAAACGCCATTTTTGTAAATCCTATAATAATAATTATCATAAAAAACCTCATCAATATAACCTATCACGCCATCTTTATATAGTATAATATCTGTTTAGTTTTATATATACTTATAAACGTATTAACGAAAAACAATTTACCAGGTATTAATTCATTGTAGTGCTTATCTATAGTAATATGGTACATTATAAATTACGGAAACGGTTTTTTTTTTTTATACATTCTGAGCGTAGCAAAGAACGTATTGTTTTTACAATTTGCCCGATATATGAAAAAAATCATACGCGTCAAACTAAAGTAAAGTATTTGAATATTTTTACATAAAAAAAAAAAAAAAAAATGGCAATAAAATAAGTCACACAGCAGTATGATAATATATGAAAACGATTTGGCGATAAAAATATTTTACATGTGCTGCAGCTGACGCTTTCGCATTATTCATATAATTTGCGTCAGAGCCTCGCGACTCAATAAAGTATTGTCACGCAATAAATTCGGCACAAGCGTAGTAAAAACAAAATCGAAACATATTTTGAATCGTCGAAATCGTGGATTACGGAAAACCGTTGGATTCGTGCGAAATGTTTATGAGACGATCCAGTTTGTAATTATATATTTTGTTAATATGAATATTTATGTTTATACAACACATTAAACAAAAAATAACAATCACCGAATCGAACCGTTTCCAAACAATCGTAATTGTTTTTTTTTTTTCCTGTTTTTAATTAAATTTAAATCGCATACGTCATGTTACGTTGCAAAGTTAAAATTTAAATATTTGGTTAACAGAACATAACTCTAATCGAATTGAAACAATGTATATTTTACTAGTCACTGAAATTATTTCAGCTAGTAAATGTACGAAAATAATTACTCTAAAAGGTTTTTTTTTTATAAAATAGATGACAACAACTTTGTAAAATTTTATTGAAAAAAATAATCAAACCGTAACAAAATATGTAAAAAAAATGTGTGTTCGTCTAATAGTTTTTGACAACAATTTGACATTCAAGTAGGATTTTGTTTCCGAGCAAGAGTAATGAAATAAATTATTAATTTAAGATGAACAAACACACAATACTGATTGAATCGACATAACTAATTATTAGATTGGTACACTTCAAGGGAAAAAAAACAATTACAAGGAAAACATGTAGATTATTATGTTAGTTTTAAGTTTCAGAATTATTTATTAGAACACTACACTCCCGTCGTGTCCGCCCGTAATTATGAGATCATATATGGTTACGATTGTTGACTTTTTGATAAACGTTTTCATACTCAAGTCGAATAAATCAATAATTTTATGACGAGAATCAAATTCATACTATACTATAGTCTACATCAAAATATGAGTGGTATTCAATGTAATGTATATAATAGAAATAATAGTAAATCGTATAATAGGAAATAGGTGCCAATATAAAAATAGGGAATTAGATACTTTAGTTTTTTAGGTTACGTACATTAGTTGTAAACTTGTTACTAAACTTTACATGATGTTGAAGTTTATCGTTTAAAATAATAAATTTAAAAACCGCACGCTTATGTTCGCGGAGTGGGCTTTTCAATTTTGTTTTTTTTTTTTTGGAAATTGTTATTGACGAAAATTTTGAAATTCTAGATTTTTAATCAATTACAATAGTTTGAATCTATTTTCATGAGTTTTTTATTAATTTTTCAGGGGTTTCTTTAGCAATAAAATCAAAGTCCAAATCGGACTGTAAAAAGTCGTCTTATTCAAGGTAAGAAAAATATACATAGATTCAAATCAGACGAGATTCTAAGAGACATCAGAGTTTTTTTTAGTCAGCTTTGACCGTTTTAATGCATCGTAAGTGGTAGAAAACACCTGAATCTTGTCGCTTCAAACACCTTAGATCATTCACGCCGTCGATATAAGAGGTATAACAAAAACTTTAAGTTATTGGGTGTGTTGCCAGTCGAGGGTGTGCACAAGAATTTTATTACATTATATACATTAAAAAAAAAATATGAATCTTTTATGGATGTAACGAACATAAGGTTTTAAACATAAATTAAATATTGAACGTGTACTATGTCGTCTTGAATAACTCTAAAATACTCTACTTTACACGGAGTTACAGTTTATCGTTTGAAACCATACATGTTTAGAAACCATGAATTCTGCACGCTTGTGGAGTGAGCTTTCTTAACTTGTTTTTTTTTTTTTTCAAAATTGTTATAGACGATTTTGTTCGTATGATTTTAAACTAACATCACGTGCATCTTTTTGGTAACACAAACTTTTTTTACTCTTTTCCTATACTATGTTTATAGGTGTACTCGACGGCATAACTGCGATACGGTTCACAAACGACAAAAATATTTCGCGTACTCCGAGAATATTTATTTATCACTGCAATAATTAAACGTTCGATCGAATCGAATTCATTTGTACCGATTGTTATCGAGTTATCGACACGGCGTGGTACAAATAAAATGGTTAGGTTTACGCGGAAGCAATTGTACATACAAGAAAACGTATAAATAAAATTCGTACTTATAGCTGTTATAAAATGTTCAGTTCGCATTAATTGCGACGGAAAGTCAGCACTGTTTGTTCTCGGCAGTCGAAACACAGTAATAATGGCAGCGTATAGGACGACTGTGAATGTATCCCGTATCGGTAGGAGAGAAAATCGGAGAGAAAAAATCTCGGTAATTCGCCGGGTCTAATCCCCGGGGGCACATATTTATTATACGTTGCGAAAAACGCGTTACTACGAGGATGATTAAAATTCCGTTTTTTTTTTTTAATTTAAAATTTAATTTTTTAGCATAAAAATCTGAAAGAATAATTATTAAAAATACTACTAAAACCCTCTGAAAGTGAATCCAATGTGATACGCGGCGTATCGGTTTAAACATGCATTCGTCGTAATGAATTGTGCGTGTTTTGCTATCGTTTTTTTCTTAACATTATTAATCTGCGATTTCCTTTGAAAAAAAAAAAACCCCCCGCCGAAATCAATCAACAAAGTATCGAAGTTTAACATGAAATACTCGTAAGTACCGAATTCGTGTCTGCGCTCTCCGACGTCAATCCCTTTTAAGTATTAAAACTAGATGACCTAACTGATTACAGGGTGTTTTTTTTTATATTTTATACTAAAACTTTAGTGGTCCCACTACTGTTACTAAGCTCAGCAATTGAATTATGTATTTTCAAGTATACTCTGTATCCGTCGCGTAAAACGTTTTTTTTTTTCGTTTTAACGCGCGATTGGCGATCGTAATTGCTTGTTAGTCGTAAGAAACGGACACAACGGAACAAATATTCGATTCGGTAAAAACTAAAAAACGGTCGTTGTTCCAAAACACTGTAAAACTCTCGACACGGATCCTCCGGTCGAAAACACGACGATACAGCTGTTCTTCTTGCGACAAAGTCGGAGAGAGACCGGCGAGTGTCGACGGGGGCGTGTTTCGCCTGCGAGCGTCATGAATAATTTATAAAAAATGATGACTTCTCTCTTGTAGGAATCATTTTTTTTTTTTTTTTGGTGGATATTACGGACTGTTTATGAGAGAGATAAAATGTGGAAAATGCGTGTATTTCACGCGCGATTTTACCGACAGCGAAAACGCGAATTTTTAACGCGATTTTGATGACGAGAACGGCGGAGAGTTTTTCGAGAAAATCCGCCACGCTCGTGCGTAACGATACTAGAGATTTCCCTGTTTCAGGAAACGCGGTTTATCTCATCCAAAGTAACGCCCCGAGTAAAGTAACATAACGCGACGCGCATTATCCGAGTACACGCGCCAACGCTGTGATATACCGTCACGCGGTGTACATTATCCGCCGGTACGCGCGACAACGACGTTTCGCAAAAAGTGCTCTCCGAACCGCGCGTGTTCCAACCGCGCGTGTTCCACGGGACGTAGTAAATGCGATTCGTCCCGACACGACCCAACAACGACGACGACAACAGTTACGGGGTGCCCCGGAGGACCGTGGTGTTCACGCCGCGTGTCGGGTACCTGGCACGGGTGTTTGTGGGTCCTTAGTAGTAGTTCAGGGCGGGACGGTAAAATAAAAAAAGGTCGTCCCCGAAGAATCGTCCCACGCGGAAGAACGCGGGACGGTTCGGCCGAAAATGAAACGACCTACACCGAGAGGAGCAGCGACCGTAGACCTTGTAATATTAATAATGTGCAAACGGCGGAATGCGCGCGTAGAGATAGAGAGAAAGAGAACTGGTATAGATTTTATACGCTCGTGGATCGTTGTGCGAGTTAAAAGTGTGTTATCCTGTTGGTTCGAATTGTTCGTTAAAAAACGTATTTGTTTCGAAGCCAGTTGGGTTAAAAGAATACAGCACTGCGGGTAGACACGAGTTCCGTAAGCGAGTGTGGTATCTCCGAAGAGAATCTATCTCTGGTCGAAGTAAGAGAGAAATGCCGTACCGGGTGGAAAAGAATAGGCGATAAATCGTTCCATCGATAAGATTTAATTCGCGAAGATATAAAGTCGGCTGACTCGTCACCAAGTCCGCTCGAATAGAACTTTTTGGTGCGCTATTTTAACACGAGACCTAAAGTTACAGGTTTATAAATTTAGAGTTGCTCCGTTTTGACAGCGCCCGAACGAATTTCGCTCACCAGCGCGTTTTTTACGACGGGTGGTCCTCTCTGAGCTACCGTTTATTGCCGTATTTGTCCCGACCTTCCATATTTTGATCAATGGATTGGCTGTTCGGTCAATTCTTTCTACTCTTTTAAGGCCGTGCAAGGTGACACTTCGCACGACTAATGGAAATTTCAACGAGAAAAACATCAACCAAGGAGGCACTAACTAGACCGGGAACTGGACCTATCATAGGAGATACCGACTGACTTTAAAAACCGTAACAGTTCTACGGGCCATAGAAAAGTTTACAAAAGGAAAAAACACCATTGTAAAACCAACGCACAAATAAAGTCTATAGGATAGGTGGATAAATTTCAACCAATAAACAGCTGTAATAACGTCATAATTAACGACAATTACGTTGTAACGTTACGCAAATATTGTTCGGTTGAATCAATACCTCTACGCGGCGAATCTCGGTCCAAAACAAACACTCTCGACTAATTTGATCGTTTTCAGGCCACATCGTTTAGGTACGTTTTATTAAAAAAATCCTTTTTTTTTTTTTGCTCGCAAATAAACTCCGATTTTCAATGATCGAGTGGGAAACACAAAAAGCATTTTCCGATTGACTCCATAAAAAAAAAAAAAAACGTACGTGACATTGGTCTCGACGACGACGAAATATGGATTCGACCCCTCTCAAAGGAAAATTGATTTTCACCTGTCCAGAGGGAAACTCCGATGGCGGGAAACTACTACCACTGTGTCGTCTATCGCGTGTAATTGTCGTCGTCGTTTGTTTGTGTGTGGAAAACTTTGCCGTCGGCTTTCCATCGCGATAACCGCCGCGCGCATACGTCGAAAAAGACACTCATTTAGAAAATTGAAATTTCCAAGTACATCCGGTCGGACACACGGCAAAATCCCCCGTCCGCGACCACCGTCGAGTTTACTCTACAGCCGATGGAACGCGCGAAAAACTTTTTCATAACGGCTTGTTCTCTAAATTCGATTTTCACGAAACGAAGAGACCCTTCGGAAAGTAAAAACGGCACGCGCTACGATAAGCAAGAATTTTGAAGATCCCACTCCTGATTCCTGTGGCCCGTACAACGCACGTTTACACTGCACGGCAGCGATACAGGCCAAACGAATGAAAAAGATTGTATACTCTCGATAATGAGCGGTATCACGAAGAAAGATAGAAGTCATAACCCGAGTTTTCTTACTGAATTTTATTTAATACACAATGCCTGAAAAAAAAAAACACTTAACCAAGCATACAAAAAGTTAGGATAGAAGGGTCCGCACATACAACTTTATACGTTATTATAGGAACGGGCCAGGCAGAGTTCGTATGCGGCCCGCCCTATACCGAATCCTGTTGTTATCGATATATTTTTGGATTTGAAATTTGGGCGTGGTTATAGGATAAGTTGGATGGTTTAAAAAAAATGGTGTAAACCTAATAAAAATAATGTACGGAACGTGAAAAAATAATTCAAACTTTTCACAACATTCGAAATGCGGAAGATCGATTATCGTTTACTTAAGCTATCGTTGAGATACCTGAGTATAATTTTTTATCTCGATTACATCTTTAACGGTGGCATATTATGCACTATACGCAGCGGGACGTCTGTATAATATGTAAAACTTTGTCAATTTTATAACATCGAGATGAACCGATTCCGATACTTGGCCGAAGTCTTTTTTTCAAATTTTGCCAACTTTTTTACCTCAAAAACCAAAAAAATAAACCCGGAAATTTTGGAGAATTTCACGGCGAAAAGTTTGAAATTTTAAGATCTGCGATGAAGTTTTCGTTTGGTAAAAACGCTGCGATTTTAAAAATCCGTAACTTTTCTGTCAGGTTTACTGACTGCGGTGATAACAAATAGAAAACCAAAAGGTCCTAGATTGTTATTACGCGTCAAAATTTTCACACGACTCTCGGATAATTTTTATTGTTAAATTTCAGTTTAAATTTCAGTTTCTACCGGTTAGGTACCATCATCTAGACGTCTGAGCTCGGTCAGAATCGTTCTTTTGTAGGCAATCGTGTTGCTTTCAGATTTTTAAACAGTACGCTCGAACCGCGATTCCCGCAGAGACCCACCCAAAAGCGTAATGTCGCTACTCCGCCCGTAGTAGTCCCGTCTTTTTCGTTTTACTCGGTTTCTTACTTTTCGGCGCGCTTTCAAAGTCGGTTTTGTCGTTTCGTTAGAATTGTTTTCATCCCTTCGTTATTCCCGAGAATCGGTTGAACCATTACTATCCCGTCGTATAATGGTCGTCGCGTTGTTATCGTTGCACGATGAGGAAACGGGTTGAACGGCATCGTCATACGCGACATGTGTGTGGCTATACTATAATTATTCACCGATTGAGTCGTTATAACGTGTAATAACGAAAGCGAACGGCGCTCTGTTTGCCTACACTATACGCCCTCGTGCACACAACAAATACATACGACCCGCCCGCGTGGACCCACCACGACCACCCACCCGAATCCCCCCGTCCACCCGAGCCCAAACAATAATAGTGTGCACATTGGCGTCACGAATGTGTGTGTTATGTGTGTTGTGTGTCAAAACGATATTGTTATTATTTGTTTCGTATCGTTCCGATGAATATTGAATACGGGCGAACAAAAGCGCCGAGGGTAGAACGGATAATAAATACGAGTAGTACACAACGAAAAACCATTATTATTAGAGCAATTAGTGCTCGACATCATTACTCGCCACCGCAGAGTAGGTACTGGCGGACAAATGAAATTTACCAACAAAAAAGTTCGGGATGAAACATCGTGGGTCGGTGTGGTGTCGTTGTTGAACGACAAATTTTTTTTTCTCTTCTCTATCCAATCGACTGCGCCTCGTATGCGTATTAATATTTTATAGTACCTACGTGATAATGTATAGTGTGTAGGAGGATGAGAACAGACGGGACGGAAACGATGTCGAAAACGATACGAGGAGCCTGTACGATGTGTGTGTGAACGATCGCGACAAGTGGAGACAGACCGGTTAGCCGGTGGCCGAAAGAGGGCGAACAAAAAGAACAACAGTATTCACGTGTCCTTGACAAGCCAAAGCTAAACTGAATTCCCCTGGTCTTACCCCTATAGTACCCTTGACTTTGGTTCCGAATAATTTAAAAAACGTGCGCTCAAAGTATCGCCGCTTGATCCGCACATTCGACGCACAGATAACGAAAGCTTATGGGGCGAAAAAAAAAACCTACGAATACGCGAACGATCCGTTTATCGTTACAGTTACACATTTTGAGTGTGAAAAAATAAAGACGAATGGATTTTTATTATACTCGAAAAACTTCGCAAATCACTCGCTATCGAAATCCACTACGACAGTACAGTACGAGTCGGGCGAAAAATAGTCCATCGTGTAAACCAGGCGGTCGAAACCCCGACGCCCTCGTGCAGACCCCCCGGACAATTTTACGTGGAACGCCCCGTATATTTAAATAATAATTTACCAAAGACAACCGAAGATTCGTAGGACAAACGATGACGATGAGTAACTTGTGAAGTCGATAATGTTCGAGTACAAAAACGTCCATTTATTTTTAACTTTTTCAAACGTATTTAACAACTGTCATAACAAAGTTACATGAATCGTTCATACGGCAAATTTGTGGGGTCATTTTTCATAAGCTTTCGTTTTGATTTGTATTGTAAAAATTGACAAAGCGATGCGCTTTTGAACAAACTTTGTGACGAATTCTATGTTATTTAAATGGGAAAAAACGAGTGCTCTGTGTTAGTACGCGGACCGAGCGGGGAAACTTCAAGGACATTTTTTTTTTTTAATTATTTGAAACCAGGGGGTCAGACCGAAGAAATTCCTTTTAGGGCTTGTCAAGGACAAGACATAATGTGTGTATAGCTAATAGTCTTATAAATTGGAAAAATTTTTTTTATATATCTAGGTATTCGTCACAAATGGCTGTGATCTAGATAAATTTTATCTAGGTATACACTGTCCAGCGAGCGGAAACGCCGAATGACGGCTCCGCGTATAACAGGTAAACGATTTTTCTTATATTCGTATTTAACAATCGTTACGACTATTTTTCTTCATAACTTACGACATTATACTTTTTGAATGTCCACAAATATTTTGGTTTGGCAACACTCCGATGAAGATTTACGGGCTAACTAATGCTGAGTTCCTTCAAAATATTTATGTTGAAGTCCGCTGTAAACTATTTTCAACTACCTAAGCACCACCTCCCTCACAAACTCGTTCATAGAAATGATTCATACTCGCTCAAACGGTGCGGACACAAGTGGATCGGGACCAAACGAGATTAACATTTGAGAATGACTTGAATAAGTGGAACGCGAATTAATTTCGATACAAGCGGCCACGCTCCGAACCTAATATTTTTTACGTAAACTTTTCAGCATGTGACTAAAACTTCTCTCGCAGCCGTTGTACAGCGACAGAACCATACCTGCGAAATACAAGAAAAGAACAAAATATATTTTCTCTCCTTTGTACGATGCAGAGCCAAAATAATTTATTTTTTATGTTCTAAAACTTTGAAAAGTAAAAAAAAAGTATTAATACGTATACGTTCCATAAATAAGCAAAATATCCAAAAAAGTAAAATAAAAAATACACAATTGCAAAATGCTATTCTACTTCTTTTTTTTTAATTTTTTACGTCGATTGTTTGTTTCTCGTTCAACTTTATACCGAATGGTTGCAGTACCTGTTAGCAGTAAAATAGAAATTTTTTTTTTAATATATTTTCTACATGCAATTTTCATATGGAATTTAAAATTTCCATATAAGAATTTTGTCAACCCGATACGGTACTTAATTTGAAGCATTTTTTTTTTAGTATTTTTAAAATAATAGTCCAAAATTCAAATTTTCGCAGTACCTACCTGTTATTTCGTAAGACCTATATTTTTCAATACAGAATCCCCATAAACCTTCGTACGATATAAACATCATAATTTTTCATGCTAGGATAAAAGATTTTAAAAATCAAAAACATTATTACGAACTTTTTACATTGAAATTGTTTTGTTGTGTTATTTTTTGGAAATAACTGTTTTAAATTTTAAACGACTAACAGAGAAATTCACAAGAATCATCGAACGAATGAACAATTCAACGAGTATTTAACTCCCAGTTCGATCAAATTCAATTCAGATTTTTAACGCGCCAAGTTAGTGACCAACACACACACACACAGTGACCCCCGCATTAATCATTTTTACATATTTTTTATCATGAAATATTTATAATACGTAAATAACGGAACGTCTCTACTACCCGACAGTGACAAAAAGAAAAAGAAAAAAAAAACGCCGTTGGAAAATTAACACATTCCTTACCGCGCTCAAAATCTAAAATATTCCGAAAGACAATATCACAAACGCTGACGGCGGCTGACGTCTCTGCAGTTGTTGTTCCAATAAGTGAAATATTTTCATGCAAGTTATTTCACAAGTTACACCGGCGGCAAATCGCAGTTAATTCGCCAAAAACGCTACTCGTTAACGGAATGTTTATTATAAAAAAATCGTCAAACGAGAAAACTTCGATCGACTTGTTGACAAGAACCAACACGGTTCGTACACCCGCAGTGGCGTACACAGGAGGGAGGGAATGATTGAGGGATATATCTCTCCCAATTGGCCTTTATTTTTATACTTAAAACATGACTTTAAATTACAGTTCATATATGTATTTTTCACTTATCTGTTGAAAACAAAATTTATCCATGAAATATGAAAATATCTGCTGTGGTGATAACTGATAAGTGATACCAAAGACAATCGCCAGTGGTTATATTCTAATTTATCTACAACCATGGTTAACAAAATGTAGCTAATCTGATTCTCGTCGGGGATTATACCGCATCATTCCGTATAATCGTGATATCAATCATATTATATCCACTGATGTTGAATTCGGAATATTAACTTTAACAATAGGTACCATAATGATTCGAACTATCTATATTACTACAGGATAAAGTTCTAAAATACAGAATATAATATACAAATTTCAATGATTAATTAATCATTATAGTGACAAAATGTTCACCTATTTTTCTGCAGTGATTTTTCCGGTCGCCATCATTAAATTACACTCGTTCAAAGACGGAATGTTGCGCGTGTGTGAAATATAATTTTTTTGTAAAAATTTATAGCGAATGGTTTGCAGAAAAAAACCAGGGGACGCAGCGAAAAAAAAGAAAACAATAAAAGAAAGAAACATTTCCGAAAATAAAAACCACCCTTTCGTTCGAATACACACCGGCCATTCAACGGCGGAGATAACGAGAAAACAAACAGTCAATATCGACTCCGTAGTGTCATCTTTTTTTTTACGTTAACATATTATACAGGTACACGGTATTGTTTTCCTTTTTAATTTTTCTGAACGTTGTGGAGAACCAACTTTCAGAATGCAAACGACATTTTTTTCAACATACATTCCAACGAAAATAGAAAAATGCAAACGACTTTTACGATTAATCAAAATGTTTCAAATAAACTTTGGAACAAAATATAACCAAACAGACAAAAATATATAACGCGAATAAAAGTTTTGATTATTTATTCTGGGCGCTTGTATATTTAGTGATATTATAACGATTATTATTGGATAACAGAAATGATTTGGAAAATATTTAGTATAAAAAAAACCGCAAGTTTTTTTTTATTCTTCAAACGATTTTCGAGTCCGTAACATATTCATTTAGTTGATGAAAAACTGATCTATTCTAATTATGAGGTCTAAATCCATTTATATAAGTGATCAAATCCGTATGCGTGGAAAAATCGAAAATTCAGAAATAACCTCTCAAAAAATAGTAACAATTTTTGTCAGATTATTTTATATTAAGTAGGTACACCGACTTTATTGTCATTTTTTTATGAGTGAAAAGAGTAAATAAACAATGCGGGCCTCTTTTGTATTCATTGTGTTCTACTTGTTTATTTTATCAGCCACTGTTCAGTTTATTTTATTTTGAATTAGACTGTGCTGGTAAACGAAAATGAATTCAGCCTTAGTTTGTGTTCGGGTTTTCAACACAATAAATAATTCGGTTCGAGTTCAACTCGTTAGCTAAATAAATATTGCCGTTCAATATCGATTTCACAATATAACTAACTATTTGAGCAAAATAACAATAAAATTCTATCGTTCCGTATAACTGGGTGAATCCGACTACTTTTGAAAATTAGTATTAGAAAATCGACATCGTAAGTTTTACATGACACAGAAGTGAATAGTTGTCAATAATACAATACGAGTAATGGGTAGTAGTAGTAGTACTTATTGACATGGAAGTGAATGTATTAGTGTTACAAAAAAAAAATGTTTTTTCTCTCACTGAATTAAAAACGCATACAAACATTAAACTTAACGAATATTCGGACGTTAAAAGTAAAATACCGAATGGTTTTCAAACCACAAGCAAAATATACAGAAAAAAAAAACATTTTCAAGATTTTTTTTTTTAACGGTTATGCTCAAGAAACATTGGTCGATAGATCGAAAAAATAGTTGTTCAGTCACATATGACATTTTGTAATTTTAATTTGTAACCGCTCTTGGCCCTCGTTACGTGCTAGCAACATGGAAAAATATGAATTACAAACGTATTGTGCCATTATTCTTACGACGAATCGCACCACAATTCAAGAAGAAACGTGGAAGATCTCTCTCTCAGAGAACTAAAATCGTGGAAGATCAAAAGTTTAAAAAAAAATATATTACGTTTCACCGTCGACGATTATAAGAACGCGACCGACATTTTTTCCGGCCAATTAGAACCACCTTGAGTTGATTTAAATTTTTAACTCGCGTTTATCCGACTTATACGGGTTGCGTAGTGCGATTTGTGTAATGAATGCAGGTTATTTAGTCTCGAAATGAAAAAAACGCAAGCGTGACCTATACCTAAAACCGTTTCCTGCCCAGCGAGCAGTTGTATTTCCGGTTTTTTTATCGTTATTATTATGGTCGTTATGTATTATAATACAAGAGTGCACGGTGCAGATAATTTCGAATAAAAGTAACCCAGTAGTAGTAACCGCGTTTTACATAATCCTTACCCCGAGTCGAGAGCTCCTTTCGAGTCGATACCGGCTCTCCAAGGTCCTGCACGTTTTTTCCATTTCTTTCTTTCGCTACGTCTTTCCGAACGAAATAACCGTTGTATCCAGCGCATTTTATGACACTATGGCGCGGCGGGGTCGACGGAAACACCGTCTAGGAAATTAAACTTGATTCGAACGGGCAAACACTTTCAACTTTGGAAAAAAAATGAGAAAAAAAGCGGACGCGTGTACGATTTTCGACGAGCGGTAAGAACGAGCAATCGAGGTCGCCAATACACCCCGTATTACCCCGTTTACCGTGCGTACCACTCGGGAAGGTTTATATAAGACAGCGCTCGTCTTTGCGTACGAAACAATTATTTATCGAGATACTGAAAATAAACGCGTTTGGTCGTTGATCGTTTTACATGATAATAATTTGACGGGAAAAAATACAAGAGCCGAGGTCGCGGAAAGAATGAAAAAAGTGCGCTTCCGGGCGGTGTCGTGATACGATTGATTCGTCACCGAACGTATCACCACGACAACACTTATATTATCTACTACGTTGGTATAATTCTGACGTTTGAATACACGTTTCGCTATAATACTGAACCCCGTAGGGTAAGAATATGACGTACAGCGGCCCTTTCGTTTCCTATTGTACGAGAGAAAGTGAAGCAAACAAAAAGGTAAAAAATCAGTGTTGGTTCAAAACGTAGTACAAGACCGTACCTTTGGCCGCACTTTTGTACGCGATTAATAACGAACTTTTCGTCGTTCTTTTTACCCGACTGCCCTGGTTATGTTTTAAGAGCGTCTTTGGCACGCTCTGCAGCTTCAACGGACGGACGGATTTTAACAAACGAGTAGGTGTCGTTCGATTCGATCGCGGAAGCGACGCGAGGCGCACACACTATTATGTTTTTGGGCGGAACAAAGTCAAATATTAAAAATCGTACCCGAGGATTTTTTTTTTTCTGCGACTACAAATTTCAATAGTTCAATTCAATACAAAAGTACAAAACAATACTTTTCGATCATTTTAATCAAACTGAGAAACATTATCGATGAAAACTAAAAAGTCGTTATCAAAAACCAAACCCCCCGACTGCGTTGAATCATATATCTGCAACTGAAAAGCTCAAAACAAACTTAGTATATTATTATCTATACAGAAATCGTTTATTACAATAAATAAACTGAACGTTAGAAAATACATATCCTCGCAGGCGGCTACAAGCTACCAGGTCTTTGTGAAAATACTTGCATTTTTACAACAAGTATGATTAACTATGAACATAGTATTATTGCGTATTACAAATTTGCGTTTTAACTACAAGTATGACATTCAAAGTTCCCGCTCGCAACTGTATCTTTTTAAACATTCGGTTTATAACGGTTTCTATAACGATTTCTATACGTGTAATGTACTAAGCTCGTTTTGACCTATTCAGTTGATATCATTTAACGTTTTCGGATTTTTTTCATAGCGCGTTTTAAAGTACTGAAAAAGTGCGACCAAAAAGAATAATCCACATCAATCAATTCACTTCGGGTCGTTTTAATTTGTAAAAATAAAATAACCAATAATAACGTAACGTAAAATCTGCAGCGTTTCTACGGTTAATACCCGCTTAAAAAATACACCGTAAAAAAATACATTTTTGTAGTCGGCTATACGTATTATACTACGTTGTATGAAATCGTAACAAAAAAAAAAAAATCCAATATTTCATGGTTATTTTATTTTGACAATAGCGGACGCGGGGCGACACTTTGATTCTGCCGTTTTCACTCCAACCTGAAAGTAATTTTCCTCCTATTGTACTTTTTATATTTTGTATTTGGGGCGTTTTTCGAGCTTTTACTCGTTTCATTTCCACTTTTCCGCCAAATTTCATTTTACCCTCGCTAGAAGTTATTTTATTGTGTTTGTCTATGCTGTCTCTCGAGACAAAGGAATCTCCCGCGGTTCCCGGCGAATACCCTACGATCCCGAAAACAAAAAATATCGTTCTGAATCCACAACAGCGTTTTAACGTTAAACTACTATGTATAGCCGTATCGTCCGTTGCACGATACCACATTATCCACCACACGTGTAATAAGTAATAACAAAGTAAATATTGCTGATTAAAAGCGAAAAAAAAAAGCAACAACTTCAATATCGCGAACGACCAGAATCGGTGTTATAATTTTTTTTTGAAAACCCAGTGCACTTTTTACTTCGGTATACATTTGTAGACTAGAACTGCACAAAAAAACATACATACTGCGAACCCACACTGCGGTCTTGTAAACTTTTCGAGTAAACGTTTTTGAGGAAACGCATATAAATAAGCATTTACTATTGAAATACTCTTCCGCTTGTATGTGTATTTGAAATTCAAATACTTTCACTCAGATACTTGCAAATTTTAATCTAGTCTTTTTTTTTTTTTTATCAACGCAAAAAACGTCTTCAAGCAATAGTTGTTCTAATCAAAATGTAAAATAACAAAAACGATAACTATAAATACTTATTGAGTACCTGTAAACATACATAATGATTTGTGGTGCAAAGATACAGAACACGATCGTAGTACATAAAAACGCGGTCTTGGCCAAAAACATTTCATATGCGTTCGCCACTATAAAACTCGCTTTAGCCGTTTTAATTTAAATCCGTTCACGGTTTTTACTTTTTTTTTTAAATCGTTTTAGTATTCATCTGCTGAAAATTAATTTTTACCCTCTAAAATAAACAGTTTTATAACCCCGAAAACGCGTCCGTAGCGCAGTACTGGACAAAGACGAAGAAACGAGAGAAGTTTCGAAAAAAAATATGCTACTCGATTCAAAGTTTTGGAACTTTCGAACCGATCGTACTAAAATTATTTGTTTTATTTATAAATAATTATGTTATTCGTTTATTTGTGCGCATTTTGCTTACGGCCAATTTCCATGCGGTTAGTTCCGTTTATTACAAGCAACTGAAACAAGCTATAACCACTGCCGTATCCGTATCCAATAATGGGTCCATATCACAATACTCTCGTCGTATTTTTAAACTCGCAATATCTGGTTATTTTTTTCCGCGGAAAATCTTGTGGATCTCATAATTCGGAACGACGGGAAAAAAGTATTGAAAAAATAAAACAACGAAATACGCTTACGTGACCGTTTTGCAAGAAACTTCCGGCACGGTAAACGAGCTAGTAAAACCCTTATCGATGCGCGGTCGGTAGGTACTAAACGATAATACGCTTTCGCGCGCGCGCGATGTCTTTTTCCGTCCGTTTCGCCCGCTGTTCGCCCCGCGAACGAGTGTTTTTTTACAAAATTTTAATTTTTTGATTTGATTTCATTCCACAAGATGAGGTATTCACACGATGGACTTATTGTTGTTTTTATTTTCCAGTAGAGGTACACCGAACTATATACTTACGTTTTATCGATATTTTGAGGGTCACGCGCACTGTGACCGATACGTTTTTATAAGGATAACTTACCTGAAAGCAAAAAAAAAATTAATTTAAATTAACACGTAGAAAAAATAAAGCGTTCTCGAGGATTGGTCGCCATTTGAAGAAACGACTGGGCGACATTACGCGGCGCATAAGTCATATTTATACATAATATGATAAAACTACGAACAAAATAATTGTTGGTGTTCTCCAATGACACTAAAAACTTTTATATTTACTCGTTCAGTTATTTTATAAAATTTTTTTATAAATTCTATAGTATCCGTCGACGGAAGTTGTCGGTTTTGAACTCGTCCGACAAATCGTTTTTTCGTGGTAACAACACATTTTCAATCTCCAAGAGTTTAACAATGCTTTACATCATTATAATGTCGTACTTTATACCACCGACATTTTTTCGTTGTTGTAGTATTTCGATTTCGCGTGAATCGATTTGTTCACGAGTGAACTGCGAGAGTAGAACTTTTTTAGACGAATACTTAACTGAATTTTTATCGTTTATTTTTTTTCATATATACCGATCGGGTTGTACTACGAGACTGAAAACTCGTGAAAAACGTTCTGCAAAAAAATATTAGCGGACAAAAAAAAAAAATAATAATAAATCGTCTTGAGGTCGTCGATGAGTGTTTATTGAATGAAATGAAATAACGTAAAAATATGACACACACACACGCATAAAGTCACTGTATAGCGTTAGCGATAAATCTCTGTGTTTTGAAAAAATGCAATAAACAGACGTGTTATGAACTGCGCGGTATAAAAATGAGGGTCTTCATAACACGTGATGTATGTGCAATATTTTTCATGCCGTTAAAACAGTAATGATTATATACATTTATTATACAGTGTATACGAACAACAAAAGTCCGCGGTTTGTAATGTCCAGATTTTACGTTCTTTTAATAAAAATCAACGTCTAACATACAACGTTCTAGTTATGAATATTATTCATAAAAAGAGTCGAATCGAAGCGTAAACCGAGTAAAAATCGTTTTTTTTTTTAAAAAAACGCACGATAATTTGAGAATGTGGTTGATTCCGAGTGTAGAACATCGAACGTTGTAAACCATATACCCAGCTTAGAACTTAAAATACGTTTTTTAAAACACGTTGAACACAAAACAAATCTCATACGAGATTTTCTCTCTTTTTTTTTAAACCGACAACTAGACGACAGGCGCAGCCAAAACCATAAAATACGAGAAGTTTCCGTAGTAAAATCGCAAACACGAACGATCCCTGCGACTTCCGTGATTATACGCCGTACCATGAATTATTTACAACACTATATCATAGTATAACGCCGTGATGAAACATCCGCTCAAAGGCTGGGCAAGCCAACAACTTTTTTTAACTCGTTACGTTAAGTCGGTTTTTAAAAAGTTTATTGTAATTCAAAAATAAACGGTAAAGTGGTTTCGCATAATGCATGTCATCCGCTTTGAAGACGGTTTTTTTTTTCTTTTGAAACATTGTCTTCTTTGAATTTTATTATCACAGATTAACTTTGAGTGAACACGTTAGATTGAAAACAAAGCCGAGATCACTATGTGCGTCGCGTGGGCAGTAAAGTTCCAAACGAAAAGTTCATAGCGAATCTAAAACTTTTCGCCGTAAAAATCACCGGAAATTCTCAATTTTTTTTTTTTTTGGGGATACAAAAAGAAATATTTCTTCAACCACCCGGAGGAGTCGATAGACTTTTCGTTAGAGGTACTGTAAAAACGTTCCGCGGTGCGCTCTAAAAACGAATGGTAGAACACAACCGCTGCGAGAAAAACGAAAAAATCTCTTCGCGACGGACGAGAAACAGAAAGGTGGTGCGTCGTCGTGGTTCGCGTGCTCCTCTTATGGCGCACAACACGATATAAACGTTCTGACACGTTTTCGCCGAAAACCGCCCCCGCTACGATAAAAATAACGATAAAGGAATGGAAAAAAATAACGAAAATACGCGGTTTTTTTTTTCTCTCGCCTTTTTTCTTCTTCTTTTCGAAAAACGGCGCGCGAGTTGCGTCTCCGCCGACGGATGAGCCGCGGCGGATAAGAAGGCAAGCGTCGAAAAAACATTATTATCTTCGCCGTACGACGACGTATTATACGCGTTCGGTTTTTTTTTTTCATTTTTTTCGCCAAAGATGGTGGAATCCAAGATAAACATAACGCGCGTCCCGTTCGCGGTGACGGGGCGAGAGACGAAATTTCCAGAAAAAAAAAAATCCAGAAAAACGTGCGCGGAATAAACAATATTATTTTGGCGTTTTTCCACGCGCAGTTTTTTTTTTTAGTCGTCCGGCACAGCGCAGGGGAAGGACGCCTCGATCACAAACGTTAATTATCGCACAAGATTCTGTCGTAAAAATTCGTTCGGTCGCGCGAGATAATAATAATACGTGTGTCAGGACTATGGTCGTCGTCAGTGTGAAAAAAAAGAAAAAAACGCCGCTATGTCTCGCCAAGAATAATATTTTAGACGTTTCGGTGGCGCCAAACTCGTGAGACGACTCGTCACGAACGCCGTGAACGCTGGCCGAGTCAACCGAGAGCTAAAAAGTTACATTCATTTTAATAACCAGGTAAAAGAGCTTAGTTTTTTTGTTTTTTCAAAATTTTTTATTACCTACACGTATCCACGACCGCTTATTAGAGTTTCAAAACTTTTTGCTGAAATCGAACAAAAACCACAAAAATGGAAATTTTAAAATTCCGTACACGTAGGTCGAAATTTTTTTAAACCGCTTGAAACAAAAAACACGTTATATTTAAAGTTTTTTTGTTCATTTTTGCTCGGTTCGCGACTTATTCGTTTTTGAATTTTCAAATTTAAGACCCCTTTTAAGTACCGTCAGATTCTCCACAGACCTATCGGAATACTCGCTTTAAAAATCGGAGCATTTTTACTACCCTCGAAGTTGTTTACAGGAAAAAAAAAATACATCATTGTAAAAACATTCCTCGCTGAGCTCGGAATCTATAGTACAAAATTAATGACAATTTGTTACCGTTACTGATAAAACTGCACTATTTTACGAGAATAAAAGTATTAAGTAATTTTACTTAATAAAAATTAAATATTAAGTAATTTTACTATTTTTCTCGTACATAGAAGTTAAGACCTAATGAGTATCCAAAAAAAGAGTACTGCTGTCGAGGAAAACGTACTTGTTTCAAACTTATTCGCCCCATTTTTTTAAACTTAAGTACCTAAAGGCTATAACTTATAAGTAGGGCATTTATTACGGATAGTAAATGCGCTGTGCCCAATGGGACGTAATCGAATATTCTACATCGTTAAAATTTAAATTATGATCCACAGTTAATACTATAATAGGTGAGTGCAATATTTCGATTAAACTGCGAGCGAAATTGTAAAATAATACAATCGACCGAGAAGATTAAAATTAAATCAAATCGTCCTGCAATTAGTGCGGTTATAAAGTTTAAAACTCGTGAGTTTACGGTAGCCATAGTATATAAAATAAATCACTTTGAGATAATATTACAACCGGTAATTAAATATTAATTAAGTTAGACGTTGTCGCTTGTGGGGGGGCGCAATAACATAATTATTATAAAAGTTTAACGAGTCTAAACGGTTTCAATGAGATTACGGGATACAATAATCCGAATGGCCACGTCTTACTGCAAGACGTTTGCATTACGGTTTATCTCGTTCGTTTGTCAACGCTACAGTTCCGATTTTTAATGTGATTCTAACACGAACAAAGATTTTCGGTAGAAGGATGAACTTTTTTAAAGTGAATTCATTGAGATAATAAATTATACAATACTCTGGCAAAAATTTTATTTTTATTTTTTAAGCCAGTAAAAGTCTCGTTCATTTAAACTCAACGTTTTCTTTAAAATTATAAACATAAAAATTACACGTTGATAGTAGTAACTAAAACTTTATCCGAGGTGTAAAAAAACGAATAATTGTTAACGATGTTCCATCAGTTCAAAGTGTACAGGCTAAACACCTAGAAGTAACATGATACTGCATATAAATTAGTATCCGTAAAGTATTTTACCGAAAAAAATCTGCATAAAATATAATGACAAAAATTAATTTATAAGTAAAACATCAAAGTTAAAATATACTTAGCATAACTTATCTTTTTCTACGTACAGAAAAATGAAAAATGAATGAAATGCATAAATATTCTGTTGAATGAAAACAAGTTTTTTATAAAAAATATCCGCGAATAAATATAAAGTATAATAATTTATTAACAGTACAGACAATAAATTACCCAAACGAATATTTAACTAGTTTAAAACCTCACTTCATCTCTTATGACTCATACTTTTAATGTTTTGGTGAAATTACTGTTAAAAACTCGGTTTACTTCACTCAATGACAGTTACTATGATTATTTAAGTGATTATAACAAAATATATATGATCTCAACTTCATTTGAGTTTTAAATCACGTTTTTCGTAAATCAGGTTCAGATCGAATCGGAATAAAACTGCATCACATTATTGATACGAAAAACATTTAAATTACAAATACGTACAGTGAAAAAAGTTGTACAGTAATTTTAAAGAAATCAAAATAAAATACCCTACGTTTATTAAAACGCCTTTTTGATTTTGAGTAGAACTATTGTCCATCAATATTTTTACAATGGTATAATTTTTTACAATAAACATAATTTAAGGTAGGAGAAGTGGTTAATTTCTGTATACGACAAACAAAAAGTCAGTAAAATGGACCAAGATGTTAGGTACTTTATTTTAAGTGCATTTTTGAATTTTTGATAATTTTTTGAGTTATGATTTAAAAACAAAAAAATGTATAAAAAAAAATTTATTCCGAATAATTCACATTTATCACTTTTTGAGTAGACACAGTATTCCAATCTTTACATAAAATACCGAAAAAAAAATATGTATTTGCCTCGACATATTTGAAACTTTTTTACATTTCATTATGTTTTAAGTGACGATCCAAAATTCACAGATTTTCAAATATGCTCCCAACGACTTGACAGTTTTACACGACGGGCGGAAAATTTTAATTAGTTTCTTGAAATGTTTACACTTCAAAAATTACTTGTGTAGATAAATTTGAATGGTCACGAAAAAGTTTCAAATGGTTCGAGCCAAATAAAACTATAACATTTACATGTAGTTGAGTATTTGACTCACTGAGCTCGCTCGGAATCATAATTTTCGTAAGCGATCCATTGTTTATAAACTTAATGTAACCATCAAACCAGTACACACTCAATACTGTGACCTTACCCAATGTGAATTCACTACATCGTCTAGTTTCCCTTCTGAATCCAAATCACCCCATTTTTTTTTTTATCGTTGTTTTACTAGATCAACCAACCACTTTTTAAACTACTGAATAGAATAACGCAAGTGTAAGAGCAAATAAAAATGCTTTTGAATTCTCTGTGTTTGCATTTGAATGTGAAACGTGATTTAGAAAAGTAGGTAGTTACTTATTCCCAGTTTCGACAGAGGAAAACTTTTACTTTGTATAAACCATATTTAACTTTTAATATTTACATTTTTTTTTTATCAACTACGTTTTCGAACTATATTTTTCTAAAGTAAATATAATTTTTCATCTTGGATTATATTTTCAAACAATGTCTTTATTATAAACAAAATTGGTATAGTATTTAAAGTGTACAAATATTAAATAACGTTATATACAAAATATCGTTGACGTACTACATAATGAAAGCTCTATAACGAGATACATTTTCTCCGTGTTTAAAATGTTTTCTTTTTTGAATATAAAATATAAAGGTCACGCACAATGAATTTTGCTGCTGAGTGCTAGCTATGGGCGATACAGCGTTTTTTCAGTCTTCTTAACAAATAAATAAAAAGACGTTTGGAACATTTCGGTTTTTTTTTTTTTTTTGTATGTTCATGAGCCTTTACATATTAATATGGATATTATTTTTACTACACTGTTTGCTATTCAAAAGATGTTTAATATTCTTTGACATAACTTTGTCAATTTGTGATGCAAATAAAACTTGCATTTTGACTTCTGTTGATTGCCTTGTAGGTTAGAAACTTTAATTTTATGCGAAAATTATATTTTTTTTTTTGTTTTTATTGAAAAACAGAATCCTCGGCAACATAGGCCATTGGGTTTACAAATAATTAACGAATAATTTAATCGATTGTATCATATATAATGGACTTATTCTAAAATAAGTTTTAAATTTTGGTTTGAAGATTAGCGGCTATAACCAAATTAATTGATGACAGTGAATTTACACATAGGATTCAATTTTACTTACAGTAATTGAAATATGTTATAAGTATTTCCAATATCTTTTGAACTCACTTATCGACCAACATTTCGCACTATATTTATGGCTAACTAACCTTTTTTTTTTCTTCTCAAATTAACACCCATTTGTGTAGAGCTCTAATACCAGGCGAGTTTTTTGAAGTCTCAAGTTCTAAAATTTCAAAGTTCTGTTCAACATAAATTTGGAAATCTCCGTCTCGATCCCATTAATAGACCGATTATATCACAGTAATTTACGCTACTACTTGAAAAAGATTTGGCTGAAATCTAAAAATCTAAAAGTAACCACGAGAATGGTCTTGATCCTCAGCTCGGCGACCTCTATAAGTCTAAGTGGGTACGAAATGAATTTTGACAAATATACTTTAAAAAGGGTTTCAGTGCATCGCAGACATCTTTCTTTCACCTCATCTCTTCTCACTCCACATCTCTCTTAAATTTTTACCGCGTTTACTTAAGGTCACGCGCGTGAAAACTGAACGTTAATCGTTTTTTTCCCCCGTGCCGTTTTTGCGCCCTCGAGGGGTCTCGTAAGTCGTTTTAGCCGCCCTCGCACTCCCGCCGATTTATTAAAATGCAATTTCCATTTCAGACCAGAAAGACCTGCCGAGTCTGTCGGGTTAATCTCGGCACACAGACCCTCAGGGCCGGCAAAAATAATAAAAACTTTTTTTACCTGGAAGAAAGTCAACCGAAACTTCGTCCGCCGCGCCGCGCCGCGAAGACAATATTAAATCTGCGGTGTTTGCGGATACTGTAAGCTCGCGTGAGGATGTGCTCAGAAATAATAAGAAAAACAACCGATGGTTACAACATAAAAAGGTTCCTTTTAAAAGTTATTTCTGCGCTCGCGATAACGTTACGGCTGTATTAATACGGTTTTTATAATGCGAAAGTTCGTGTTAACGGTCGTATTAATGACTCGCCGTATAGCTATGTAACACCGCAAACACGAAATCTCCCCGCCGTTTATTAAACCACAAAATATATTAAAATATAGGTTCCAGCCTGTGTTTTGAAAGACTAAAACAATCAAAAATACCGTGGAGTCGGTACAACAACTATAAAAACTCAAACTTTTAATTCAAAATATCATGCTTTTAGGGTCTACGTTTTATTTTTCTACCGGTTTCGGTTTGAATCCACAAAACAGTCACTCCTCAAAACAGAAACAAAACAAAACTGAATAATTTCAAAAGATGTACAAACATTTTAAAAGTAAATTTTTGGTGTAAATTTTGTACATTGCTTGTTGTTCTTCTTCTGCAACACCTCGTCAAGAAACTTGTTAGTACGCTGCAGTAACTAAGTATGCTCTTTAAATCTAACACTAAAATGTCTGTTTACATTATGTACAACAATGTAAAATCTATAGTCACAATTTTTTAAATGACGAATACCAAAGTTATAATTTGTATTATCAATAAGACCATTGTATAGTTTAAAAATTATTTGAAACTAATACTTATACAAAATTAGGTGTACAAAAATTATGTAAGTATTTATTTATTTTTTTAGTTACAACTTTCAGTATTTTTATGTTTTTGATCACAATATGCATAGTTATAAATTAATCATCATCAAACAATAAACTACTTTTTTCACGACAGTACGATGTCAATGCTATTTTATTCATGTTCCAGAGATTTACAATACAAAATACTCATTTTCTCGCATTGATTTATTTTGTTTATACGTTCGAAAGTGTTTTAAACACCTATTGATTTCACGTTTTGTGAAATAACATTTATTCATTTACCTTTATACAACTAATTGAACTTTTGAGTTTCAAAAATAATTGCAGATCTCCCCGTCCTGTTAACATGTCTGTGTTACGCGCACAAAAGGCATGAAACCCCGTCACAGTGCTGCACTATCCATTTAATTACGTACGTTAATTAATGTACTTAACGACGTAGCAGAGCTACCAGAAACTGGCGATGAGTTGAAAGACCGGAGCACTTTTGAAAAGGTTATCGTGATTTCATAATGGTACAAACAAACAATTTTTAAAAAACACATCGTGTTAACACTCTTCGCTACACTCAGAACGTAAAAATAGAAAAAATTATTACATGTAGGTTGTAAGTACCTGTTTTTTAGTTCTGAACGCAGTTCATCATCAATGTACCTATTGGTTTTACGTTTATATTTTTTTTTTCTAAACTTAATATATTTTATGATAGTAAAAATGCAACGTTCTATTGACGAACGGTAGTTTAAAAAATAGGTAATTTGCCTTAAATTGCACTGAAATTCGATCTTTTTTTAGGGTGACAATATTTTTGAATGATTTACGAAACTTTTGAATTTTAGATATTGTAGATTTTTGGAGTTTCATAAAAACCTAAATTTTCAGCTATCGACCTTTTTTATGTTCTAAACAACGTGATTTCCTAAGAGCGGTTGACGATTTTCAAAAAATTAGGTACTTACCGCGATTATAGTCTATGGACGTTCTGTTATAATTTTTTTTTTTTCTAATTTGATATTTTTGGCCATGACCTCTTCAAACATTTTTCAAATTCATTAATACATTATAATTAGTTAAACTGGACGAAGTTTAACCATCATACGAATTTCGAACAACCTCGATAATTTTGTAGCTTAATTTATGTTTTTTAAGTTTTAACTATTATGTTTTCATGATTTTATTTTTTCAAAGTTATAATATCTAAGTTGTTTTTATTTTCACGATTCTCGAGCGCAATCTTCAAAACGACTCGTTTTTCTGTATGCTGTGAACAATACTTGTTCTCGATTTCCTCTCTTAATTTTTTTCTAATGGACAATCGTCTTCAAATATTCTTCATGTATTTTACTATACATTATTCAACTCGCTATAAGTGTATTAATTTTACGTTGTGTCGAGTTACGTTTTACGTGGATTTCGCTTCATTATATTTTTTATTTTTTTTACGATTGAACAGAGTCTCGTGATAGATCAAAAGTCAGATTGAATCAAATGCAGACCACACCGGTGTAATGGACTGCAGTGGTTCGATAACGAAACATCATAACCACCGCGGGCTTAGGTAAAGCACCACATACAGAATGCCGCTGCTTCTATTTAACGCCGCTATAGGTCTGTTAATACTGATCAACGGCCGCTGATTAGTCCTGTCAGACGGTCGTTACGTTTCATTGAAAAATTAGATTTGTGAATCTGTCAAAGAGATGAACTGATTGAACGTCGATATAGAAATTTTATTCCGGTCATTTCGACTGGATTTCATTAATTTTATCTGTATTAACATTAAATCAAGTACCAAGTACAAAATACTGGACATTTCGGTTTCGATAACGTCCGTCAAACCTCGATGGTGTTCATATTTTAACGGTATTTTACAAAAAGCGAGTGGTAAATGAAACGTAAATAGATCTCAAGCGGAATAAAAATTGTTTGTTGCAGTTTGTAATTAACATTATTTTAAAAAAAGAGCTAAGCTAAAATTGCACGGAAAGCCGTACGATTTCATTTAATGTTTTACATGTACATGTATCAAGACGTTACCGAAAAAATATGTTGACTTGAATTCAAACAGATATGTACCAAAATATTCTAGTCGAATAAATTGTAGGTACCTGATTATTACCTATGTTTCTAAACACGTTTTTGCACTATCACACAAAATTATTACTTCTTTTACAACCATATACGTTTAACCCCGAATTATTTTAAAAAAAATTAATTACTTAAGGAAAAGATGAAAACAACAATAATTAATTTGAGAAATCATTACGAATTTCGACAGACCGGGTTCCCGATATTCCTGAAAATAATACATCAAAGCACCAATGTCGTGACGTACGAGAAAATTATTAAGGTTTAATTATTGGTATTCAAGACAAAATTAATCATAATGCACAAAAGTTCTCATACGTTATATTATGTGATACTGACTACTTGGTTTACAAACTGAACATTACAAACACCATAATAATCTAACAAATTTGTTTTTGTGTACTACGAATTTTTAATAAAACGTTTAAAATTAAAGTACAACGTAAATTTGAATTATAACAGCAACAGCTAACAAATCACGATTATACTCTTTTCACGAGAACAGTTCGAAATGTGTAAAAATAGTTCCAGTGTGCTTAGAATCACTGCATTAATATTGTGAAATTTTACTATAGAATACCGTTAAAACCGAATTACTGAATTTAATCCCGGTGTACTCTGATTAATTGGTTAAACTCGAGCGCGTTTTACTCGATGTTGCACTTAATTTGGAATGAAAAAAACATTTTTTTAAGGCAAAAAATTTGAATTTTTCAAATTTGTAATGACGTTTTCTGGTAGGAGTGCTCCAATTGTTACGTTGAACATTAAAGTTGGAATTTCGGCTTTGTAATTTAATTTTCTCCGAAGCGTTTTTCGCTGTTTTAATTATTTTCCGAGTTATGTGCCAAAAACGACGAAAACGGCCAAATCGCCAAATCCGGCGCCAGACGTGTCGATTTAGTTTTTCGGCCGTATAACATGCAACACAATGATCGGAACAAGCTGAAACTTATACACGATATTCAAATAGGTAAGATACGGGTCTGACGTTCTAGTGATTTTGATAATCTTTGAGCTAACTCTGAGATTCTCGAAAAATTTACCAGGTCGTATACTAGACGACTGAGCTCGCTCGGAAAATCGTTTTTTCGAAGGCAATTTTATCTATCGTCGCTTTCGGATATTAAACGATAGGAACGATTGAACGACAACTTCCGAACCAGTGCCAAACCCACCCGAAGCGTAGTCGCCACTCCGTCAAACTACCCACGCGACCTAGAGTGTATATCCAGTCTTTTTTCTTTTTTTTATCGGTCATTTAATTAATGTTATTTTAGAGGGATTTTCGGTCGTCGTCGGCGGTCGCTAAGCATTTTTCCCTCCGAATCATTTCGAGTTTGACTGTGTTGTTTATTTGATTTTTATAACACACTTAGGTATCATCGCTGCAATATTATGCATATCTGATTGTCCGCTGCGTACTTACTTTGCATACAAAACTGCAACGCGACGTACATTTGAAATGCGGTACACACACTATTTTACTTTTTTTTCGCATTTATTTCCGCATCAACTGAACTCATCACCGCGGTTATGGTAATCTGCAGTTTGTATAATATTATATTGCCGCGGCAAGTCGAGTTGAAACGACAAAAAAAAGAGAAATATTTTTGTTATGCCGACCTTTCTCATATTTTTTCTCTCTCTCTCTCTCGGCGTATATAATATTGTATAAACTCACTTTGAAGTTTTAAACAAATTTCGTTTTCAATTTGTTTTTCGAGTCGCTCTCCGCGGCGTCATTGTATCATACACAACGTATTGATTTTGTCGTGAATGCGGCTCGACGATTTTTCGAGACGTACGCACGTACCCACCCACATAGGTACCAGAAGAGTGCATTCATTCGACCATATGGGTGAAAAAATCCATTTCATATGGGTGAAAAAAACCGCGGCCCACCAGAGAACGACCGTAAAAACTCGTCCGTCGCCGCGCATCTACACGCGCCGTCGAGTACGTAGTAGGAATGGAACTATACAGCAGTTAGTACGCGCGGTGGGAGAAATTCGTTCGGTCGTTCTCTCGTGGAACGCGGTACATAATACCCGCTGCATTCTTTTTTTTTTTTTCGTACATTCTTTTTTCTCGTAGTTTTTTTTTTTTCAAAATTAGTTAGATTTCTGTAGAAAAGTCCACCTATTGTATTCGACTTTCATTACTACTCCCGAAACCACCCCTTTATTACAAATTGTACACACGCATATGTATATATAGATATTTTGTGTAGCCACGATTTTTCGAATCGGTCCAGTTCGATTTTTGGCGAAAAAAAGCGACAGATCTGAGAAGTTGTGCGTCGTATTGTTCTTGTCAAAATCGTTCGAGTACCTTTTGCGAAAATCACCGATTGGAATAGCGCACGGTGGTACGTATTGTGGGTGGTATTTGTTGGATTACAAACAGAGCGAAAACGGTCATTTCAGAAATCGTTCGAACTGTTATATCGTCTAAATTTTTTTTTTTTTTTCTCAATCGACGTAGTAAGTCTTTGAAAAAATCGAGTTATCGTCGATCGTGCAGTATCTGCATGTTTGTGTGGCGGCGGTGTATAACTCTGTTGACACGACGGCACGGCCCGCACATGTTTGGTGGAACCGATTCGACTTTCGGATAAACAAAGCTGCATACACATTTGAAGCCCTGCACTGTCCGCTTGAACTTGTAGACGGTATTTTTGGAGTTGTGTGAAATGTTCGTGTGGCGAGAACCTTCACTTGTGTACCAGGCCCTGCCGACGGGGCGTTTTTTTTCTTTCCGCATAAATAATAACGAAACACGAACAATATGAATAATATGTTTTTCCGTTTTCCGTTTTCCGCGCACAAGACGTCTTCGCGGTGAACAATTCAATGAACAAACGGGAAATTGCCCGTCCGTCCGTACGTGCGCAATTTCCTACGTGTTTACGACGATGTTGTGTCTACCACATTCGGGTCAACGATTCGCCGCGTCAAAGTCGGGCAAACTCGAACCGCGAAAAGCACGCGATTACTGCGGAACGATGTGTTATGATAGGTTTCGTGATGAATGTCGTTGGAGGGTCGTGAAATGATCCATCCGGTTTCGAATGCGCGCATAATTTTATATTTTCCGTATAGAACGGTACATTAAATTTAACAAAAAAAAAAACATGTCAAGTTTAACAAATTGAATAAAACGTTCTACGTGATGGCTCTCCTTTGGTCGCGCGAATTACATCTTCTAGTCGAATTCATTCCGTACGCTTCTAGCGGCACATCTTCTGTAATAATTGACGTGGCTGTACCGTGATTCGGTTTTTCAATTCATCTAGGATCCTTAACATATCTCCCAAAGGAACTAATCACGCGGCGCGAGATCCGGTGATCTAGGATGCCATCCAGCTACGGATGAACCGTTCTAGACGGTAAAAAGCTGTGATAACCGTTCGTATTTGAGCGCAGTTCGAGGAGCTAAATTTAAAAAAACCGGCATCACTTTATACGGATCGCGTGGGTAGTTTGACGGAGTGGCGACTACGCTTTGGGTGGGTCTTTGGAAGTTATGGTCCAAACGTGTTAGTTAACGTCTGAAGGCAATGATGAACCGCCGCCTCTGAAAAAACGATTCTGACCCAGCTCCTACAGTATACGCGTCCTTATAAATTTTTCGAGAATTCTCGCAAAGTTCCGTACACGGCACAAAAGTTTTCGAAATCACTTAAAAATGGTTTATCGAACCTGTATATCTTACCTATTTTAATATTATGTAAAAAAATCAGCTCGTTCCGATCATTACTTTGGATGTTCAGGCCGAAAAACTAAATCCACGTGTCTGACGCCGAATTTGGCGATATCACCATTTTCGTCGTTTTCGGCCCGTGACTCAGAAAACGATCAAAATATCAAAAAGTGCTTCATATAAAATTAAACTTGAAGCCAAAATCTCAACTTTTATGTGGTATTCAACGTAACGATTGGAGCACTCCGCTTCTATCCACAAACGTCATTACAAACACTGAAAATTTCAAATTTTTTGCCGTAAATGTCTCGATTTGTTTTTAGATTTTGGGGTAAAATATGAAAAAAAGCTTCAACTAAAGTACCACCGGAGTCTCTCATTAGAATAACTGACTTTAAAAAGCTGAGCATTGTTTCTACACGAAAAGTTGTTGAAGGAAAAACAAAAAGGAAAAGAAAACACCATTGTAAAATAATACATTCCTTGCTGACGCTCAGAATCTAAAAATTTTTGAGAGAGCTCGTATTTACTCGTAATTTAAGCTCCACTGATATATGATATTCTGTCTATTTTTATAGTTTAAAGTTAGAGGGCTAACCCCATCTCGCACCTCCCAAATCGCGCTTCATTCACTCTGTAGGCGAGAGAAACAAGAACAAATTGATCAACACGGATTAGTTTGTACTGAATACAGAAACGGATCATTTGCGAATTTGGAGAAAAAAAATTCAAGTACTTACTTAAATATCTCAAAAAACTTAATTATTTCCAAACGCACAAATCATTTCAAGGGTGCTCTAGGATTTTTTTGAAGTTCTAAATGTAACTGAATTATTTCCTTCCATAAAAATGTGTGTTACCATAGCAATTTATCTCGCTTCCAGCCACAACTTTTAGTGTTGAAATATCATTTGGGTATTTATACATCATCATTATTGTACGGTTGTTCTTATTTTTGTTCACAGTTCAAAAGAGGTTGAAATCACGGATTCGTAATTCTTATCTGAAGAAAGATTAAATGTGTATATTACATTATATACACAAACATTTTGTAAAAAAACAAAAATAACGAATTATTGATGATGTAAAAATATTTTTCATGATGCCAAGACGCGTACAATTTCCGTTCAATCGTTCAGAATAAGAAACATTTAAATAGTGATAAACATGCATTTAAAAATATCTTTTATGTACTTATTATAAACATACCGAACCTGGGTGTTATAAATCTTTATGTCACAGCTGGATCTTGTGTAATAACGTTGTGTTTTTTTTTTTTTCCACTAGAATATATGCTATAATAATATTCTATAATTTAATGTAGACACTTAAGGTACTACAAAGAGGTCTTCTAATTAAAAATATAATTTTAAAAACCCATCGCAAAAAGAAACTAACAAACTCCCTTGTCATGGCTATCATTTTCAAAATAAATACTAGCCCCCAAAAATTTTAGTCGAAATGGCCGACTATGTTTTTACCTTCAAATTTTTATCTTGCCCCTGGTGGGATTTAGTCCCTAATCATTTTTACTATAAAATAACTTTTTTTTTTTTTTTTAAATAAATAGTTTATTTTACCTAATAAAATTTATTATTTACTAATAAGTGGAAAAAATAATAATTCTAATAAATTCAATATTTTATATAATAATATTATTAATCTAAATCGTTAAGGTAAGACATATTTTTTCTTTTTGTATACAACTATTTGAATCACTTATAAAAAAAAATAAGTAATTGATCGCTATATTTATTTACTAATGGTATACGCAATGAATAATAATACCAATTACAAACGTCAAAATCGACACGTATTGCACACATAATACGTGTACAGTTTCACGGAATGTGAACAAGCAAGAGAGCTTACCGTGGGCTTTTGTACTAGAAAAAACTACAAATAAATCCAATAAAACCCGTTAGAATTTGTCGTCCCGATAACGCGGATTCTCACTTTGGGAGAAGAAACTCCAAAATAAACAACGGAATTCCTATCGCGAGAGAAACAAAACGTCGCTGTTTCGCAATAATATTGATTCGGAACAGTCAACAGTACACATAGTACACATTGTCCAACACAAAACGCGTGAATTGTTTGTTACAATGATACGGTACGAAATACTCGTATTAATGTGTCACGGACGTACATAATCGAGATATTGCAACTTGACCAATGGTATAAATGAATAAAAAAAATTGTCCCCGAGTAACCGAAAGTAAACTTTAACGGCTGTTAAGTGCTAAACGACGAAAATGGCGGCGCCGTAAAAACATATTACTTACTTTTCTGTGGATGAAAAAAAAAAAAAGATTACAAAACGTAAACGGGACGTCGTGTTAATAAATAAAAAAAGGCAGCCGACACCACGCCTTAGAGGCGAGTACACAATTAAGCGCGACCAGC
>CM029359.1:9384113-9474210 GCA_017140985.1 Hormaphis cornu
TACTATAAACAAACACGAAAATACCCGATTAAAAAATTAACTTTTTGTCATTTCAATTAACTTGATTTGACGGGTTAAAAAAAAAATGGTATATAGCCCAGACTAGAATGTATAGTACTTGACACCCCGCGTCGTCTCGATTTTCACGTTTGAATATCGAAACGTACGCGCGTGCCCGTGACGGAGCGCGGTGGGCTCATAAATCCCGGCTCGACCGTTTATTACGTTAATGGAAATTACAGCAGCACACCGATATAAATTATCGCCAGAGTTTATCGTCTTAAGAGCTTTACACAGGCGGCTAAATATATACGTATATATGTAGTACAGAGCGGAAAGAAAACTATTTCTTTTCCGGCTGCTATCGTCATACGCCTGTGCACCTCGTCGTGTTTTCTTTTCTTCATTTCTCCTTTCTGCTCTGCCCACCCACCCCCGTGGCCTTACCCCGTCGGCTCATTCACCCGAACCGTATTTCAGTCTCGTACACGCTACGAACAAAGTATTATAGGTGTGTACTATACCTATAGATCTGGATAAACCGTATAGAAAAGCGGTAAATAACCGACCCGTCAATATTCACGTGGCAAAATATTGCATCGACGTTTTAATTTCGTTAATGCGTGTACTGAACAGGGTGAGTCAAGGGATACGTCTCTACCCGATCGTGACGATTTCATACAGAGTAACCGTTTGACGTGATAATGTAAATTTATCAGCCATTGGTAATATTTTTCAGCAAGACGGCACCCACTGGGGTTCGACAGCAGTGCGTGATTTACCACCGGACGAAACGTTTCCGAATAGAATGGTCCGACGCCCTGGCAATCCCGACTTCCAGAACATTACTCCGCGAGACTTTTCTTTTTTTCTTGTGGGTCACGGACAGTGTCACCTGTTGCCGACCGCGACGAACTGAAGGCCCTAGGACACAAGCAGTCGGGTGGGTGGTGACAGAAAAGACATGTCCCAAATCACCTGGCAGGAAGTGGAATGCACGGACGTTCTCCGAGCTATCCAGGGGGCACGTTTACTGACTTAAGTGGTGGTCTTGAATAAAACTTGTAACACTGACCTATGGGACGGAAAAAAATTTACACTGTTACGTCAGACTGTAACAACAAATCTTTGTAATCGGGTGTCACGATTGGTCGGCAATGACGATTGGTCGACACAACAGTTTGATTTTTTTTGGATTTTCTAAAGATTCTTACAGATTTTATTATACCCTTCAAAGTAGGACATCAGTCGGAAAAACGAAGAAAAGTTTATGAGGACGGTTATTCGTTCGGTTAAATAGGCTCATTGAAGAAAATCGTTCGTTAGCAGACTTTTTACGATGAATAACGCATAATTTGGCGTTTTAAAACAAGTAAAAAAAAATCTTTAGAAGTTCCAAAAACAAATTAACAATGTTGTTTTAACTAACAGAATATTTTATTAAACAATAAAAATTGACGAAAACATTTGTAGTACGGCTAAACACTACATAAAACAACCCTTTTCAGGACCAACATTTATACGTGATGATAATTATGAGCTAACGAAACCTTACTAACCATCGTGTCGGCCAATTGTTGTTGCTATCAATTAAACGTTGTGTCGACCGATCGTTATCATCGACCGATCGTGGGTTACCCGCGGGAGCAAGACTTTATGCTCACCCTGTAAGTATACACACTTATTTTGTACACGTTAACCCGAAGCTGATCGTTGCGCCGCGTCTGATAAAATATACTCTCTGTTTACGGTTTACTGCAGCCAGTTCGTGCATTAATATATTATCTAACTCGAAAAATTATTATTATAATAATCGTATAATTTTCCGCAGCGAAACTGAATTATTATTATAATATCGGAATGGAATTAAAAAAAAAATATATAAATATCTGAAAACGCGTACAAACGTTCAAGAACGGATGAAAAAAGTTGAGAAATTATTAGAAAAAAAAGAACGGTAACACGTTAAAGGCGCAGTATAGCGACTACGCTTTGGGTGGCTTCAAAGTTGCATTTGAAAAAAAAAAAACGATTCTGAGCGAGTCTAATGAGTCCTGGGTGAAAATAAAAATGATCGAGAATCACTCCTATTATACGTAAAAAAAAAATAGTTAAAGAAATTTAGATAAAACAACCTGTTACATAAGGTACTTCGTGAAAAGATCGCGGATTACTACCTGCATAGTACACGGGGAGAAAAAAATACTGTATTATAACCAAGAGAAAATTGTTTTCAATCTTTTATGACGTATTAAATTACTTTAGTACATAAAAGTTTAAAAACGACATGGGAATTTTTCAGAACGATATAGTTTAATAGCCGTTCTGACGCGCGATTTTGACATTTCTGTCATTTTCGGCACATAACTCGGGAAAAAAATGAAAATATCGAAAAATGCTTCAATTTAAAGCCAAAATCCCAACACTTGTGTGGTATTTAACGCAACGATTGGAGCGCTCCTTCTACCCGAAAACGTCATTACAAACCTGATAATTTCAAATTTTTCGCCGTAATATTCTCGAATTTTTTTTTTTTCGGGGTAAAACTCAAAAAGTAAACGAAAAATCAAAAAAATTTCAATCAAAATACCACCAAAGTTTATAGACCTGGGTTCATTAGAGGTACTGATTTTGAAAATCAAGCATTCCTTCCATACGAAAATAGTTGTTGACAGAAAAAAAAAAACCCGTCATCGTAAATACAATACGTCATTATACTCGCTACGCTCAGTATCCAAAAAGTAATCACCCAGTCTTACAAAAATATACTTTTAGAACCGAAAATTTATTTCAAGAAAAAATATCATTTCATACAAAATGACTTACATAGTATTGAAAGAATTTCTCGTACAGTATCTCGTATATAAATTTGGATGCCCGTACGTACACAACTGTAGTCTTTCTATCAAATATTCCAATCGTAATCTCGCATACTTTCTACGTCGAGAATTTCCACATAATATCAGATAAACACACACAATATGTTATTCCTTATGGTATGCGCACATTATTACTGCACACAGCTACCTATTGTAAAACGCGGAAAATCACATTTTCCCTCTGCAACACGCAAAAATAGTGCGTGGGAAATTTTATTTTAAGTATACGTAAATCAAACGACGGTTTTGATAATATTTTAATGAAAATTATGCCCCGCAATAAAAAAACAATGAAAGTAACGAAAAATAATATCAAAGTATAAAATGTCAAGAAACGACAATTGTTTGACATCATGTAGGCCACCTACTCTCTAGTGAAGTTTGAATTTAAGTTTCAACTATTAAAAACTACGTGTTTTATAAATCAAAACCCGTATAATATATTAATGTTTGAGCTCTATATTAAATTATACCTCAAAAATTGTTTTTTCGATATAGTTTTAAATTTTATATCGACCGATTTCGTTGAATCAAAATGTTTAACACTATACATGGAACACTTGAAGCTAAAACATGATAAATAATCTGTCATAAAAATTTTAAAAAATCTCGACATACAAAAAGCTTTAGGCTGGAAATTTCAGTTTAAAAATTAAAGCATACAGTGTTATAAAATAAAAGTTATTTAACATGAAGCGAATAAATGAATTCAGTAAGCAAATATAGCCGGCCAAAGGGTACAAAAACGGTATAAAAACTATTAATTCAACCACGCGCTAGTATGAAAAACAATTGTCGTTAGTCGGACTTCCGTAGTAGATATCCATTTATGGCATAAAAATATGAAATATCGTTTTCATTAAACATGAGGTAAGTACTAAATATTCATAATCCTATATTAAACATTTACACTGCTTTGACGGCAATACGTCCCTACTTTTTCATTCATTTGAAAAGATCATATTATCATTTATTTGAAGTCCACAACTATTGAATAAAATAATAAATAAAATATTTTTTTTTTTTTTTTTTGGAATCACGCCGTCAGACAAAATAACGCACTTAAAATAATGCACTTTTTTTAAGTTTAAATCTTTGTATACAAACTTGGTATAATAATATCTAAACACTTTTCTTTCCTGATGAAAGTCCGCTTTCAGGTTTATAGAACGCTGAAAAACTCTGTAGTACGTGGCTTTTTTAAACTAGTTGGAATCGTTTTAAACAAGGGCGTGTTGTAATATTCACCGGTAAGTACCTGAATTTTCCGAACTAATCTCTATCCACTTCATAATGTTCATTCTAAATCGTTCTACAATCGTTGAATGGTATTTCGAAAAAATAACACCTACGGCGAGCGAGTGTGGTGCGCACCAAACGATACGATTTGCAGTTTTTAATATGGACATTACGCGCGCCAAGTTGGTTTTTCGGATCGCAATTATTCAAAAAGTAAGGTACCGGACGGCCACCGAGGGTCGACGGCAACAGGGACGACCCGGGCAATAGGGCAGGCTATAGAGGGAGACATATTTTCTCTTTTTTTTTTTCTTTGATTTTATAAAATTTGTTTTTTATTATTAGGAATGATGGTCGTGATGACCACGCGCACAAACGAATTTCGCCTTTATAACACAACTGCGACCGTGTGTTACCCGTTTTGCTGGTTCTCACGTTTGTTTCACGTCGAGCGGTATAGTGTAATCAGTCGCTTTTTGAGAAAAATTTTTAACTCGATGTCTGGAATGAAAACTGTAACCAATTTCAATTCAATTTTCAATACCGACCGTTCTTCAGCTCCTACGGCTTGCCCTACAAAAGGCGCGACCTGTTGATCGCGATACAGCGCCCGCTCCTGCCCTTTTGACGAACAATAATACCCACCGCTCCCGCGAACCGCCCAGACCGCGGTGTCCGTCCGTGTGGCGTCCGGGGGTGATTGATCGGCAGCTAGGTCTCGCGTTCGGAGGGTGAATTAACGCCGAAGGGTCGCGGTGACCGGCCGCGCGCGATAAGCAGAACGGACGGGGGATGATGTAAATCGAACGCATGGCCCCCTCGGGGACCGTCCACGGCCGCGCGAGTTTCTAACCCTTTTGCGCCGCGAGATCCGGCGGCGGCAGGAGGATGCGCACACGCGCTCAACGATACACACCGTGCGCAGAACGAAACAGAACTGAGATAACGTCGCCAAATTTTCGATCGTTTTTGGAGTTCTGAGCAAAAACCGAAATCGGTAAAATTTTCAAAAATTCGACTCAAAATTTAATGTGCGTCTCGTTAAGACGGATTTACTGTTAAGACATCAATCGATCATTTTTAAGGGAAGTTTTAATTTTGGAATTTCGCGCAATATTCCGGAAAACCTCTACTACAGTTGTTACGTCTCGAAACTTCAACACGTGATGTAAACGAGATAGTCTTACGCGGTTGAAAACTTTAGAAAATGGGTTTCACGCGATTTCGGTTTATGGCCGATTTTAAGTGGTTTTTCGTCGTCGTCCCGGGCGGCCGTAATCCTTATGAGCGGGAGTTACAAGAACGTATGTTTTTAACACGTCGACCTAGATTATATTTCGTGATCATCCACAATCGAGATCGGACCGAGCTGAAACTCTTGCGCGACACCGAAACAGGAAAGGTAAGAGGTACAGAAGCATTTTGTCGTTAAATTTGTTTTTACCACTAGACGACTTGCGGCTTTTTTTTTTTTACACTATCGTTTACCGCGGTTTTTATCACTGTGTATATATAATGTTTCGTATGTAGTTCAGTGGGAACACGAGAAGACGTTTCCGACGGTGCTCGCCAACAAATAAACGCTGCTGCCGGTCAAACACGCGTGTATTTTTAGACGGGCCGCCGCCGGGACGAGCGCGGGAACCAAAATTAGAGACGCACAATTTGTCACGGAATGAATGTGTAGAGGTATGCGCGCTCCGCATCCTGTGCGTGCGCGTGTTTTTGCGTGTCACTTGATCGCCGGTTGATGTTACTGAACTCGCGGCAGGTGCGTACACCGTATTTGAGTTTGTGACACGGCCGTTGTTATACTTAAGGTGTTGCTAAAATTCGTCTCGCACCGCTCGGTGACGAGCACGGGGCTCATTCGGACCCTTTTTTTTTTTTTTGGAACATTCGAATGTGGTTTTCGCTCTCCTTCCATTTCCAACGTAAACTTCACGATCCTAAAATTTTGTGCCCCGCACATAAAACGGCTTTTTAACACAACCAACATGTCATGCTTGTGTGGTCGGAACAACAAAAACTGTTTGTTCGTATTCAGGCTTCACTAGTCCTCCTCACCCGCATCACCCGCAAACCATCAAAAATTAAAGGCGTCTCGTACAACATAATATAGTGTACAAAACGGTCGCCACTGCGTCCCAGCGGATTTATTGTATACGCTTTACAATATAAGTTCGTAAACTGTTTTTTTTTTCTCTCAAAGTACCAACCCAAAACTGATAGAAAAATCTTCAAAGTCTTCTCCGCGGCGAAACGGCTGATTCCGCGCACAAAATTACCAAAATTTCACTGCTATCTTGAACGAAAATGTTTCGATCGTTTTCTGAAAACGTCGCGAGGCGGACGGGAATGCCGCTTTTTAGACTATATAGATTTACAAAGTGTGGTTCACGGTTTGTAAGAAAATCGGCCCGCACAGTGAAATCGATTACGCCACTGATACGTTCTATACGAAAAACCGCAATTTTCGCTACGAATTACTCGCGTGTTCCTGAATCGAAAGAACATCGTATAAGAGAAAAATGAAAAAGTTTTGTCATCACTACTACACAATCTAAATCACTGTAATACACCACAATCGTTTAGTCGTTTCAGCGTTCGATGATCTCGAGACGAGTGTACGAACGACAGCTAGAACTATTACGTTTCAGTTCGATTCGATTCGTTCTCGGTCGATTTCACGCCGCGGGGGTAGTACCTGCCGCCGAAGTATCGCTGAAAAATCGTTGCTGTTTATTTGTTTTGTTATATTTTGTTCGGTCGCGGGGTCGGTGAAACGTCGTCGCCGTTTTATCTACGAGTCGCCGTCAAACTATGGGGATTCGGTCGCGCGGCTCCTCGCCAAATCGTGTTTATCCGGCCCACTCGCTCGGTGTCGCTTCTGCTTACGGCTTATCCGGCGCGACTTGACAAATGAAACGAATCGCGCGGGCTAATTGAGCCGAAAAGATAACGGAAGATGTGAGATTTCGCTCCTCCGTACACACACACCGTGTGCGTTTGTACACCATCTCGGGGTGTGGGTGATTTGTTTTAGGGGTGCGCCAGACGCACTCGTAATGTGTATACGCCCGCGGCGGTAGGTACGTGTCTCCGTACGGCGCGCGGGAGGGACGACGCGTCGGAAACGCGCACCGGAAGACGATATTGTTATCCTCTCGCGCGATCGTAAATTTCCGGTCCTCACAGCCACCTGCGCAGCAGCAGCCCCCAGTCGTTTGCCCGCCACAAACAACCACCCTGTCTGTCTCATCGCCGTTGACTTATTATACTCTCGTCGTCGGCGTTTCGTGATTCCTTGCCGGACCCGCTGCAACACGTAGCACGGCGAACGTGGGCCGGCAAGGGTGGATTTACACGGGGGCTGTATATGACTGCCGCTGATAACCGCTGCGGGCCACTGTGTTGATATAGGGGTGGTAACACAAGCGCCGTCCGCCTCGGGGGGGTGTGCCCGCAGCAGACGCTTACGAGTTTCGGCACGTTACGGTCAGACGATTTTTTTCCGAAATGAAATTCGTGCACGCGGTAAAACGGCTGTTGTTCCGCGCGATATGATATCGACGTTGTAACGGATAGCAGACGATAATCTCAAAAACAACGGTGTACAAAGTGTACTCTCGTCAGGCCTGACAACGCGACAAAAACAGATCGGGAAAAAAAATACTCGAAAGGAAAGTGCGCCGAGTAGTATGAACGAACTACACAACCGACGGGGCACGACTAGCGGTTATGAAGAGCGTAAGAACTGAACGGGCAGGACGCGTGTGGCGCGCCGAAGGAAAACTATTGAATAAAATCGAAAACCAAACAAGAAAAAGAGAGACTCCAGACCGAGAATACGATGCCGCGACCGTCAAGACCCGAGGTTGATAGGAGTAGCCGAGAATCCGGAAGAGATGGCGAAGGAACGTTGGAGAGGTTGCGGAGAAAAAATGAAAAATATAATATACATATAATACCCGGGCGCGAATATGGAGGCTAAGGGGCTGCCTCCCTGGAGTCGCATTTTAAATATCTAGACGAATATTCACAATGAATTCCTTATTTACTGTAGTTTTCGAGAAACAACTAGAGAACAACAACAGACCGACAATTTGATTATCAAACTGTTTTGTCATCTAACTAGACCGCGAGTGAAACATCAAAATAATAATTTTTTTTTTTTTTAATCGTTTTTGCAGAACTGAGAGCGTCTAATCGTAAAATGTCCCGACACTGAAATTTTTGGAAAGCGGACGAAGAAATTGAAGAATTTTGTGAAATTTCGTTTGTTTTTTTTTTTATTTACGGCCCGAATGTGACAGATCACAATTTTAACTAAACTATAGTGTCCGTACCGTTGTACATTAAACGCCAAGAACATACATAATAATACTATTATGTTCTTCCTGAACTGTTTTTTCTAAAACGGCAATTGAGTGTTGCGTTAAATATTAATGTGTACCACCCATAGCGATTGTCAATAAATTCAAGAACAATGTTTTGTTTGTTTATTCAATTTAACGTACATGATGAAAATTGTTGTGTTTTCTTCGCAATAGTACATATATACATAGCAACCACGCGTTTCAAAAATATAAACGTTCAGATAAGAAGTATAAAACACTTATTGAAAAAAATTTACTCTGTACTAGATCTAATTTAAATCCAGTCAGAAGAAACGTCAGTACACACAAGTCGCATCTTGTTTTTGTTTCAAGACGTAAAATCATTGGAAATTATTTTATAATATTAGGTACGCTTATCGTAATTTTACTCTTCAATTAACAATACGAATGATATTAAAAATTAAGTGGGTAATCGCTGCTCATTATAGTTTATAATCGTGCCACCTAAAAGTCGAGGTTACGACCAACTACTATGATGTTTATGTCTTTTTTTTTTTTCCATTAGTTTAAATCAAAAATTTCACAAACAATGCGTAAAATTGAAATGCTTAAATTATGAACTCTAAGAAGAAAATAAGTTTAATAATAGATGCTAGATAATTTATTTTTATTTTTAACATTTGTACATATTCACCACGTTTCTTGCCAGGTGATAAACGTAAAAAAAACTTTATTTTTCCTACACCTCCGAAACGTGATTACGTGAATTCTCGTAAGAGTTTCTAAGAGTTGTAGACAAACTGTACAAAGAATTTCCGGTCTTTTTCGACTTCACTATACAGAACAAGCGTACCTCTCTCGAGCTGTATCATTAAAATAAACCAATTTTTCACTCTCGCAAAATATTATTATGCATAACATCGTAACTACGATGTTTCTTACAATGCTTCAAGTGTTCTATAGCAAAACGAAATCCGGCACAGGCCACGAAATATTTTTAAACGCGTATGCATTTTTTCGAGTGATATATACGATGTATAGGTGATATAATGTACATTCGTGTATCAACAAAAACTCGATGAAACGATAAGGTAACATAAGCCAAAAACTTTGCCGAAAACAAACCGAAAATTAAAATTAAATCCATTTTTAATACATTTAGACTACGCAAGTAATAATGTAAGTATATTACTGCGTCTATTATTAGTTATTAGATAGGCGCCTGTCATTAAAACTAAATAGTGGAGGGCATTAACGAGTCAAAAAGTTAAAATACAAAGTAACTTTATAACTTAAAAACCTTGTACTAAATTTTGAATTTTTCTTAAGAAATTTATGTTAATGTACTTATGACATATTTTTGAGTAAAACTGTTTTTATAATAAGCTTCTGATTCAAAAGTCTAAAAATGTTGAAAAACTTTGAATATTTTGAGTATCAACCAAAAAATTACACTTAAACTAAAATCAATGTAACGAGAATTGTTCAATGAGGTCGACTGAGTAATGACTGAGTGAGTAATACCAACCAAAAGCTATCACTTGTTACATTTTTTGTATACATGACCAGAAAAAAAGTCAAAAAGGGTGAAGGCAAAAAAATTGATTCATAGATTACAACTAATTTACGAAAACAAACATTATCATGTTAGAAAACAATTAATAAATAAACTGTAGACACTACTATACGAGCACGTGAAATAAAACCATACAAAGAATTTATGTATTAAAACAATGTTCATTTAAATCTTGTAATAAATATTAACGTTTGTACTTCCTCAAAATCAAGAAGTCGTAAACATTAATTACATTTTAATGTGTTGTTCGCAAAATAACAAACATTATAATATACTAGGTACTAAATATTAAATTTATATAATTTTTTTATACATTTTTTCGTCATCAAAAAAGTAATTACGCAAATATCAGGTAGTTTCATACGAATTAAGTTAAGATTAGAAACGCAGTACAACAATTGTTAGAAAAATCAAATTTTTGAATTTTTCGAATTTTGAATGTATTGAAGACGACAGTGTTTATGCGTTTCCTTGCAACAACGTGTATTTCGATGCTTACTTAACCCATTCCAGCAGACACTATAATCCTCCTTCAAAGAAATTGTATCCAAACATAAAATATTAGTGTACTAACAATATTAATAATAATAATATTTTCTTTTGTTTAAGGTTTATTTTATGTGTTTGGCACATATCTTTAACGTAAACGTTCAACAAAATGTGTACCTACTTAGTTCCCAAACTCCAAAGGCAAAAACTGTTTTTGAGTAAACCTCAAAAACAGTTTTGGTAGTAATGAGCAACAACAAAATGTTGGCTCTTTGAAGTCAGTTAGTGACGTATGATAAAAGATAATCGAAGTAACGAATGCTCAATTGAACATCTGCACAATTCACACGAGGATTCAGTTTATATTCATTGAGAGCCTCGATACTCATTAACTCAAACAAAGCACCTTGTTAAAAGAAATGTCAACAAAAACAATAGCTTCCTCGCTTCGCTCTTAATCTCTAATGATCGGTCTCTGTTTAGCCTTTTAAATGATTCCATTTTCAAACGTCGTTTATTGAATTATGATTTATAAATAATACGAGGTAAATCGGACAAATATCTATAGAAGAATAATCTAGCGAAAAATATGTATTTTATCATTATACATAACCATTGCATAATATTGTGTTTTAAATTACCTTATCTATCACTTCTGCCTGACACGACTAAAATTCAAATCGTTCAAAAAGTATAATTAATTTAAACTTAGATTTTACCGAAATAGTAAAACCTTAACTCATTTTAAAAAACAATATTTTATATAATAACATTGTTACTGTGTGTGTGTACCTACACGTAATATAAGCAGTTGAAAAAAACCTTTTTAATGTATATCCGTACAAACTTACGTCTAAAAAGGTTATAGGTACACAAAATTATTGTGAATTTACACGTACATTTCGCTGCTCCGCCCCCCTTTTTGAATTTTGGGTCGTTGAAAATGAAAATAATTTGTTTGATATTTGTTTGACTATATTCAAAATTTGTTTGCCACCCTTGCACCAGCGGCAGTCTCTGGGGGGCTGTAGAAACGTTTCCCCAGCACCCCAAAACTGTGAAAACGCCAAAAATAAAAACTTTTTTATATTAATACGTAGAGCCTAATTTGTTTGAGTTTGTTTGAACATTTTCGAAATTTTTTTGCCACCCCTAGACCAGCGGTAGCAATTTTTCCCCCGGGGGCCTGTAGAAACCAGTTTCCCCAGCCCCCCAAACTGTGGAAACGCCAAAAACGAAAACTTTTTCTTGTAAACACATAGAGCCTAATTTGTTTGAATTTGTTTGATCATTTTCGAAATTTGTTTGACGCCCCTACACCAGCTGCATCAGATTTCCTTTTGGGAACTGTAGAAACGTTCCCTTAAGCTGTGGAAATATCAAAATCAAATACATACTTTTTTTGTAAATACTTAGACCCTTATTTGTTTGATGTCGTTTGACCATATTCTTAGTTTGTTTTCCACCCCTTTAATCATGTGGCCAAGTCCTTAAATGGGCCCATGGTCGAGTTGCATTTTATAAATTGATTATTTATTGCATTATTTATACATGAAGTATGTATCTCTCGAGACTCACAAAACCGAATTCACACCACTTGACGTACGCCATGTACCCATGACCTGGTGAATTTCGTAAGTTCCTTTTACCGGCAATCAAACTCTCGAAGCTCATACGCAATATTATTTGTCGAGGAACGTCGCATAGTCTTACTGTGACTAACACTGCTGTTTCAGAACTTCTCAAATCTCTAACTCATAAATATCAAACAAATTATTTTCATTTTCAACGACCCGAAAATCAAAAAGGAGGGGCCAGCGAAATGTACGTTGAACGTACTCGAAACGCCGTATACCGTACGTTGGGTGTCGCATAAAATGTAAAAAGAAAACGCATCATCGTCCGCGTAACGACAGAGCCTTTTCTGTATTCACGGAGCGTACGCGTCCTTCAGACAACGGGATCTATGTGCCCCAGTGTTCGTCAATGAATTTCAAACGCCGGGGCATTTGCGATGGTTCGCAGGAGCCTTTCACCGCACACTTTGCTACCATTAGTGTTTCCTGTATAACGGCTTAGACGTCGAAAAAATAACCACGTATTTTTCGCGAAACGCCGTTCGCGGCTTATGGCCGGTCTTCTCCGACGCATAACGTCGTAAAATACACTCACGAGCGTACTCACTAACTCAATTATTATAATACGCGTCGCGTTATATCGTGTACGCCGTCACATTACGTTCTGTAAGTTCTTAATCGTTTCAGCTGTACACTTGTACGTACAGCGTTAACACAAAAACGAGAGAGAGTGAATCACGTTTGAAAACGTTGTCAAAGTCGTGTAAAAAAAAAAAGCCGGAATAGCTCAAGCTATTCGGGGGTGGTTCGACTGAGTAGCGACTATCCAAGCTACTCCTATGGGTGGGTCACCGGTTCGGGGATTGTGGTTTAAACGAATTCGTTTTAACTTATCTGAAAGCAATGATGAGCCTTCGAAGAAAACGGTTCTGAGCAAGCTCGGATATTTCCGAATCGTCAAATGTCAGCACGACGGGACAACGGGAAGTGGGTTTAAATGTCAGTTATAAGATACGAAAAAAAAAAAAACCCGAAAAATAATGTGACAATTTTTTTTAAATTCACATATTCGGTTCCGTATTACCGACCTTGTGTTAAAATGTTACTTGAAAATTAAACTTTTTATTGAGGAAAAACCGCAAAAAAAAAAAAAATGGACATTTTCAAAAATGTTCGCCATGTTTTTTATCGTTTTCGACTCAGAAAATAATCAAAAATAAATTTCATATAAAATAAAATTTTGATTGCGAAATCCCAACATTTATGTGGTATTCAACGCAACTCCTTCTACTCGAAAACGTCATTACAAACCAGAAAATATCAAATTTTTCTGCTTTGAATTCTCGATTGCTTTTTTTTTGGTTTTTGAGGTAAAACTCAAAAAGTCAACAAAGCTTCAACCCAAGTACCACCGGAGTCCTTTTAAAAATGTTACTGACTTTGAAAATTGGAGAATTCCACACGAAAAGTCGTTGATAGAAAATAAAAAAGAATTCATTCCTCGCTTGTCGCTCAGAATCTAAAAATGTAATGCTGAATGTAGTAGGAAAACATTGAAGTTCATTCGTTTCTGGTGAACTGCCGTTTTTTAACAGATTTCGAACACTGCACGGGTCAAAAATATGTTGACGTTATAAATGACACAAAGCAAACTATTCACATTATTACATTTTTATTATTGCTAGTAGCTATGAATTTAAAAAATAAAAACGTGTCGATTCCGATTTGAACTAAACAACTGTTTTCTAAATTCTTTTTGTTACACGCTTCTCAGAATCTTATTGATTAGTATGCTTATTCGTGTTAAGGATTAAGTTTACACGTTAGGTTACACAATTCGTTGACGAGTTTTAATGTTTTAAAAAATTATTTACTAACGAAATATGTACAAAACTATAAGAAAAACAAACATCCATCAACGAGTGATGCCGCGTGATAATAACCTTCAAAAATCCAACTGTCATTTTAAATTTAATTCAACTAAAAAATATTAACTTTTTACAAATAGATTAATTATTTCATAGTAAACTTTATTTATACAGTAACGCGTGACATCATTCGCGAAGTTTAATTTATCGAGTGATTCATAGTCGTTGAGTGTCCGGCTAAACAGATTAAACGTTCAATGATTAATTTCTATTGAAAATTTCTCATTTGCATATGAATTCTAAACTTTGTGCTTGTGTTCACTGTTTTCCGTTTTAAAATAACAAAAACTTTACGACTGGTACGAGTGCGTGAGACCCGTGAAGCGGTTTTATGCCTTTGCAATGATTTTAATTTTGTTTTATTTTATTTGTCGTCCATTTATTTCGAACAGTTTAGCCACAAGAGTATTAAACTACAATGTTTGTTGTACTAACATGAATACAAATAGGCTTTCCATATTTTATTTTTACTCATATTACTTCTCGGAGTACATAAAAAAAAATATCACGTACAAGACTTACGGTTGAGATTTTACAAATTCCAAACGTAATTGAGCGCTGTGTTCAAAAAAAAGAAAATATTAATGCAAAAAAAGAAAAGAAAACACTATAATATGTAATAACTAATGGTGAAATAATGTTTTCTAACAGCTGTAAATACTTGTACCAAAAGCGTTCGTTAAATTTAACATTCGTTGTCAAACAAAAATTTAAATTGATAAACTAATAAAACTGAAAAGTTCAAATTCATAGTTCGTACAGATTACCGAATTCGTCAGATAATTAGCTACAAAACATTTCGGTAAAAACATTCCCAGTCACGTCGTATTTTATTATAAAATGTATATATTTTATCAAAAATATGTTATTTTTGGTACCGTATAAATGTGTTTAATGAATCCGATCATAATTTACTTTCGGTTTCTTTTATGATATTGATGTTGTACATACGTAGAAGTTTATGTTTAAACGAAATGTTCGACTTTCAAAACTTCTCAGTATTACTGCTCGAACTCATCCCTAGGGTGCAGCAACCATTTTCAAATAATTCAACGGATAAAATCAGTAATAATATTGGTTAGTTTAAAATTCAAATAAAATGTTTGTTTATTCAAACACAAATCAATATCAAACAATATTCAAAACGCGATATCTAACGAAAACCTAATGGCGATACTTTTTAAAAACCTTACACAGTTGCCGATACAATTAGTTTAAGTAAACTCGAGAAACCGTAAAAAAAAAATATTGAGACAAATAATAGCTTCTAATAGCTTAAAAAATATGAGTACCGGAGTATCTAAAACTGGCATAATACATTTTTTAAAATTTAAACAAAAACCATTGATACAACGCGTAAACTTAATTTGTTGTTCTTTAAAGTCTTCAAAACAAGATTACGGGAACTATAACAATAGGAGTTCCGTGTAATCAACTGCGAACGATTCAACTCATCGAAAGTTTATATTCTAAAAAAAACCCGGTGGGACTTACTTAACCGATGTTTATGGTTTATAATAAATCATCAAGTTTTAAACGGAAAAAAACCTTGGTATTGATTTGAGTTCTAGATTATTTTTATTCATTAAAAAAACTCACAAACAACCGATGAATTTTATTTTATACTAATTTTTCGTTTTTACTCAATACGATTTTGATTGTTCGTTCTAAGCAATAGGAACTAAAATGAAAAAACCGAAAAGTTTAATCCGTTCAGAGTCAACGAATGTAACCGTAGGTACTGCGTTCGGGTATGCAAGATTTATTTTAAAAACATTTTTCCAAGCGCTTTCTCGAGAGACCCATAACATACTGAACGCGATAGTCAAATTTTTTAATTACGTCGATATTAAACTCTTATTTGGGTTTACATTTTTCTCGACCCGTGCGGTTATCGCCTTACCTACGTAGTGCTCATTAGATTTTCAGTGACGTGTTTCGCCGAACCACTTCTCTCGCCCGAGTTTTTGAGAGTCTTCCATTACTTTCTCGTAGACAATACCTGACACATAATTGATAGTCAAGATCTACTATTCGCGGATCTATTCTCTCCAGGTAAAATGATTTGCTCGTATTCAAACCGTGTTTAAAGAACTATTGGAACGCACAAATACTGATTATAATGATTTTCAAAACGTCCTCGAGTTATTAATTAACAACTGATTTCCGCGCAGTCGTATATTCGCATAACTTTTTGTCGTGACAATGAAACGTACTATACGAGGTACACATATTATTCAATCGCACAATGTTTGTACAGAATAGACATTATTAGTACAAGTCGATACGACGTCTTTTAATAAAAAATAAAAAACGTTTTTCTTCCTTTTTTTTCCATTTCATCGGTAGGTGCGATAAACGCGAACTTTTTTCACGGGTTTTCACCCCGATCGACTCCACAGGGGCACAGTCGACAGCACTACCTTTTTAAATAGAAAACCTAAACCCGCGAGTTTTTGCCGCGACAGTTTTCCGGAAACCTTTTTCCAACGAATTTTTGACCACCGCACCCCCAAAGTGTTGATGAACTCTCATCAGCGCCGCACTCACCGACTACTTTACTCCACTGCGCCTGCGGCCTCCACTCGGGGAAATGTTTGGGGAACCGGTCGCGGGTCCAAAACGTGCGCACCGCCACCCGGTACCGGGCCAACTTGTCCGGCGAGCACGACGACGACGACGACGAGGGTGCACCGATGCACCGGCACACGGCGACCGCGGCTAGGGCGCACGCCAGAATCCGTCGGACGGCCGACGAACGCATGTCGACGGCGTAGATGTGGGACGGACTCGGATGCGGGGGACGGTGCTAAGCGCGCGGCGTGTGACACTCGGACGGCGGCGGCGGCTGCGGTGCCCAGGGATCGGCGGCGTCGGCGTGTCGTTCGGGCCGCGGACGAAAGTTTACTAACCGCCGGCGCGGTCGCCGTCGCCGTCGTCAGCGCGCCGACGGCGGTGGCCCATCGCGCCGCCGCCGCCACCGCCGGCCAACGTGTTGATTTCGAAACAGCTCCTGTCCGCCGCCGCCACGCGGTCGAAGGCCAATCGTAATGGACACAATCGAGTTATAAATCGAGCGACTGTTTCCATATTTGTTTTCAAAACATTCGAAATGTACCTGCATCGAACGAAAAATATTTATCGGCGTCGTCGTCGTCCGATCGGGGGCGTTCCGGACGTTTTCGGTGGGAAACGGCGCGGCGACGAAACTTAAGATGGTACGGCGAAAATCCGTACGATATTTTCTTACCGATTGAAAACCGAAAAAGTTGTACTTAAAAATTTGGTTTTGAGCGATGACTAGTTCAATAACCTAACCCCCCATCACTTGTTCGGTGTTTCTGTTATTTTGATCGAGCGTTCGATCATCAATGTTTGAATTAAACACTCGATTCATTCAACGATAAATAACGACGATCATTTCGAGATGCCTCTCGATTCTAAAAAATGCCTCGATTACTAAGATAATCGAAACCATCATTCGCCCATTATACTGTCTTCGGCCGGTCCTTCCGGAGACGGGAGAGCAATGTTTTAAATTTTATGATCGAAAATGTTGTTTTGTTTTTACGCCGCTGTCTTTTGGATTCTGCGAACACGCATGACGCGTGTGTGTGTTTTTTTAGCACGATGACTCCTCCAACAATTACGATAAACGCGCGTGTTTTTGACATAATCGATTAAGATTTTCGGCGACACAATCATGATCGGAACAAACTTTCACGCGACGTTGAAATCTATAATATTTCAAGTCTGATATGAATTTCAAGCGATTTCAACAATTTTCGGACCAAGTAACTTTGTCATTTTTTTCGACAATTTTAATTTAACTCTCGACCGCGTGTACCTACGTTTAGATTACCGATTAATGCAAAATCGTTTTTAAATCCTTACCCAGAAACCCTTATCCCTAACCATTTATGATCTATTATTAGGTACCAAAAATTATATTTCCGAGTGTTGGCGATAGGTACCGACTGCAGGGGCGCCGAAGTCAGATTTTTTATGTTTATTTATATAATATAATAAAGGTAGTATCCATAGACATGAATATGATTATGGTAGTATCCATGTTCTTACTACTTTTCATTACCACCACCCAATTGAATCATGTATTGCATACGCAATACTTAAGTATAGGGTTCGGAGCCACTGGTCGAACCGAGTCGAAACCTCTGAAACTATGACCATGAAATTTGATCAATAGTTTTATACGGCGTGTACACTCAATGAAAAGCGATTTTTCCAATAATCAAGACTCTTTAAAAGGTTAAAAAGAAAATAACAATTGCCGTGACAACGCACCTTAGATTTATTGCACTAATCACTACACGGTACTAAACCTGGGCAAAGCCAAGTAACACACAGATAGTGTGGCTATATAGCTTTATAAATAACTTCTAAAATAGTACCGAAAATAAAAGTTTTTTTACATGACAAGTGTTTTCTTTCATGTAACTATACTTATTAGGTATAACTTAAATGGTGTCGAACTATGGATTTTAGAGACGCATAACTTCTAAATAATATTGTTCATGTATTTAATATTATAATTTTATATCGCGACGAAATTGTCGTACCCTGCAACCACATACAACCGCATTGTAATTCCTAAAATTACAAAATAAATTATTACATACGTTTGCAGCACCGCATTTTCTTTAAGCGCAATAGTATACGAACAACAATAAAATAATTGTATAGTGCATTTTATTGCTTTATACATAAAGATATGTGTATATATCACGTATTATTGTTTTCTAGGACGCTGTTTTGTGCAGATATGTATTTTTCGTGAAATGATACTCTCACTGTTTTTGAACACGAGCCAACTAGCCATAGAACTGTCAAATGCACCCTACCCAATAATTCTAAAAATATGGGGATAAAAGCATGAATTCGTTGTTCTTTTATTCTTGTTCCAATTCACACCGAAAACAAAATTACGTATTATTATACCTACCTATGGGTAAGTATGATAGTATAGTAGAGAAAAAAGATGATACGCATATCATTTCAGTCCAGTAAATCACGTCTCGATAATTTTGCACTTGTTATGCGTGATTCAAACATCTATAAACCCGGTATAAACTACACAGAGTTCATTTTAATAAAGAAACAACTTCGAGTCACGGGTGGATATCACTGTGTCGAAAGGTGTATTTTAACGTTTCTTATTAAATTTGAAAGCAAAAATACATTTCTATCGCTTACGAAAATATCGATTCTGAACGAGCTCAGTAAATCTAAATACCAAAGTACCGAATGTCGAGAATCTGTATTTGGCTCAAAAATGTTTATCACGTTTGTACTTTAATGAATGTGTAAAATCAAAAATTTCGTTTTCTGTTTTCTTTGCCGTTAATCGAAAAATACGTTGCTATTTCGCTAGTTTGCATTAAAATTTTTAGTCTTTAAATTGTAAATTACAAATTTTCCACCCCAGGCCTAAAACTTTCAGTCCGCCCCTAGACTAATGATGGATATTCGACTCAAGTATACCTATATACGGGTTTCTCCGAAACAAATTATTATTATTATTTACCAACTTTTATAATAGTTGCATTTCGGTTCATTGCCATATTTTTCAACATTTTCTATAATCGACTACCTACCTAATCAAATTCAATCTACGCATACAAAAAAACAAATCATTCAGGATAAACAAAAGTGTTTTTGCAAAAAAAATTCCGGATGTACTCTTCTGTATGCCTATGCTTATTTTATCTGCATTCTGCACCCTCCAAGCATTCTAAAATAGTGCGCAGTCAACTAATAACAGTGACGAATAATGATCGAAATTCTTTTATCCCGTGCCGACGCGGTGTCCTTGCCTACAGGCACGTGAGTTTACACAATTTTCACCGTAAATCGGTAATATTCATTTATATCACAGGCGATATTACGAAAACGGAATATCTATTAGTTTGTGTCTAGACGTTACTCACACTTATCTTGAATTGTTCAAAGTTAGGTACCTATACATCACAATGATTGAAGATGGCGAAACAAGTAAAAACCATAAGTAAGTACACATTTCTTTTCGTTTTGTTGTTTTATTTTTTAAAAAATAAATAATTTAAAAAACTATTATTTCATACATTTTAGTGCAGATTAAGTTTGATTTTTTTTGTATTCGGTTTTTTTTTTAAGTTTATTTTCTATGTTATATTCATCTCAATGGCGTGTCGAGTAAAAGTTTAAGTCGTTTAGAGCCTTTTTTTTTTTCGCAGTGGTTTAACATATTTAGCATTCTTTGTTTTTGGATTATAAGTTATAACAAAAAAATAATCGATTTTGAAACACCAATGCATCATGATTATTCGTTGGTACTTATCTACCTATAATGATCGAAGAAAGTCTACTAACTATCAACCCAAAAAGTAGTTAAAAAAAAGTAGTTAAGAAAAAGTTAACTGCAAAAAAACAAAATAAAAATACAACCGTATAGTTACCAAAATCTGTATTTTGTAATGTACAATCATTACAGGTTATAATTTATAGTAAAACCCAGTACCCATAAAATCATTAATAAACAATAAACAAAAACGACAATGAATACAATAATTGTATTACAGCATATTTATAACAAATAATTTTCAAAATTTACTTCACTTGTCAGGTTGGCCGAGCGGTCTAAGGCGCCAGATTTAAGCTCTGGTTCCCAAACGGGAGCGTGGGTTCGAACCCCACACCTGACAAAATTTTTTTTAACAATCTCATATTATGTTTCCCTTTAACTCAAATATGACTTTTTTTTTTTAACAACAGTTAGACGTAACTTTAAATAATGTTTAAATTCTTATCTTTTTCCTTTTAGTGTTTTAGTTTGTACATATTTAGTCGCTCGTAACTGTAACAATGGGTACCTACTCAAATGAATGTTTGTACATTAAAAAAAAACTCTAAAATGCACATTGTGAAGGTTTTTTAAAACATTAACAATTTTTTTTCAGAACGGCTAATCACGCTTGAATAAAAATTTTAAAATTACTTCAAATTAGTAGTAAAATTTTATACTTATTATGTAATCATAATATTTTAAACCATAAACTTGCAGTAACATAGGTACTGTTATTTACTGGCATTAGACTCCCCGACAAACCTATATCTTTAGTTTTACTTGTACCTACGTACCTAACTCCAAAGCTTACTTCCTTCCAACCTTTCAATTCTCTTAAAATTACCACCACGTGAATTAAAATCCAAAACGTATTCACACACATTGCACAAACAATTATTGTTAACATTCGTCAATAATGAAACGCGTCTCGTAAAATTTGATTTCATATCGCGATTTATTGTGTACGACATACGCACAGAGAAAAAAGTGTTCACATCAAACTTTTTTCTCCTGCAAACTTCGATGCAGGATTGTTTCCGCCAAATGTCGGTTTTAGAAGTCGAACGAAACCCACTACCCCTATATATAGATACCCGTAGAATTGGCCGTTTCGTGATGATGGGCACCTTCGCCGTTGTATAATGTAATTTATATTCAAACGAACGCTCGTGGAAACGTATTTTTAGCTGAAACGACGCGGAGCAGTCCGGAAAAGCGTTCAGCGACCTTCAGAAATTCGAACAATACTATACCTAATTTACATAGAATATCTTCTTAGTTAATACTGAAAGGAACACGAATTTATACGATATGCAAAGGGCGTAATAACATGTTTTCCTTTTAATTGATGGTCGAACGGTGGTTTCTACGACTTGTAATGGATCTAGTCCAGGCATCTCCACTCCGAACCCAATGCACGGTTGCCACTCGTTCCGTATTTAAAACCAAATGTCTTTAAACAAAAAAACAAAAATATGTTCGATTATTGCAAAAATAATGTAGGCGAGTATTACGTAATGTTACTTTTAATTGTACTGATACTACGCCGTTAGCTCTTTTTCTTTATTTACGAAACACTTATAGGTAATTAAAGTATTGAAAAATCTATACGGATTATAAGTAGTATTTTTGTTTTTAAGTAAAAAGATTAAGACTAAATAGTAAGTTACTACCTGTCTGAAGGTTTGATTATTATAAGTATCGTTTTTTTTTTTTTTTTTCCGAATAATTTCTAGTTTATAGAAATCAAAATTATTTTTTTCAGTATGCAATATCGGTCGTCCTAAAATGAGGAATGATAAACTACACTTTTTACATTCCTGTATACCTATTCTTAGTTTAAGATTTTAAAAGTAAAATCCAACCTGTTTAATAATTTATTGGTTGTCGTTTATTCAAGTTGTAAAATTAAAAATTAGTTTTATTTGAAAACTGAAGAATATTAAGCAGTTTTTTTTCCCACAAAAATAATATATTTTTTCGTATAAGAAAACTTTTTGTGAAAACTTGTGTTATTATATGTCGATGGCTAAATTAAACAGTATTAAGTTTCAATGGATCGTTCACAGTTTTAAGCAAATAGGTAATTATAATTTTTTGAAATTGATTTAAATTTTCTGTCCCGTATTCCTTACTTTGAATAACCTGGTCCCTGATCCAGTTAAGGTGGAGCTAGAACTCCCCAAAAATTTCAGAACAAATTACATTTTTTTTTATTTTTTTTCACTTATAAGCGTATATTTTGGGTACGACAGCGAAAAACGATAATAAAATATTTCAGTACTTACACCATTAATTTTACAGCGTAATATAAATCTGAGAATTATTTGTTTCATTATAAAAAGTAGGTATTAGTACATAAAACTAAGTATATAGGTTAGGTACCTATTACAAAATATAACGTTTTATTTATACAATTATGTATGGTATTCGTGCTACGTAATCTGTAGTGATGGTTTAATAATAATTTTCTTGAATATTTTTAATCAACCGAGTTAGAAAATAAAGAAAGCGGTAATATTTTAAGCGGTAATTTTAACACCGACTGATATACGAGTAGTATAAGTATATAATATACCTTACGAAATGTTTTCCTGGCATGGACGTTAAAAACGCCGCCTTAAATACGCCAACCGCTTTAATTTACAATTTTTTTTTGGGGGATGAACGCTTAATATTAAGGGCTAATCATTCTTTTTTCCTTGTAAGTCCTATAAACGGACGAATCGTCGAGTACCGTGGAATTTTTCGCAGCGCCTCGTCCAAAAAAAAATGTCCTGGATACGCCCTTTCTGTTCCTATACTTCAACCGAACCGACTCGAAACCGACCATATATAATTATATTAGTATTGTTTCTCGAAAAAGGACTAAACGGGTCGCTGTTTTCTCCAGCAACTTTGAAAACCGCACCATTATGCGGTGTACGTCAGTGTATGCCCATCAGACTCGTATAATAATATGCTGCGCGTAAACTTTTAATACGTTCTTGTTTAATGTGAAATTACGAGGTATGTCGGCCTTTGTTTTGCCTTAATCACTTTTGACACTTTTAGGTACCCTCAGTGGCGAACACAGCGGGGTTCAAACCCCTCCCAAAATATAAATAAAACACAAATTTCAATTAAATAAAAAATTTTATAAGATTTTTTTTCAAAAACCCGAAATTTTTTCCCGTGTTTTCCCCTGGGTATCCAAAAAAAAAAACCAGCGATTCTCCATATTATACAGTAATTCAATAGAAATTATAATACAATATACTGACGTCTGATGTACCAGCTCTTGGCTATTTATATATATATATATTTTTTCTAACGTACCTACACATCACCCCGACCCCACCCATTCATATTTTTCAACAAATTTCGATTCGAATGTTTAGTACGTATTTTGTATGAATTTGTACGCTATTTCCAATAATTCATCAAAAAACTATGGGTGCAACTGGAGTGACGTGATTCCAGCTCCACCCAAACATATCACTTCAATTTTTGGTGATTCCGTTTGCACTATCATTTTGTACGACGTATTTTGTACCATACGTTCATGAACTTGGCCCACCAACATTAAGCTATTGTTTTCAAACCAATATACTTTTAGTCTTTTACGACTAGTTTGCGAGAATTCGTGAGCCCATAACTAAAATATACCAGTCACATTAACACCCTCAAATTCATACAAAACTAATAATAAGTTTATTAATTAGTTGAAAATATAATTTCCTCATACTCAAACTATGGATTAAAATGCATTGATTGTTAACATACAGACTACTAAAATTATATATTTTGAAGGTTAAAAGTGTAATTCATGTGTAGGATGTAGGACTGTGCGCTCAATTTATACTTCCACGCGCGTTCTAACGGCGCCTATACCGTCTCCGTATACAATTTTGTAGTTTTTTTTATAAATTCATTAATGCCATAATTTAGAAGTCAAACCCCATCGCCAGCTGGGACGTTGCCACACATATCAAATGTCAACCATAACCTCATACAACATCCGGTTGGATTCGTATTGTTCACAAACTTATTGAACTTTGAAGATCGAATTTCACTAAAAATGTAATAATCGTTTCAATGATTTCTTATAGTAATACTATAATCATATTTTATTTGTTTAAGGTTTTCAAGTAACAATCAATGGATAGGTGCAAATATTTTACAAAATACAATAAGCCGGTCGATGAAACTTACAAAACTATTTAATTTTTACATCAATACCGTTGTACAGTAGGTATATAGGTTATTAAATCCTATTAAAACCTATAAAATCTGCAATGTTTTTTTTTTTTTACGTAAAAATTAATGGACTTAGCCATGCAAATAGGGCAAAATATACTTAGGTATAGATAAATATGTAAAAAGTACAACGATCTTGCTGGTGAAGTCACTATTTTTTTTTTTTTTAGGGGGGTTAAGCTTATAAGGAGTGGCTTAAACTTTATAAAAAGTTGGGAAAGGAACCATGCAGGTTTTATTCGAAGCGCTTTTTAAATTTTTGATTATTTTTCGAGTTGTGCTTGTCGAGCCAAACAATTTTCAAAAAATATGCTTCGAGTGATATTGTAATCGTCATTCCTGTTTTCGATTTTTTTCAAGTGGAAAAAATGATTCGATATTTACGCCACAAAAAATGTAAGTCCAAAATTTTACTTTTTTTTTTTTAATTTTTATTAGTTTTTAAGTTGTGATTCAAAAGCGAAAAATATTTCACAACTGCTCCGAATTAGGTACTTGAAATTAGTGTCATGTTTATCTTATAGTACATAGTCGAGGTCACCAATTTGATGGTTAACTAACAAAAAGATCGAAAATTAAACGTTGAATAAATAAATAAAAATTGTCTTTCTTTTTTGTGGCGTTAATTGCATATATGTTTGGTTTTATTTTTGTTAAGTAAACCCCACGAACTACATATAAGATACAATATGTAGTCAGTGTTGTCCATACCTCCCGGATTCATCGGGACACTACCAAATTTTTTTTTTTTAAACTTTTATCAAAACTGAATTTCACCTATTTTATTATCATGTGAAAGATTCAGCTATTGTTCCGATCATATCGTTTTGGATGTTATGGCCAGAAAACTAACGTCAAAAACACGTTTGCCGCAATTAATGTTTCTCCTTGGTTTCTTGATTGTAACTCCGTTAATTTTTAAATCTCAAATTTGAGACCCCTCAAAGTACCAGCTCAGTCCGAAGACTTTTCAGAAGAGGTACTGAGGAGCATTTCTTAAACTCCAAAAAGCGTTCACAGGAAAAAAATAAAACGATACATAACACAAATATAAATATAGATTTGGTTATGTCGAAGAAAATGTCCCGTTTGCAGAAAATATAATCCGATAACCCTGTATTTTTTTTTTTATACAGAAGAAATATCCGAAAGAGTTACTATCGAATTCCGCCAGAGCGCGTTCTACACTGTATTTTTATGGCAGTAGGAAATTTTAATTTCTGAACAACTGAAACCAGAAACAATAATTAACTAATTTTTGTTTAGAAAAATGATTACGATTTAGATTACTATATAATACATACCTGTACCTATATACTGTCGTTGAATTTTTTTTTTTTTTTTTTAACTTTTGGTTACTAAAAAAAATATTCACGAAGTGTAATTTTCAACAACGAGGTCAATAATTTTAAACCCTAATAACTTAAAAAAAATTGATTTTTAAAAATTGGCCAACGACAGTTTATATACATCGAGCAATATGACGTATAAAACGTACATTTAAACGTTACAGACTTCTCTAATGCTGCAAAACTAGTTGGAAAGAACTGCAAAATGCAAAATTACGATTTTTAAACTGTTGTAACGGACTAAAAAACAAATGAAAATATTTTTTATGGCCATCGTAATAGCCTTATAGTATTAACTATATAATTATTGTACTCGACCGAAAAAAAGTACTGCTATTCGGGGTGTGAGAATAGCATAGTATTTATTGATGACAATGACATTATGATCCATGAAGAATTAAAAGAATTATTTACGTTTCTACTGCCGAGTGTGCGAGAGGACTTATGAATTTGATATGTCGTGATCTCAGATCTAAAGTAAAGATACAGAATATATCTAATCTCGTGTTTAGAAACATTAATGGACCACCACTGTCCCGATGGAATCCAACGGATTGTGTTAAATCGTGTGGCTATTCTCAAACACCGGTCTGCAGACGATAGCAGGTCCAGAAAAGTTGTTTTTCCAAATTTGGATAAAAAAAAATCAGTTCGTGAAAATTTTTGTAACACGTGTGTAATCGTTTGTCGCATATTTTTCAAAATTTATTTTTGTTTTCAAAATTAAACTGCAGTTATTATTAATTAAAAGGTAGATTTTTAAATGTTTCGGAAAATTTTCCGGGGGTGGGGATTGTTACCTATATTATAATAATACCTTTTACTTATAATTGGCTCAAGACTTTTTTTTAGGACTACATCACTACGTATAATAAGTAACAATACCTCCTACAGGTACTTTTATTATGTCTGACCAGCAAGCCGCTGGCCAAGCAAGCACCGTAATCACTGCCGCGGAGCAGCAGCAGCAGCACGGTTAGGAACGGAAACCAACACCCCTCCCACCCGCCGAACGCGCAGGCCCTTATCACGAACGCGCCGAGTCGGTTTTTTTTTTTTATATTGTTTACACCGAAATCGGATTGTTTATGGCACACAAAATCATAACTATAACCAAAACTATGTTAACGGCGATCGACTAAGTAATCGGAGTGTTTGTATGACTGTTATAATATCGTACGACGCGCCAAAAAAAGCCGTATCGCTGCTAACCGCGACCGCGTTCCCTGTGTTCCGCGGCTCTCTCCGGACCGGGGCGAACCACAATTACTGCACCACCACCACGTCCATGGAACCGAAGAACTGAAGAACGGATGGACGCGGCGATCGTTCAGCGCGGAATGGAGACCGCTCACCCGGCCGCGGTGGTGCCGCAGCAGCCGCCGTCGTTGCCTCCTCCACCGTCGCTGCCTCCGCCGCAGCAGGTGCCGATGGACGTCGCCAAGCACGAGCGCGCCCCGAGCCGCGGGCCGCCGATCAACAATATCGGGTAAAACGTTTTTGGCGTTTCGGTCGTTTTTATTTTTTTCGAAATACACCGAGGTAGCGAAACATTTAAGCCAACTCACGCGATACGGCCGATACCCCAATAGCCCGGGGGTTATCGTGGAAATCGGTGTACAAAACGTGTAACGAGATTTTTAGAGATCTCGGCGAGTCCCTGGAAATCGAAAATTTTGCGTACGACGATTATCAAATACGAGTGAACCGCCCTCGCCCACCCAATAATACTTGTTGGGTATCCAAAACGCGATTGTCTTACACGTATCAGTTACTCCCCCGTGGATTTGCGCCACTGGTCGGAGGAAAACGCGTCATATCAGTTTGGACGTGACTTTTTTGCCGCATTTAACAGTATTTGCACTGCCTAGGACACGTCGCGGTCATGAACGCGGCACTCCACACGCTCTTTCAACTAAAAACGTTTTTATTCTAGACATTAAAGGGTACCGTGGACGTAGGTCAGAACAGTGCTCTCTCGCAGCGGTGTGTAATGAAAGCTCATCACCCGATATTCGTTATTAGAACTTTTTGAAAAATTTGGCTTTAGGCAGGTTTAAAGTAGGTAATATCGTCCAAAAACGTATAATGCAGTATATGGCAATTGAACATAAAATATTTTCATACACACTGGATGAAAAAAAAAATGTTTCCTCCTCGGTAAAATAATTAAAATGAAATATAGGTGCGTTGTGTTCAATCGGTTGCGATTTGATGATTAAGAGTCCATAAACATACGTCTAAAAGTCATAGTAGGTGCTCAAAAAGTTGTTAATGTAGTGTTAATGTCGATTTAAAAAACACATTTTTCAATTAGTTCAATTTCAAGAATAACATTTTATCTGATTATACACAATAGTAATAGGTACTTCCATTCGTAATTAATCTGAACACACTGAAATGTCATGAGAAGTAAAAAACAATCGTATTGAATGCACGTATATTATACCGTTTCTCATGGAAATTGATACTGGGTTAGACGTACACTTACCTACGCAATATTCAATTTTCAAAAAATTATTAATATTATTAATATATTTAGTTATTCTAAAAATACCTTAATATTGTTTTATAGTTCTAAATGTTAAAACTTAAAAATATTGTAACTTTGATTTTTGAACACAATCAGTTTTGTTTATACACTAGTAGTGAGGTATTACAAACATTTTCTGAATTTGAATCAACATTTTAAGCACCTATTCCTAGTTATAATAAAACATTTAAAAAATACAAAAACATTAACTCAGCAAAAAATGTTGTTGACTCTTGACAACATAATTAGTAAAGTAGATAAAAAGAAACAAACTTTTGAAGTGATAGTAGGTACCTATGAAAACAGTTCGCACCAAGTCAGAAAAAATTTTAGTCAAAAAATGTAGTTTAAAATAATGTAGTATTATATCCATACATGTGCCTACCAATACACCTATGTGCTCTCCTATTATGACCAAGTAACACTTTCATTCAGCGTTACTATACAAACATATTTGTTTTTAAATAAATAAAATTTAGACGATATACATACTACATACTAATTATGGTAAAAAATAAACAAAAGTAAAATAGTTTTTGTTTTAATCTAAAAGTTTATAAATATCTGCACCAAATTACACAAAGCAGGCCAAATATACGTACAAAAAAAACAATGAGACAAAAGTTTACTCAAAAGCACTTTAGCTCACCTAAATGACGCCCAACACTGTTGCACAAGGTACCTAACCAACAGTCTATTTTGTTATGATTTTTAAATTCAGTCTTTTGCACTTGTAATAATTAAAACTCACACACATTTTGTAACTCTGTTATGACATCCTGTTAAGTTTGTTTACTTAAGCATTGTGTGTTTGTGAAACTTATTATAAAACGCAGATATATTTGTCTATTATTTTATTTTAATAGAATTCGCTAGGGATTTTCTATAAACAAAATATTGTTTGTTTTTGTTCAATAATATTAAATATTCATAATTTTTAACGAGTGTTTGTACATTTTATTTATAGTAATATGCCAACATTTGGTTTACCAGCCAGTGCCTACGAATTAAATTCCAATACTCGATTGACTATCAGATTCGATAGAGAAATGTTCAATACCAATTTGTTTGATAATGAAATAGAAATTGGTCCACCTGGTATCGGGAACAATGTGGCTTTTCGATTCAACAGGAATGATTTATTCAGACCTCCAGCGTAAGATTAAAAAGTGTAACAAATTAATTAATTTGTGTGTTATTAACAATTTTTGCAACAGTTTTGATTTCAGCAACAGAAACAACACATTGTTAAATGGTCATTTTACTTCACCCAGATTTGATTTAAGCGACAGTTTGGATTCAAAAAAAATACACGAGTTTGGAATAAAAAAAACAGAAGCCAAACCAAAACCATTTAACTGTGATGTGTGCAAAAAATCTTTTTCGAGTTCTGGTGGTTTAACTGTTCATTATCGAACGCACACGGGTAACAAACCTTTCAAATGTGATTTATGTTGTAAAACCTTTTCAAATTCAAGTCATTACAATTACCATATGCGTGTGCATTCAGGAGATAAACCATTTAAATGCCATGCGTGCAACAAAGAATATTCTTGTGCCAATGGTATCTTATACCATCAGAGAACTCATCATTTTTCTCAAGACACGAAACCGCTAAAATGTGATGTGTGCGACAAATTGTTCTCTAGTATGGGTGGACTTACTGTACATTATCGTTCACACACCGGTGATCGCCCATTTAAATGTGATGTATGTTTTAAAACATTCACCAGTTCCAGTCACTGCAAGTATCACCAGAAGTCGCATTCTCAGTTGAGTACAAAAAAAACCCTGAAATGTGATGTATGTAATAAATTGTTCTCCAGTTCAGGAGGTCTTTTAGTTCATTATAGGATGCATACTGGTGATCGTCCATTTAAATGTGAAGTTTGTTTCAAAACGTTTACCAGTTCCAGTCACTTTAAGTATCACCAAAAATCACATATGGCTTCCACTGAAAAAAAAACTTTAAAGTGTGATGTATGTGACAAACTGTTTTCGAGTTCAGGTGGATTAGTTGTTCATTACCGTACTCACACTGGTCATAGACCATTTAAATGCGAAATTTGCTTTAAGACGTTCACTAGTTCCAGTCACTTCAAATATCATCAAAAAACCCATTTGTAGAAGTAATGTTTTTGTGTACTATTGATGAGGCTTAATTACTTATTAAACATAAAATCAGTTCTTTATAATACTATATAATTATTATTAAGTAGAATTGTATACTTTTTTATATTTTATAAATGCTTAATTTTTAGCCTAGTGCGTATTTATATATTAATTAATATATTTTGTATTTTTTTTTTTCCATTTATTAATATGTACAAAATCTATAAATATGATTTGTGTATTTCTACGAATCATTATTCTTTTTTTGTTTTTTTTAAGTAATTTAGACTTGATGTTATTCTAATTAATTACAAAAATATATTTGATATATTTTAATGTACGGTCTGCGAAAGAATGAACTTGAAAAATTGTCAATCTGTGTTTCCACACACCCACGCCACCTGTTCGGTCTCGATTAACACTGAACAGTTGGCAATTATGTATACGCTTACTTAACAATTTAGAGATACTGTGTCAGAAATATTAGACTTTCAAATGTTTGCTGCCATCAACCAGATGCACAAAATAATTTCTTTCTTTCATGGACTGTAGTATAGTGTATTACACAAAATTGTTAATATAGATTTATCGGTACAAACTGAAACATGTATCAAATTATTTTAATATATATATATATATGTGTGTGTGTAATAATAATAATAATATATATATATATATATATATATATATTATTATCTTGTATTTTATTTTACCGACTTGTGTTTGAGTTTAGAATATGAAAATAATGTATTTGATTACCAAGCTCGCTCAATTTTTTTTTTTTTTTTTTTTAAGTCAATAATTTTAGATTTATCATTCCTTTCTTCAGATGTTAAATAATATGTTTGAACCATAACTTCCAATTCATAGACCTACCCAAAGGTGACCCACTCCAAAGCGTAATCATTACTACTAACCCGACATAGAATTTACTCCCTTTCTTTTTCTTAGAATTTACTTTCTTTCTTAAGACTTACCCGCTTATTTTTATGATATATGCAGGAAAAGTGTGCTTAACTATTTTGCTGACCCCTGCTGAAAATTGTATTATTGTAATATATTTTTAGGATGTGTTCAGTTTTGGTATGAATGTTAAAATTGATTGAAGAATTCGAAATTGTTTTTGATTTTTATAATACAAGAAAATCATTTTAAACCTATTGCCAAAAATTATTTTTGTTTTTTTGGATATAACTTTTTCAGAATTATAATTTAAAAAAAAAACAAGAAGTATAATGCATTAAAAATTCCAATTGGACTATCATGTTTCAACTTTTAAAAAGACCCGGGAAATTCCCAAGGAACTAAGCGCAACACAAAAATTTTTTTTAATAAAACCTCTTTGTAAAATCAATAGCTCTTGCTCCGTTTAGATCTAAAAACTCAAATTTTTACCATTTAAGGCAAAAGACCCATCACATATCAGCTTGTCTGCACCTGTGTTAAATTTTGTTTTAGATTTTGTTAACCTTAATGAAAATTACTGGAAAAATGTAAGTACCCATATCCTATCATGGTACAAGAATGATGTAACTATTAAATATTAATTTATAATATACTTAAGAGTATTATTTATATTTCGGTTATTTTTTGACGAGTGAACATCAATTTTTGAACACAACAGTATGTTTTTATTCACTACCTTAATATTACATTGTTGTAAATTATATAAAACAATGTATTTTTTATAAAATTGAACAACATAAAAGTTGTTTCATTTCAGTATATTTATGACAGCAAAACTCATAAAAACATTTTTTTTTGCTATAAAAACTGTGTGTACACATTTTCCACAACATTTAAAAGTACAAAAATATGGTGAGTAAAAAAAGTTGTACGCTCGTACCAATATACACAGCGTAATAATATTATAACCTACTGTTAGTATTTACATCCAGGACTTACTCTAAAATCAACAATCATGGCTAATTATTAAGATAGTTGGCCCTCAATTATGAATTAAAACATTAATACGTATTGTACAATTTTTAAAGGAAGGACCATGTGAAAACCGTTTATGCAGGGTTGCCTGAACGTATTAATTCTGTAAACTTAGCTGACTAAAGACAGAACTAAATTTTTATCCGTCAAGAGCAAACTGTTCATTGTTATATTATAAAATTATTTTCACGCAACCCAGCATTTTAATAGTTTATAAATTATAATGAAACACAAATTTTAAATTTTAAAAAATAGCTTATATTTTATAACAGTCAAAACTAATCATTACTTAAATAATGATTACTTATAATACACTACTTAACTTCTGTTTTTAATTTGATAGACGATGAAGTAGATAAGTTTCACTAATTTTGTTCTTACATTATTTTTTTTATTGAACAAGCAAAATTCCTGGGAATGTAATTACACAACTAATTAAATGTATTTTAATAAAAATAAAGGTGATTATATGACTTCTTCTAATTAAACACTGTTTACACTTTACAGACACTAAATATTTAGAAAAAAGAACAAACGTCAAACAAAATCGGTAAGGTTTCATCATTCAACCTAACACAAAGTATTTTAAAGATTCATGATTCAAAACATGACAAATCAAAATTTGTGAACTTTTATTAATATTTTATTTTTGCATTTATAGGGACAGATAGGCACAGATAGAATTGTTTACCCAAAATACACTTTGTAAAGACCAAGTCCTGCTAAAATATTTGAATAATTTTTCACGTTAATTGAAAGTTATAAACACTTTACAAGTCACATTTAAGTTTATTTTTTAACACTGATTTTAAATAATGCATTGGTTTGATTAAAAATATCAGTTTTGAGGTCACACATTATTTTTTGCAGTTTTTAATGAAATTCAAGGATGAATTAAAATTCAACCGACACAATTTAATTTTCTATCAGATAAAAAAATATTTAATTTTATTGATTCTACGAGACAGGAGAACTTGGAAAAAAAAGAATTTTTCACATGAAGTCATGTTATCCAAGCATGTAATGTCGTCTAAATTGCCTAAGTACATTTTGCTCCTTAATATATATTCGGCACCAATACTCTTAAGTTGAAAAAATAATAGTATTATAGGGACACAGTTAAATTAGAAATAAGAACTATTCTGATTTTATTTAGACTCAAATGGAACAAACCAAATTATTTTTGTATACTTTGCTTACAATAACATATTTTTAAAAAAATTTTGTCCACTATTGCACTCCTTTAATTTGATCGTGAAATGATGAACATATACACTTACATAAACACAAAAAAAAAAACTTCTGTAATTTGTAAAGTATTTATAATTTATTTAACAAATTTCTAGAGGGAGCACCAAAATAAATGTTTTTCAATAATAAAAGATAAATCGAATATAAACTTACGAAATAGGCACATATCACAAACAAATATAAATGTATATAATAATATATAAACCAACATTTGATATCAGAGACTAAAAATATGTATAAAAGTCTAAAACATAACACTCATCATAATACACAATTTTGTTCGATCCACAAAAAAGAAATCTACAATACATTATACATAAAATTTTAAATTCATAAAAATTGCACACAGAAGAAAAACAATACATTTGTAATAAAACATGAATCATAGTACTAGCCAGTAGCAAATGCCAATAAGAATTTCTTAAATTTTGTATTGTCATAAAGGAACATAAGTTAAATAAATGACACACGTAAAAAAACAGGTAATAAATAATAAACATACCTAATACACAGTGATTCACTAGAAACCAATTTGTTCTTCATATTTTTAGTATACTATTTGAGACACACAACAATACATATTTTATAGCTTATACTTATTGTACTTATAAATTATAACACAATACTACATTACACGTATGGTGTATATAAGTTGTTACCTATTATTGTATTGTAATGTGTAACAAACATTTCAAATTGTTTAAATATATTAGAAGAGATATGACCAAAACAAATGAACAAGGAAGTAAAGGAATGTTATAAAGTAATTAAAGGTACTTTTAAAACAATGATATCGTGCATCAGAGTTTGCAATTTATGAAATAATATAAAAATCATACTGTAAAAGTTAAAAACGTGTACAATTAAATTTTTTTACTACTCACTAGCGTGCAAATAAAAGAGATAATATTTTATGTTTGTTTAACAATAACTAAAATTATTGAAGAAAAAATTGGCAAAAACAAATTTGGTGAATCAACTTGTGTACTAAAACACATTTTTACACATACTAACAGAAACGTACGTAATATTATTATATCAATCCTAATGGACAGATTTCTTTAAACGTACTTAAAATATAATCATTATCCGTGTATGTCAATAGTGGTTTTACAGCTTAGGGGGCGATGGAAACCACCACTGGTGTAAGCATGGGCGTAGGTAAGGGGAGAAGGTTCAAACCCTTCAAAAGAAAATCCCTATTAGTAAACAAATAATAATTATAACAACAAAATTATATGTAAGTAGGTATTAATTAAAAACTATAATAAGGACCAAATAGTAAAAAATTGAAAAAAAAAATATATTACTAAAATATTAAGAAAATTTTTAAAAATTAATTAAAGGCCACATCATTTGTAATTTTGTAAAAATTTTTGTTTTGCGTGGCACATTTGCGTTATATTCAAAATAAAGTAACCATCATTTTACAACATATATAGAAAATATTTATTTGAACCAGTGTTTTAATTTTTTGGATAATATGAATAAAATCAGAAACTTTCATTTGTAAACACCTAAATTTTTTAATTATTTATTTATGTTTTAACAATTATTGGAATGTACTACTAATAAAATAAAAATGCTCAACACCACAAATCAAGTTTATTATTACTTGTAGTAAAATTGTGGTGATTTAATAATGATTATATTGTGAAACTGATTTAATAAGAGGGATCTTTACCTTCATTTCAAACAAAATTAATTTAATTTTAACAAAAAGTTTTAACCAAGGTAATACTATTCAATAAGATATTATTAAATATAATATTATTCAATATTATGAAAAGGTTTGTTTCAATCACTGTATTTGAGAGGTTTTATACATATTTTATACGATTTTGTTTTTATTACTCTGTTTTAAAAGAATATAGTTTTTATAGATTTTTAAGGATTCACTGCGTACGATTTGCAGATGACATTGTCCTGCTAGCTTAGGGTGGCCATTTGTCTCGGATTTAACAGGACGTTACCAGTTTAGGAATCTACATCCCGGCGTCCCGAAAAATTTTTCGGGACACAGTTTTGTCCCGGATTTGAAGTTTTGTATTACAATGTTCCGGATTTCAATACTAATCACATAAATTTGTTTCCTTTCCTCAGTTTTATTTAAAAAATGTAAATACAAATAATCAACTATTATCACGTTAGTTTAGGTATTATAATAATAAAAAATAACGTCACATTTTAGTAAACAGTTTGTAATTGTCCGTAATAATTATTGTTGGTGCGTTGAATTATTATTGTCTCTTGTCTTGACTGCAAGCAAACAACTGCGTCAGACGCTTTCGTGTTAATTTGTTTTTAGCACTTATTAATCATTGTATCTCAACAAATTTAATTCACTATAGCAAAAGCGAGTAAAAGATAGTAGTTATTGAACAAATGGTAACAATAGTTTTAGTGTCCCGGATTTATTAAAATCCGATCTGGCCACCCTATGCTAGCTGAGTCTCAAAATGATATGAATAAAATGCTCAACACCTTGGCGGATAATTTGATAAGTACCAACTGAAGATCAATGGGCTGAAAACCAAAACAATGTTGATAAGTAAGATCAATAACAACGTTGAAGTAAATATAAAACTAAGAAACAACCCTATACAACAAGTTAATGAGTTTTGTTATCTGGGAAGCTTAATTACGAATAAAAATCAAGCAATGGATGACATAAAGAGAGGGATAGCTCTCGCCAAACAAGCTTTCCTCAAAAAGTATAGTATACTTAGTAATAGACACCTCAAACTAGAAACTCGTTAAAATTTTATTAAATTTGTATGGTGTCTTGTGTTATGGATGTGAGACATGAACAATTACTCAAAAAGATAAGAACTACCTAAAGGCAATGGAAATGTGGTTGAAGAGGAAGATGTTAAAGACCAATTGGATGGAACGAACAAGTTTTAAGTGAAATAAGAAGAAAAAGAAGTCTGATATCAAACATAATGGAGAGGAAAATCAAATGGATTGGGCATCTTATTAGACACAATGATTCTCTTAATAACTTATTTGAAGGAAGAATAATGGGACAAAGACCAAGAGGGAGACCTAAAGCTAATTATTTCCATGACATAAATGAGAAGATGGGTTGCGTATCCTACCAACAATTAAAGAGAACGGCAAAGGACAGACACACATGACTATTTCGACAAGGCGTTGCCTTTAGATCATGATGATGATGATAATAGTTTTTAAAAACAACGTTGAATGCTATTAAGTTTATTATTTCACTAGGCAGACTATTTTCATCAGGAGATATTAATTTCTGGTATTCTTTACTTCTAATTATTTTGTTTCATTAATAATTAATGTTTTTTTTTTCGTGTCAGTTTATAACAAATAATCGAAAGTAAAACCCCCTCGCCCTATTAATAATCTTTACCTACGCCCACCCCTGGGTCTACATATACTAACCATAGAAATATACAATATAACATCAATATAATAAAAAAAAATCGAGTAAGGTAAATATTATATTGTAATACACAGCAGGCAAATGATTGCAAATTGTTAACCAAATATTTGAGGCAAGTAACACACACACGTATGCATGACTGGCCTTCAAGCCAGGCTCACAATATGGCGCAGCAACGACAATAATGTTGGCGACTATTGCCAGTGGACGGTGGTGGCGTCACAGGCGCAAAATAGGCGTGTACATTTATGTTAGGTAAGTGTGTCTAAAAATAACAATGCGAGTAATAGTTTTGAATGAATTGTATTACAGATTAAACATTTTTCATTGTATTACTAACACATTAAACTTAAATTTTAAATATTTTCAAAACTCTTTAAACTGTATTAAAATGGAAACACGTATCAAAAAATTATAATATTGAACTTACCCGTAGTCGTTTTATACCATTTCTAGTAATGAGTTGACAATCGTACAACATTATTCTTTGTAAATTGTGACAATTAATAAGATGATCAAGAGATACATCAGTAATAAGAGGACAATTGTCCAGTTCAAGCACAGCCAAATGTTCTGTTGCACATGTTGATGTACTTAAATGTTTAATGCCATCATCAGTGATAAGTTCACAATGAGATAAACTCTGCAATTAAATTAATTGAATAATAATTTAAGATCATTTAACAAGTACCAAAGCTTACCAAATACTCAAGCCGAGGACAACCCATTGCTAAATGAAACAGAGTTGAGTCTGTAATAGACGAACATTCTTCTAAATCCATTTTCTCCAAAAGATGACATGTCTAAAAAAAGAAATCATTAATAGAAATAAAATATTATAATACTTGTACATTTATACAGGGTGATTCACAATGAATGTGTCAAACTTCAGGAGATGTTTGTATACCTTAAAAGTTAAAAGCACCAAAAAAAAGTTCTTTTGACTCCTACCTTATTTTCAATAATAAGGGAGATATTTTTGTGTTTTTTGTTTATATGCAAGTACTTTTCCATTAAAACATTTATATCATCTAAAAAAATGCTTACATGATAAATTTTAATACATAGCTGAAAAGCTCATTAAATTTCTGTAATTTAACTTCAAACTCCCCATTTTGTTTTTTGAATACGAAAAATAACTCAATACATTCAAAACTTTAAAATTTGAAAATTCAATTTTATCTTACTAAAAATGTGTTCAAGGCAGAATGGTCTAAATCTACCAATAACTTCTGGATTTAGTAAGCTTCTCAACAGTATATTCATTTGTAGCATTACACCCATAAAAGGTTATTATACCTTTTAATGTACAAAAAAACGTAGTGGGTGAGTGAAGGGCTGAATTTCTTTGTTATATGTAAATGCGTTGTAACAAAATGACAAAAATTAGTGAGAGAACACAATCTTCAGGCAGCTGTTGAACTGCAGAGATTAACAACAGTAGAAGTAACTGGGAGGCAGGTAGGCAAAAAGAGCATGTACTTGTTTGAGGCAAAATGGTGGACACTTTGAACAATTTTTGCAATAAGTTATAAGACCTGTACAGACTTATTTTGTACATTTGAAATAAAAATATGCTTTTAAATTATTACTTGTTTTTAAATTACGTACTTGTTTTTTCTTATTTTCTTTGATATGAGCTTAAGGTTATCCAGCTCCTACAATTTTACTCACAACCAACGTTTTTCGCACATTATGTAGAATAACAGCAAACCAAAGGAAGTATAATAAAAATTAATATACCGTTAAAAAGCATATTACATACTCAAGTTTTTTTTTTAATTTTTTAAATATTTAAGCTTTTGGGTCCGAATAACAAAATGGAAAGTTTGAATAAATGTATTCTTAACAGAAATTTTAAGTTTTTTAGATATGTTTTCAAATTACTTGTGTGTACATTGGTTTAGATGATATGAACGTTTTAATGAAAAAACTTTTTTTTAAACAAAAAACGCAAAATTTAAAATATCTCCTTTGTTATTGAAAATAATCTAGGGGTCAAAAGAACTTATTTTGTTGCATTCAAGGAATATAAACTTAGCCTGAAGTTTGCCACATTCATTGTGATTCACCCTGTATATGTTTAATTATCATTAATTACTTTAGATAATGCTAGAAATCCTCTGTCACTAAACTGAGAACAACCAGCCACCTCCAAGGTATTTAACTGATGACATTGCTCGGCCAAAACAACAAGACAATTATCAGTTAACAAAGAACAATTAGCTAGACACAAATATTTCAAGTAATTGCAATTTTTGGCCAACTTTATCACAGCTTCATCTTCAATATTCTAAATCAAATTTTACAATAGTATCATGAAATTAAAAATAAACCAATCAATTTAACTTACATTGCAGCCATGCAAATTGATTACTTCCAACAGCACACAGTACTGAGCTAAGCAACTAATTGCTCGTGTAGTCATTCTTGTACAACCTTTTGATATGAATGACTTCAGTTTTGGACAACCGTGTGCCAAAGCTTCAACGCCTACATTGAATATCATACACAGTTTAATTAAATAAATCAGTTATAAATTCAGCAATACAGATCATGGCAAAATGGCACCTACCAGGGCCCAGGGGTACATGGTAAATAAGTGGATAAGACACAGATTTTATATACTTTAAAATTGAAAAATTAATAAAATGCATGTCTAGCATTGTGAGTAGTTTTCGGCAATGCATTGATATTTTTTGCTCGATCTTATTTTCAAATTTTAGATTTTGGTAAGAAATCTTTTAATATGTGTACAAATTATTAAATAATTTAAAGTTAATTAGCAGTAAATTAATCAAGCAAAAAGTTAAAAACTGTGCGGAATTCCCACAAAAAACTAACTTAATTTATTATTATATTAATATAGGTACATTTCAAAAAAGCTTTATCAATGAGAAATATAAAATTTTTATTAAAAAATATTGACGTTGCGTATACTTGCTAAAATATCAATGAAAAGTAAGAAAAAAACAATATCTACCATTTTCAGTGATTCCATCACACCAAGATATATTAACACTGGTCAAATTTGGACAACCATCAGATATTGCTTTTAAAGACAAATCAGTCACCATAGAACATGAACCAATATCTAAGGTTAGTAATTTTTTACAATATTGACTTAAATATTGACTAGTGCTGTAAAGGTAAAATAAATTAGGATCAAACATATTCCTTAAATAGTCCAACTAATTTAATTTGATTTACCTATCTGTTATTCTTTTACATCCATTCAAATTAATGTATTCTATATAATTGCAACACTGAGCAAGAGTTTTCAGAGAGCCATCACCAACAGATTGACATCCACGCAAACTAATTTGCCGCAAAAAGCCGCCACATCGTTGTGAAATATTTTCTATTACTGGACCCTAGAAAAGTCGGATATTTTTTTAAATAAAGATACTGTAAAGAAATACGAAAAATGTTTAAAAATTACTTCAACGTCAGTTTGAAAGTCGAATAAATCAATTTTTTGCCAATTGCTTCCATCTAAAGCTAAGATATTCCAAGCACGAGATACTTGAGCACATCGGCATAACGACACAACATCTAGGTATGAAAATATTCTAAAATATAAAAATTAATTAGGTTTTTTGCAGTAGAAAAAAAATGTATTAAATAAATTTTACCGTAGTAAGAGCTCCTTGGGCAATTTTTTATTTATTTGAGCATCTTCATCCAGACCAGTTTTAGACAACTGAAACAGAAAATATTTAATTATATTCAAAAACTCATCAAAGGTAAAAGTTTATTAAAATATATTTTTTGAAAAATTCATAGACATGTTTTTTAGAATGGAGTAAAGACCATAAGATCATAGCAAAGTCTAATAATATGTTTATAACCACAACAACAATTTACAATGGGAAAATAAATAAAATGAATGGTATACCCATACTTTATACTATCCAATGTCCATATACATATCAATAATATTTAAACATACAAAGGTTTTATGTATACCTGAACATAGCTATGTCTCATATTTGAAACAGATGAACTATTATGATTATTTAAACTTGGTGGCACATCTCTTGGCATTGTTTCCATGGTCATGTACAGACGACAGAGTACTGAATCCAGCTATTTCCTCAGAGTTTACCTAAACAAATAAAAATTTTTACTGTACTGAAAATAAAACAATATTATAATTTAATAAATAGGTATTTTGATTACAACACTTTATAATAATAAATCAATACCTAATAATAATATCAATGCTTATCTTTATGTAAGTACGTATAAATAATGCGTTTCATGTCTTATCAAAATCCAAACATGTAATTAAGTAAAGCGTAATTTAGCTTTAAAACTAAATGCTGTTGAACTTAAATTAATTCATGGTGAATTTAAAAACAACTAAAAGATTAAAATAAAATAAGTAAGTACCTACGTCTTCCCAATAATAATAGCCATTGTCAGATTACAAAAAGTGTATAATGCTATTATGTATTTTTCAAAGTACTTATCTACCTAGACAAAGAAAATATTGGTAAATATTGACAAAGCTTAACAATTTTAATTTTTTTTTTTTTTTAATTTAATGTTTCAAATTTTTAATATTGATACTTTTTACTTAAAATGATACAGCACATAGTTGATTTTAATTAACTGCAATAAAAAAATTAGAAATGTAGAAGATATAAGAAGACAATACAAAAACCCTAATTCCTATCCAACCAGTTCAACAAAAATCCAAAGCATAGACGATTGTTATATTATAGTAAAAAAAAAAAAATGCCACCCAACATAGTGAAATTTGATTTGGTAGGTATAAAATACTTGATATTATCGTATTTCTCACCTACTTACTCAACAACATTATTACTAATCAATGATTATTTACAAATTAGTATTACAATGTACCTACTTAAATATATTGTAAGATTTAAATATTAAATTGTTACAACTTAAAACAATGACACATAAAATGTTAATAGGTACCTACTAATATGTAAACCTACTCATTACCTCCGGGTACGGAGAAAAAAAACATCAGAGCCTAAAACTGATTAGTTTTAATACGTTTCAACTTATAACTTTTACCGTACTTAAATACAATGTTTTCTACAACAGGATAAAATAGTAAACGGGTACGTGCAAAGCGCCATAGCATATCAACGACAAAATAGTTGAATACCAAACTCATTAGATAAGAGTGCCTTGAAAAAGTTGTAGGTATTCGAATACCTATTTTGAGCAATATCTATTAGGTAGGTGTTTAGGTATTCTACCGCGAGACTAGATTTTTTACCGACTATCTATCTAAAGCCGCAGAAAGCCACTGTGTAAAGTCCAGACAGTAGAGTTGTGGGTACCTCTATACCTAAAAGATTATATTACTATAGTTAATAACCACGTTTCTCGGTGATTAGGTACACATCGTTGTTACAATATTACTGCCCAACACGAATATGTTCTACAAACACGATGGAATAAACAAATAATTGTCAAACATTGAGATGACCAAAATGCCAGACGAGTAAAGCGTGCGAGTGTCGGTTAAACTATTTGCCGAGCAAAAGAACGTGAGCTGTCAACAAGTACTCAACGCCAAGTTTGAAAAAATATTAATATCGAGGTACCTACCGCCGCCTACCCACCCATGACCGTTTTCGGGAAACACTCATTTTTTGTCGGAATCATCGCGTACTTACCTACACCTATAGGCACATCCGATTGATTCTAAAAACATTAAAGAAACATTGCGACGTAAGCGCGTCAACCGACAATATGGACATTCGACCACAACGGAACGAGCGAAACCTCCGACAAAACGGTCATCGGTTCTCATCAGAAATAGCTACAAGACGTAGGCACGACACGACGAACACGCGTTCGTTCTTTGCGACGAGTGGGTGGATGGGTCGACGGGTGTATCATCTATATAGTGTTACAGAAGATGCATAACGATATTATTACTATACTTGCCTTGACATTGGCCGGGTCAGCGACACATCGCCGCGGTCGTTATCGGAGTCGACGGTCGAGGTCGACGGCGAAAATCGCGAACGGCCGACTTGGTTCGGTGGAAATTCGCGACGTTCTTCTTTTACGCGCTCGCCCACGCGGCGACCGAGCGCAACAACGACCATTGTCCGGCGGTCGCCGTTTCGCCGCTGTTGAGGAGGCGCAACCGCCGCGTTTTCCCACCGCAGGCCAAACGTCGTCGTCGTCGAAAACAATAAGTAGGAACAAAGAACGTCCTCCGCAATATTATACACCACTATGGGTACCGTGTTTGAATTATTATTATTATTAAATTCGTTTTTCACGCGTTATCGTCGGCGTAACGTTGTTACTCGTTGTTACACACACGCGAGTGTAGCTTGCAAAAATAATAATATACCCGATAATTATTATTACTCCTCTCTTGTTTACAACAAACACGCGGTGTCGACGGACGGACGAGTTTTGGTGGTCCACCGTTGGTGCTCGGTCGAAACGCGAACGAACATCATCATTACGATTTATATAATCCTCCGTACGTATTGCGCGACAATAACAACAAAACGTTTTTTTTTTTTTTTTTTTTTTTTCAATAAAATGCTCTTTGTATAATACACAAAGTCTGTAGTGCGAAGACCGGGAGGGTAAGAAAGGCGAGCAGTCAGCTGATCGGTCAAGTGGACCCACAGCTGACGACGACGACGACGGCCGGCGGTAGCTGTTGCGGATCGCGGCGCCGTCCTTTGTGAACTACGTATATTTGGACAACTCGCGTAACAAAAATATACCGATGCCGCGAAACTGACGCGCGACGATATTTTTTTCATAGAGTAAAAAAATTTTTGGACGCGGGGGAGAAGTGCGATTTTTTATAATAAAACGGTAGGTTTTTTTTTTGGATTCCGGAAAAAAGAAAAAGTTGAAAATTCGTGCGAAACGAAATGGGTTTCGCCAGATATCGTTGCATGCGTGACACCTTTTCTGTCTCACCTTCTAAATAAAATCAGCATGGAGACGAAAAGTGTTCGGTAGCGAAATCAAATTTGGATTTTCAATTTGTTTTTCGTTTACGCCTCTTTTGCGTTTGAAATAAAAATCGCGTCCGATTATTTGACGTTATATAGTATTCATTTGTTGTTTAAATTATTTATAACACAAAGTTAATTCGTTTAAAATTGAATTACGTTTTTTTGTTATTAAGATTGTAATATTTTAGCGCGTTAATTCCGAAATGTATGAATGTTAATGTTAAAACTATGAAGCTTTGGTTTTTATGACAACTGTGTGCTTGCCCCTCTGAAAAATTTGTATTTGCTTTCCCTCTAGAAAATATGTTCCGGTATCGCCCCTGGGGAGGGAGAGAGGACGTGCCAAAAATAATAACCGCAGTACGATATTATATTATAGTAATAATTTAACACGCGTTCAGCTCCCAGGCTATTTGTGCTCAAGATCATAGAATACAATAGGTAACGGTCAAAAGAACATATTAATAACAATAATATATTATAATATTAGGTATAAAATTTACTCTGTTTTAACAGTGTTTGAGAAGAACAAGTTCAAAACATTGACGTGTTTATTGATTTCAATTCTTTTTTTTTCTGGTGGTGGTGGGAGGAAAGGGGCTAAAAATGTTTTGCAATATAAAATAATATTCGCACCGATTACTAACAATAATTTTACAAATCACGAGCCGATGTAAACATTATGGTTGATAATTTATTTTTTTTCAAACAAACCGCAGCTGTTGGTGTTTTTAATCAGTGTTGTACTAACTAGAGTTTGTTTGAGGTCCGAAAGTGCCAGGGGGAGACGGGGAATATAATTACTCAAGCGGTCGCCACGCCAAACGTGTTTGTTGAAGTATAATCTCGTTACCTCAAAAATTATTACTTACAGTACATAAAAATATACATTTCATAAACGATGCCATCTAAAATTCAAATTAAATTTTCTAATAATTATTTTTTTTGCTTCATATAATTTAGATTTGAGTGGAAAGAGAGATGGTAAATCTTTAAAAAGTTTGCCACTCCAAAAATATACAGTTACGACGTCTCTTTAATTAAAATATAGCCTCTTCTATCAATCTAAAATCCAAAAATGGTTTTCAGCGTTTATAACATAGATACCCTGATATTCAATCAATATTTATTAATATTGTCATAACACGATTAAATGTGAGTAGGTTAGTAGGTACAGTATATTTTTTTTTTAAAACTACAGTCAGCTAATACATTAAGTTTTATTGTAAATAAAATGTTCAAACAGTCTGTAGTAATTTACAATAATCAACACTATAAATTGGTAACATTAGTTTACAGATTAATATGAATATAATTGAGGTAAATATTAAATTAAAATTAAACAACAATTAGACACAATAACGAGAGAGACAAGTAAAGTAAAAACACATAAAATAGGTAAATATATTTAGTAAAAAAAGAAAAAATCATTTTCCATCAAAAACTTGCGCATTTTTCACAATGAGATTGAACAACCTTTTTTGATTTTAAAGACACAAATTTGTAGAGCCTCATCACAGTGTTTCCATTATTTTAAACTTTAATTAGTTTGACAACTATCATTAATTTTATAGATAACACACAAATAAGTAAGGTCAGGACAAATGTGGTCATGAAATGTTGTTTGAATTTAAATTAAGTTTGTTCCAGCATAGTAGTTCAGAACCGAATAAAAAAAACGAGCGGGGGCATGTTTAATCTAGAATTTATTATTACTGAACTATGCGGAACGAATAACAAACAACCATTGGATTACATACGCCCATACACAATACAGAGTAACGCTGCTACAGCTCATTAGCAAGTTTTCCAAACTTTTAGTGCTTATTTGACATTTGTCACACTTTGATGACTAAGTTAAACAACTTGATATGAATTTGCTGAAGTATTCACTTAGCAGTTCAGAGATTTGATTTTCAGTTGCTCAAGTGTTCCAAAATTGTATTATTAAACTCTTTTGAACTAGTTCTAAAATCTAAAGAGATCCCATAAGGGTCTGCTGAAATAAACATATTAACTACATTTATAGTAGAAAATCCTAGTTTTACTACAATTAGACATGCCTAAGTAGTTATAAATGGCGATGTACCTTATAACTACATAGATAGAATAGATTGGTAATCAAGATAGGTTACACTAAGCCACTAAGGAGCTAGTAATTTGGGTAAGTATTAGGCATGGTTAAAAATATTTGTAATTGTGGTATTAGCCTGTACCATAACTTATTTGTGCATTTTAAAACCAATGATATTACAATACAAGGCTTTTAACTCAAAACATCAGCATTCTGCAATCTAATATTCACATAAAATTGTGCCTACGTTGATTTACCTGATAAATATCATAGTTATGTTTTATTCGAAAACATTTAAAAATCAAAATAAATATACATATAAATTACAATTAATTATTAATACTAATACTTAGGTAGAAAACTTAACTTTTCTCAATTTCTCTTAAAGGAACATAATTTTTCAACATACAATGGCCATCAAATGGAACTATGATTATACAATCCATCCACATAACACATTTGTGATGAGCAAATATATAGTCGCAATAAAGACGCTTCCTAACATAATTGGATATCCAATCCTATTAACAAGATTATGTAAATTAGATCTAAATAAATATTAATAATAAGCAATAAACACTACAACATTATTTAATGTTTTAATTCCATACAAAATTATAAAAATTGTATAAGTAAGAAAGATTTTGTATAAATTAAAACATTTCATGGACCAAAATTTCTCAAGAATTTAAATACAAAATGCTTAAAGGTAAGCATAGATTAACACATTATCTGAGCAATATACAAGTCTTCCTGCTTCATAGAGTTGTGAACATTTGAATATTTTTAGATTCTGAGTATATAGAATAATGTATTGGTTTTCACATAATGTGTCAGTTTATTTTTATCACTAGAAAACCATGATAACTTCTTTAATAATGAGAGTTCTAAATTGAAAGAGTTACAATAAAAAAACTAAGGAAAAAACTTAAAAAATTACGATAAACGTGTTTTTTGACAGAATCATCAATTTAGTTTTTGCCCATAACTTTCATAATAATGATTGGAATAAGCTGACTTCTATAACTTTCACATAATATTAAAATAGTTAAGATACAGGTTTGATACAAGTTTCAAGAGATTTTGAAAAATTTTCAGCTAAGTATAGAATTTGTTATTGAAAATGTTAATTTTTTTTGTCATTTTTGTTTGATAAAAATTTAATTTTTCACAAAAAGTTTTGAAAATCTAAGAAAAGCTAACAGATAAATAATTGTGTTATGCTACTATAAAATTTCAGAAATCAATGATCACAATTTTTTTTTAGTCGTTTAAATTTATACAAAGTACTACAAAAAATTATCTATTGGTAAATTTGTTTTAGCAATAAATTAAACAAATTTTAATATAATTTTTCAGTTTCATAATTTAACATGAAAATACATGTTCATTCAATTATAAAAAACTAACTTTAATAACAATAACAAATGTTATTTTTAGTTTTAACTATCAATTTAGGTACCTACTATAAATTATTGAACAGTCAACACTAATAGTTTATATAGTTACTTGAAAAATTGCATGAACGACATTCGGTATCCATGTTGTTCAGCTACTCCTGCGCACACCATATTACACGAAGCAGCAATCAGTGTTCCATTTCCTAAAATTATAATAAATTTTTATTATTTAAATATGTCTTGTACTAAAAAAAATATTTTGCAGATCTTACCGCCAAGACAACCGCCAAATGCTAAAGCATAAATCAAAGGCTGTAACGGCAATTCTAAATCATGGTTCTGGGATAAAGACGTTATCACTTTCACCATCATAGTTGTTAGGGGAATATTGTCAACAAACGAAGACACAATTGTAGAAACCCAAAGAATTAAAATAATAGCGACAGATAACCGATATTCTTTGTCTACAGACATAATTATCATTTCTGTTTGTCTACCAACATATTCAATTAAACCCAGTTCGGATAAAGCCTTAAATAGAAATTAAATAAATAATTAGTAAGTAATTAATACAAATTATCATTATTATTTAATTGGCATACAAAATTACCCCAATCAATATAAATAGAGCAGCAAAAAAGGATAAAGTTGCCCATTCAACTCGGCCCAATACACATTCAATATCAACATGATCGGCAAGAATCAGTAAAAGTAATGTTCCAAGTAAAGCAATCCATCCAAGACTAAGATTTAGTTGAGGAATTGAATGGAGGCAGAACAGAGTAATAACAAAGCCTAATGAAATACCACATTTACACAATAGGCTTTTGTCTAAATTACTTCCCTGAAAAATCATAACTATTAATTCAAAGAACAAATATTATGAGGTATTCAATCTTATTACTTTGTTTAAAAATTCTTTAATAGACTCGTCATAGGATTGAAGTCTGAAAAAGTTTTACAAAATGTAAAAATTATGTCTTTAACATTAAAATAATTCTGTTGCATTGTGTTCAAAATTGTAAAACTTAGCACAATTATCATGAACAATCAACTACAAATAAATTATAAAATAATAACACACATGACAACAAACATTTAAAATATATAATTAGATAGAAAATCATTTGTGTTTATTTTTTTTAATGGTTCTTGAGATCTTAATAAGAAATATTACTTTTCTACCGTAAAACAAACTTTAAAAATTAAAGATGTAAATTTTTATGAAAGTAAATATATTGATTGAAAAACAGGAATTTATAAAAAAAAAAAAATGGAAATTTTTAAAAATGTACACAATCTCATCTTTCAAAATAAATAAGTAAATATTTAAGAAATACATATAATATAATATATATAGTACTGTAGTTCCAAAATAGTAGGGAGCGGGGAAATTGCCCCTGTGTTAAATATAAGAGTGCAACTATATAACTTAGCCTTACTTATAAAAACAAATTTATTTGGGGAAAGTGTATAGAGCCCTTTCCCAGCATAGTGTTATGTTTTATAAATTGTCACCCCCTCACCCACATAAAATATAGTTCTGGCAACTCTGTAGTTATTAACAACTGAAATTATTATTTAAATGTTAATGAATTTTCACATTCAATGTTTGAAACTAGTAATAAGTAGCTACCTTTCTGTTGGTAACACATCAACTTTGAAATATTTAATTGTATCTTTTAGTTTTGAAAATATAATTTTACATTTCCTTAAAAGTTTATCTCTAACAACACCTTCTTCTTTAGAATAAGAAGATAATGAAGATGCTGCTTTTTGCCAAATTGCCAGTTCTTGTCTTAGTTCTGTAAATTAAAATGTTAACAATCAATATTCTTCAATCATCAGTCATCACCCCAACCAAAAATATATTTTTAAGAGAAAAAAAATAATATAAATTCTAATAAAATAAGTACCAAGATAAATATGAAATAAAATGTTCTTATTTTTATTTTAGTGATTATATATTATTATTTATAATAAACAATATTCAACGTATAGGTTTATTATTGGATATTCATATAGCTACATTATTAGTATTATTAATACATGTTTATAACACTAAATATTGAAAAATTGTCTAAAAATTTGAAAAAAATCTAGAAATAATAAAAAAGTTTTATTTACCAGTAACATTTGAAGGTTCTGTAAATTTTAGATCTTGCATATTGCGAAAAATATACCTTAAATGTAGATTTACTGTGATAAAAATTATAGCCAAACCAGCCCCCATATGCATTGAAAATTTTGTGAAAGTAATTCCCTGTGAAAAAACAAATATTACCATAAAATCATATTTAACATCAAATAGTAATAAACTTACACTAGCAATAACATCTTTGTTTGTTCCGATTATAACATTGGGTGGATCACCAATCAATGTTAAGGCCCCTCCTATATTTGCATAAAATATTATACACATAAGGGTTGGCACTGGATTCATTTGCATCACTTCGCATAACCTGAGAATATTTTTCCATTTATTACAATTATAGATTGTAAGAATAAAACACAACAACATATTATATTATTACAATTTGACACATAAATTTGATTTAATATGATAACTTACTAGAGATAATATTCAAATACCTACTTAATAACTAATTATTTCATTAACAAATAAAATCACAGAACTATTAGCTTAATAGTTATATGGCAAAAATACAGAAGACAGTGTTTTTTGTAACCTAAAACCTTTTCTGGCTTCTTGTTTTAAGTTCTTACATAATTTGATTTTGAAATGTACCTAATGTAATAACAACTAACAAGACTTAATAATTTTCAAATACTTTAGAAATTTCTGAGGATGTGTGTTTTTACCTTAAGAGTACTATATTATGGCTTATGAGTTATGTTTGCCAAATATGTATTAACCTATTTTAAAAGGCAAATAAAAAGACACGTTAAGCTAGTAAAGTAAGTAATAAGCTGAAAAATCTAGCAACTACCGGGTCAGGCGGTAGGAGTAGCAACTTTGCTATGTAGTAGGTCACAGATTTGAGTGGGTCACTACTCACTAGTTTGATGTTGTCACTGTATTCAATTTTAGGCAATGGATTGCTTACAAAAAGTAAAATATTTTAAACTTCTTCTTCACACAACAGACACTTATTATTGTAAGATTTTTAAAAAAAAAACATAACTCTCATCACACACCATTTTACTAAATAATATGCATTTTACAAATTCAAACTTTTTAAAAATCATTAACCAACAACTTAAATGAAAAATCAAACAAAATTTTTTGTTTAAAATTTTTTTGACTAAAATAATTATCATCATACATAAATTTGGAAATTTTGAAAACACTAACTTTTTGAAAAAATAAATAAGTGATACCTAAAAACTGTTGGTTTTGCTCATTTCTAGTTACATCATCTCTAGTTTATAAAGTAATGAAAAATTAGTTTAAATTACCTTATAGTAACGGGTGTCATCAGAAGAACAGTGGTAACATTATCAAGTATAGAAGACACCATAGCAGTAAAGAAACATAACGTATTAATGAGCGGCCAAATTTTACCCTTGGTTTGCTAAAATTAAAACATGAATTACACTTTTAAATAAATACAAATGTGCATGTGATTAAATCATGTAACCATACTTTGTAAGCAGTGATAGCCAAGTAATCAAAAATTCCTGTTTCAGATAAAATACCAACAATGACCATCATACAAAAAAGGAGAAGCAGTGTCTCAATGTCCACCCATGAAGAAAGTTCATTTTTTGTAGGTCTCTATAAATATGAAAACAAATAAGAACTGTGGGGTTTTCAAACTGATTACAAATTAATTATTTACCTCATCTAAGAGTGCTAGTATTGAAATTGACGTCGTGGCAGCCAGTATTGCAGCAATAGATTTATGAACAACCTAGAACAAACAATTAAATACCAAAGTAAAAATACACTATGTGCAGGTACGCGGGTTAAAAAGTATTGATACATTTTTTTAGTTACCAGCAAACCACAACAATATTGAGAATAAAAAATTAGTTTATCAATATTATTTAAGTCATAATTTAATACTTACTTCAGTTATAATTAAAATATAAAGGCCAATTAATACAAGAGCAGCATAGATTATACCATACTCGGTATTGATTGGAAATAGATCATACGTCAATGCAACAGGGAAGTTAGCACTCAAGGTAGTATTCATACAGAGTCTAGTATCACCATGAAAACTAACACTAAAAATAATTTTTAAATTAATACCAAAAATTTGATACATATAGAACAAAATCTTACTTGGGAAACATACTGTGATCCAATTTTAAAACTTTTTTATGGTGCATTTCAGGGACAACTTCAACAAGTGATTCACTCACAATTGGTATAGACCATATTTCAGTAATATTCTTTTGACAATGGTAAATAAAAAAACAAGGTAAATAATATATAATAGAATTAATTTGTAAAATTTGTATAGTGAATATAACTATAGCCAGCATTACAGTTTACAAGTCTAGTCCAGTTTTTAAAAAATAAGTAATAAATAATTAACAATATAGCGATGGAAAAGAAAAATATAGTTTTAGTATCAAAAATAAATTGTTTAAATGTTTTATTGCAAAAATTCTAAATGACACACCTAAATGTTCCAAGGGTCTGACGCAAAGAACAGAAAGTTGAGATAAGATTTTGTCTGGACGCAGTAAACCTCTCAAAGCACTGTCGCTGTGTCAGACGCACCTTGGAATGTACCTTTAAGAAATTTTATTCAAAAATGAAAATATTGTAAAAAAAAAAACAATTTTTTAAGGTACTTAACAAACTGCAATTACTCAAGTAAAATAATTTTGTTCCCTCCCTTGAAAATATTTTTTTTCCATTAAAGCAAAAGAGTTAAAAAATCAGTTATAGAGTTGAAAATATAATATAAATCCAAAAATCATATTATCAACTCTGGTTAAAACAGTAATTATGTAATGTAATTAACGGATAACAGTTAAAACAGTAATTATGTAATGTAATTAACGGATAACAGAGTGGTATAATTAATATTATTAAGAAACATACCCTTCGATGTAGGTCTTCAAACTTTGATTTAGATGTAGATCCTAACTTTTGGAGTGCATTGTAAGGCCCAGTTGTTTCATATTCTACCCAAATGTTCAAAAAATGTGTAGCCAAAGAACTATAATAATCGGGCATAAAAGCTCCAGCTAATGATACTTGTATTTTATTTGTGTTAGGCATGTGGTTTTTGTAAATGATTTGTGCTGAAAAAAAAATATAAAATGTTATTTTAAACTCAACAATAAATGTGTTGATTTTACTATGTTTTTTTTCTGAAACATTTTTAGGGGTAATAAAAATGCTCCTATCTATGTAATATATTTTTGCCAAAAGTGGAATTTTAGATTCTGAGTGCAGGCAAAGAATATTGTATTGTTTTTACAATGATGATGTTCAAAAATGTAAATTGTAGTAAAAATGTTCCAATGTTTAAAATCAGTACCTTTTCTGAAAGGACTATGAACTGAAGTGGTACTTTGAGGGGTCTCATATTTGAAAGTTCAAAACTGGAAAAGTTACAAAAAACTAAACAAAAATATTAAAAATTACAGCAAACGTGTTTTTAGGCATAATCGATTTAGTTTTTTGGCCATAACAGATAACTCCCAAAATAATGATAGGAACTAGCATAATACTGCATGAAACTTTTACATATAACATAATAATAAAATAGGTGACATACAGGTTTGGAACAGTTTTAAGTGATTTAAAAAATTTTTGGACTGAGTCTTTTGTGTTGGACTTTTTTTTATTTTTGATTGTGAACATTTTCAAAATTGCTCCAACCAACTTGAAATAGTTACTTCTGTAGAGAAGGATCAAATAAGTTCTAAAAACAGAACCAAACTCTACAATCCTTAAAAGATAGAATTATGTAGATTTTTTTAGTAATTGGTTTATTAAACATTATTATTTTTGATTTAGGTTCTTGAAACTTTTATATGATCTAAAAAACATACGTACCTATTTATGGTTGTTTACCTATTTTATTTATCTAATTGGAAATCGATTTGTACTATTTAGGTTTATGCACATTGGTTACACACCTAGTTTTTTTTTTCATGTTTGTCATAACCTATGTATTTTTGGTTATAACTTATATTTTCTACAAACATTGTACACATTAATTAAAATTTTTCCATTAGGTATTGGAACAAATGAAGTTTAAACATCATGCACATTTCAAACAGTTTCAATTGTTTATGAGCAAAATAAAGAACATAAAAGTTTTTGTAATTATGTAGATTTTGTTTAGTAAGTCATGTAGTTTTCTCATTTAACTTTTAACACACAAAACTACACATTGCGTGATTATTTCTTTCTTTTTGGAAGTACTATACTTTTGTGGGCAATAATTACTCCCAAAAATTATTATAACTAATTACAATGTTTACAAATTAGGTATTGAAATGCATTTAAGTTTAAAAAAAAAAAATTGAACTATATACAACTTGAAGTGCCTATTTAGCTCACTGAGCTTTTTCCAAATCATAATTTTTACAACTAATCCATTGCTTACAAATTTAATATGAAAATAATTAAATCAAACTACAACTTCCAAACCAGTAACTCGCACGTAGCTATAAAGATCTACTCCTAAGCAAAGTTGTTAGCCCAAAAACTGGATCGGTAATTGTTTTTCCTTCTTAATTTATACAAAATCGGTTCTCATAACAATTAAGGGTTGACCTAATCTTTAACCTTGAACCCAAAAATTAAACCCAGCTACGCCAACACGAAAATGTCCTATCCTTGGCTGTCAAGCTTTAAAAGTTCAAATTGATGGCAGTTATACTAAAATACGTCCATAACTAATTTCCAAACCAAGTTCATTAGATTTTTTTTTTATTCACATTCTTATTGTGCGTAGGTACACGCAAAAACACACATTTTGAGGGGTAGAAAAATTGAAAACATTGCGCGAGAAAGTCCAAACACAGTATTAACATCATATGGATTTTTATTTGAATATGAATAGTTTAGGTACCTATTTAAAATTATACTTTAATGATACCTTTAGTTTCGTTTGGAGCTAACGTAACTTGATGCACGTCATCTTCTTGTTTTTCTCGTTTTGCCATTAAAATTATCTGCAAGACAACAGTAAAAATTTACTATATTCTATAATATGAATAGGTGTACGGTACACTACACTTATAATTGCAATAGAAAAACAAAACTACTTATTAGGTACCTATGTAATTTCAAACTTATGAAGTAACTATTGATTAAAAACAAATATAGGCTATACCTACTTGATACTAAAGTAAACAACTCACCGTACAAAAAATCCAAATGCAAACCAGTATGATCGTCACGGTATATTCTCTGCCAGATTTCTTTTTTTTGTGCAAGAATGTATCCGCGGAAGTCCTATACGTTTATCAACAGAAAAATGTACAAAGCAATATATAAATATACGGGTGTTGGGTATACGTGTGCATAAATTCGACGGTAAATATTACTTTTCGAACGATGGTTTGGTGGTCGACATCTTCCGAGACGGCGGTTCAAAATCGTCCGGGGTCATGGGCACCTCGGAATTAGACGGATCCGCGGCAAAATCGTTTTCAAATCTAAAACGCGGAAAAAAGAAAAGCGTAAAAGGCAAAACATGTGTAAATGCGTACCTATACTATATTACTATCGCGTGTCAAAATATGAAAACGTGTACAAAAACGTGTATAAGTCATGTTTCAGGAAACTTGCCTGTGATACATCGGGTCACCGTTTTCAATGCGCAGTTTCAAGTCGCGAAGGGTAGAATCGTTTTTTATGCTCTCCGGTAACTGTCCCCATGCGCGCACTGTCCTTGGCGACGGTGGCGGACGGTCGCTTTTCCGAGCGGAGAGCGGGTACCAAAAACACAGTGTACGAATGTTATACAGCGAATAATAATACTGAGAGACTGTGTAAAAATTGTTATAGTATTCGAAAACAATTGTGCGCTTGGTACGCGCGCAGACCGAAAACAAACAAATATTTAATTAAAAGCAAAGAATATTGGCAAACATTTACTCACTTGGATGGGCCGCTGCCGCCATCGCAGGGGGCCAATATCTGTTCACTCATTGGTCGTACGCGAACGTAGGTGGCTCGGCAAAAAAAAAAAAAAATACGTATATATATATCCACGAAATCGACCGAGTAAAAAATCGCAAAATCAGTTTTTTATGGTCAGCAGCTATATTGAATTATAAAATTATAACGAGGCATGTAGGTCCTGATATTACAGAGGTACTGCACACGAGAATAATTTATTATAAAAAAAAATAGTATTATTACAATGTGAACACTTTTAAACTGTGTACACACGACAAATCTGCAGTATTTTCAGTTCCCCCGCCATCGTCACACCATACCTATAAGAAAACGCGCGCATTTGATTCGACTATTTTTAATTAAATTGAAATTAATATATAGATAGACGTGGAACAGCTATTGATATAGCTATTTACGGTTAAGTCATGAGGCTAATGAGATTGATCGTACAACGCGACTAATTAATAGCCGATACCAAACTCTATAGAACGTCTCCAAATAAAACTATAAATAGAAAACAAATGTTTTTGAGAAAAAAAAAGGGTTGTGTACGATACATGTACATGATGTTTAAAATATTTACATACACTTTGTGCTACCATTGATTTGTGATTTAAACCTCGTTTTTTCGTACACCCGCCGAGCATTTGGCACGGACGACGTCCTGTCAAATGAGCTTTGCACGGGCCGCCGATACAGCCCGATTTTGACCCGGACCAATTACGACTCGGTCTACGTCTACGGACCGTGGGCTGGTCTGGGCTGTAAGCAACTTCTGAAATTGAAAATTTTAATAAAAAGTAACTATTGTTACCTACCAGGAGAACGGAGAATGAGAACCAATAAGGAGCTTCGTAAAAACGTGTTCCAAACACAGTGAAACACCGTGCATATGATAAGAAAAGTCTCAAAAAGAAGATAGATGTGGGCCGGAGAAAAAAAGAACACAATGATGATAAATGCGGTAATTAAAGAAGAACAGAGAAGGAAAAAGACCGCGCCTTAGATGGGAAGACTGCGCGCAAAGAGAGAAGTTAAAGCAGTTGCGCACCCAGGAGCAATCTGGAAAGAAGTAGCTGAAGACAGAGCGAGGTGGAGGAAAATATGTTGTGCGGGATGGTCTTAAAGGCCGGAAAACTCCAAAAAACCTAACCTGACCTATGAAGGGTCAAAATAATTTGGGCCGGGCCGAAATGTTTATTTAATAAAAATAATTAGGCCGGATTTTTTATAACAATAATTCGAGCCGGACTTTTTTCATCTTTCTTAGCTAAACGGTCCCTATAGGACCTGAGCTGCCACAAGTAATCCTCTCCATCTTTCTCTGTTCAATGCCACAAAACCTACAGCTGGCACATTCCTTCCCAACATCTTGATGTCTTTCTCCACTGCATCTTTCCATCTCGTTCTTGGTCGGCCTATTGGTCTATTCTTGTGTATGGTCCCCGTTAGTACTTTTCTTATGATATCATTATCAGCTCTCGCGCCCAAACCATTCCATTCTCTAAATTTTTATACAATATGTTATAGTGTATTAGGTTTTCTACGTAGGTTTTACATTTTTTCTTTTTTCAATTAATATTCCCAACTTGTATACTGGGCCAAAGTTGTTATTCTTAATACCTATTTCCTTCGAATATTGCTATATGGTCTGTTGTTATCACCTTCCGTAATAAAAACAACTTGGGCCGAGCCGGGCCTGGATTCTCATTAAGATGGACCGGGCTGGGTGGGCTAAATTTGTATAAATACATTTTGGACGGGCTTGGGCTTTAAAAATTACGCCCGAGCAGAGCTCTACTCTGCAGCACGCGTCAATCCCACGCGATAGAAACGCGTGTATAGTATTATTATTATTATTATAATCGTCGTGTTTGAACAACTGCTGCGCTCGTCGACCTACCTACGTCACAATACATAAAACCACAAACCAGATCGGAACTTTTTGTGGAAGATTAAATTACAAAAAAAAATTGAAGTTTTCGGCTCAGATATTTTTTGAAATCTCTTAAAACCTGTACCTATTTTAACATTACGCGAAAGTTTCATTCCGATCGTTATTTTGAAAGTATTATAATACCAAAGTCGATAATGTCAAAAACACGTTTGCCGTAATTTTTAACGTCACACTCAAATTTTAATATTAGCCGTAATAAAATATAAGGTACTATTACCTAATATACGTATAAACTTTTCACCCGGGGGTTGGGGGAGAGGGATGGTTTTAGGGTTGAGGGTTATGATTGACGAAAAACCATTATAATATTTTTTAGAAGACCCAACACTGAATCGAATACAATTAACAGATTTGTTTTCTTTCATTAATCTATCTTTAATAGTATCAACAACCATGGTGTGTCCTAATTAGGTGTATAATTTTTTGTTAAAATAGGCACGTCATTTGACATTTCAATATTTATTTTGGGCAGAGCAAAAACGACTGGGCGGCCATAATAATTCAATAATTTTCTATAGACTATTTTATGCTGTAACACTTTTTGTTATTACCTACCTACTCTATGTTATTTTTCATAACTGAAGACCGTTTTTGTGAACTTACTTGGATAACTTACATAGAGGTTAATTTTGTATGACCACGCTTATTGTCATGCTCCACAGACCAAAGAATAATACCACGGATCAGAGATAGGTGTACAAAATAACTATTTTGTATAGTTAATACATATGTGGTTACCGGTTTTATAGCACAACAAATAGAAGGATTGAACTGATAGTTAAAAAAGTGTTAGGGATTTCAGGAAACCGTGAAAATTCCAGTACGGTATGCAACGTGCAATCTAGTCTATACAACCTTAGTGGTATGGTATATTTGTACAAACAATTTAGGGTCACCACAAGATTTTTGTTTGTAAATTCCATGACTTTCCATTATTTCTTCTCCTCACCATATTATACAGAAATCCATAAAAAATTGTGTTGGGGGCGAGGATTATGACTAATAATATATTTAGTTTCATAAGCATTATGCTAAAATGTGATGATTAAAAATTACACAGGTCAAAAATTTGAATGGTCAACTAGAAAATGTGGGGGTCTTGATCGCAAAGAATCCACAATTTTTACCTGACACAAATTACCCAATTTAATAAGCAAGCCATTATAGACGGAAAAAAAAACTGTTAACTTTTTCTTTCAAACTTGTAAAATGTCAACAAAACGTTTTTGATTAATTTAACCACGGTCTTGTCCAAGACTCGCACCTAACTTATCTTTCATCATAAATATAGTTTATTTCCATTCCTATCACAATACCAAAATTCATAATAATATTTGACAAATGTACCTCTATGTCCGTGGTATAAATAGGGGCGGCGTACTGTGATGGGGATTATCTTAGATAATATACAAATTTCATCTAAAGGACAAAAATAATCTTATACTCCGTTATTTTGTTTTTATCTAATTATAGAAGCTAGTACAAAGCACTTGAAATATAAATCACTGTCTTTTTCCGGTTGCGGTTTTCCAGGCTTGTTGCAGCCCTGCAATTATTTTTCAATACTGAAAACATAAACAATTTAGAAAATGTAGGTTTTTTCAATATAAGAAATAAATCCAACAATCCAACGAAACATTTACTACCCATGGTAACTGATCCAAGTCTGATCAATCAAATATCAATCTTATATACTAATTTAACTTCATTTGGGTAAGCCATCACTATTATAGAGTAAAATATTTTACTTTAGTCTACTTTACTTCTGGCTAATGATATTTCGATTTCATAATTACCTAGAAAAAAATGTTTTCAACAAGTAAAAAATGTTATTTGAAATAATGTATAAAACATTTAATATGAATAAATCACATGTTTACATTTTATGTAATCTTATAACAGACTTTTTTGTATTCAATTTTTATAAAGCGCAACAATAAAAAAAAAAATACATTAAAAATTGAACATACAGTAAAAATTGTAAATAAATTCATATAAAATATGCCTTTGTTGTAAAACAATTATAAATTTGAGTACCTGAACATTTGCTTTTTTTTTAGTTGGTAACTTGGAAATTTACTAAAACTTTAATAATAAACTTTAAACAATAACAATAAAACAATTATTTTGGTTATTTTACCCATTTCCGTTTTAATAATTAAAACATTTCAAATATAAATAACTAATAAAAATAAATTCATCTATTATTGAGGTAATTTAATTGGAGATTACAATTTACAAATAAAATCACTTAAATTCCTTAAAACAACAGTTAACATCATCACATTGTGGTAAGATTAACAACTATATCAAAGCAAGTCTACACATTTTTTTGCATGCCATCAACCAAATAATTTATAGACTTTAGCAATTTTTTAATTTTGTGAACCTCAAAAATTTGAAAATGTGTTTTAAAAATTGTACTACTAATTTAGTAGTTATTGTTAAATACAGTATTTAATTAATTATAGTGACAAGTTTGAGAATAACACTCATGGCCTAATCCCTAAAATCCATAGAATAGAATGGTGAACATATTAGCCAGAATAACATTGACAAAGTTATAATAAACCGTAAAAATATACCAACAAGTAAGAAATTTTTTATAAACAAAAAACAAAAGAGAATACAATGCACAACAAACTTATTCCCCTTAATAATATAATTATTAAATAACAAAAATGTATTATTTATTAATGTAGATCACTGGTTATATGAGTTTTTAAAACAATTACATTCTCAAAGTATATCTAGTATAAGTATACAAAATAAAAAAAATATAAAAAAAAATTACATAATGTGAGCACTTTCTGGGCAAGTAATTTTAGAGTTAAGTGTGTTAATGATAACAGTATAGGCAAAAGAACAAAAGCAGATGGCACATATCACACAACAATGACTTAGATGAGTAAGTATAAGTATATAAAACAAAAAATGAAATGCAGAAATAAGTACCAGCGTTTGGGAACGTTAATCACAGAATTATACATTTATACCCAGCAAACAAAGATTAGGTAACCTTTCAAAAATCTTTTAAGTACTGTAGAATTCATCTCACAAGCTTTGAGGTGAATTAACGCTATGACATATTCCATCTTTATGATTGATTTCTGAAATGTAAATAAAAATTTGATTATATTTTTATTTTTTATTTATTTGACCGATTTTAAGAGAACACACAAACACAATTGTTGAAAAAAAAACTCAACATAACAGTATTTAAACGTTATATTGTTTCAAAATAATTATAATAATAAATAATTAACATTAACACATTACACATTAATTTAATAAACATTAAATTAGTATAACGTAATAAATAAATAAATAAATAAATAAAATACAATTACGTGTGGATTAACAAAATTCTCAAACAATTTATATTAATAAATAATGGTAAAAAAACAATTAATAAATTTAAAATTAATGTTATTAGATATGTGTGCTGTGTGTTCCTTCGTTGTTACAAAATTTTTTCTTTTATGCCTGCTGCTTTTTTTGCTTCATTCCTGATGATCATTTGAGTAGTTAGATAAGACTCTCGTTTAATTTGGTCACTTATTGCATTTGGAACGTCGGGTATCAACCATTGAACGGCAACTTTTACCAAGGATACAATATTCTATAAAAAATAAAAACAAATTGATTAGCACACAATAATAAAATAACAACATGAAATATATCACCTGAAATATGACTACAAACGTCAGACGAGCAACAAGTACTTCATAATAAAACGATGTTCTTTCATACTTCTGTGCCGACCACGGTGGATTTCTATAGTCTTGGTAGCTACAAAAATGACAAAATAAATTTAAAATAGTGAGTTAATGTAGCTAAATGATTTGCATAGCAAAAAAATTACCTAAATACATACCGGCAATGTGTAACATTAAATTCTGAAGGTATTATTGGAGCACTTGTATTTTGGAAATGATTGATGTCAAAATATGCCAAACTACTGTTTAAAAAACCTTTATCACTGTGGTCCTCACTAGCCATCATGTATACTAAACGAGGTATGAAGTTAGAAGAGAATGCTATAATGAAAGCCTAAAACAATATTACACTTATAATTAGTTGAATCCTAATTAATGCAGGGTGCTAGGGTATATTGACTTACATTAGTAATAACTGCTAATTTTCCTAAGATATCAAGCACTCGATACCATACTCCAATATTAGGCGTTCTATGAGGAATAGGACGACGGTAATACTTCAAAAATTTTTTGGCATCAAGTCTCATTTCAAATACATTGTTTAACAAAGCAAAAACAGGACCCAGTGGAAATGCAGTGACAAATAGAGTAACAAAACCGTATTGCATGACTGAACATTTAAAAATTAGTTTATTAAAATTATTAACAAACTTTTAATTTGTATACATAAAATTTATGATTTAACTTTCATTTGTTTATCGTTACCATAAATAAAATAAAACAGTACTATTAAATTAAAATATTTTACTCATTTCTAAATATTCTGGAAAAAGTCCTCTTGGTCCCCAATCTAAAAGTTTGTAATCTTCAATCCAAGGTTTCTTAACAGACAATGCCAAATCTTTCTCTTCAGAAGATGACTTTACATTATCTAAGCGACCAGTGTTTTCAGTCAATGAATTAAACCAATTCAAGCCCAACCTAAAACAATACCTAACTTCTTATTGTAAACAAAAAAAAAAATTGTTTTATTATAATATTAATTAACAAAAAAATGTCTTACGGTATAACCATTTCAATTACAGTATTCATTGCTTGTTGTCCAACCATTATAATAAACAACTGAATGCTTAACTCCATGAGACACCCACCAGGACTGCACTATCAAGGAAATGATTTATTACTAAAATAACTTGATCAAATACATTAAAAACCACACCCAGTTTTTATAAACAACTGATAAATAATAATCTATAATTTACCTCTTCTTGTCGAAAACCAAAAACACGCAAGTACTTGCCAGGATAACCAACATTTTTGCCTTTCAAAAAAGCAATGTAAATTATAGATGTATAATAATTGACAAATTGAAAGAGATAAATTTTTATTGTTAAAGATTCGTCAAACTCAGTTTGAGTACGTAATAGTTCCATTTCAGTCAAATAAATAGCAACTTTGTCATAAACCTAAAAAATATGCATGGTTTTCAATAGTTTAACTTTATAAAAAATAAACTCAATTAGTTTTAAATTTAAACAATTAACTATAGGTTATAGCAAAAAAAAAAAAAAAAAATGGAAATAAAATAATAATAAAGTAAACAAATCTACAATCTAAAATTCTGTTAACTAATAATAAACGTTCAAAATCTATACACTATATGCGTATAAACATAGAAAAATACGTTTTTTAACTTATACCAAAGTTCTAAATTTCTAAACTCAAAATTAAAGTTTTTATGAAAAAAAAACCTTAAGAATTAACAAATTTTAAAATTCTTGGTCTTTCATAATCGGTAATAACACCCATTTTAAAATAAATACATTTTTCATTTTCCCATGATGTGTAAAAATATCAAGAAATTTGAAGCACTTTTTTGTTTTTGTATCATAACGTAAATAAATAAAATTTAAAATTTTTTTTCAAATAATTAAGTACATTCTTGGGTCAATTATTTTAATTTGAAGGGATATGTATAGGCGTATTTCTACCACCTTTCAATTGATCACAGAAAAAAGACAACATGGTCAAGTTAATATTTTCCTCACTACGCTCAGAATCTAAAAATGATGTGTTGGGATTGGAGGAGTAAGTTACAAATAGGGACTAATAATGGACTAATAGGGAATAAGTTGTTGAATAACTGAAGTTAAAGTTCAATGTTAAATATTAAAAAATAGTGATAAAAACAAATACAAAAAAAACAAATATTGTATGTATATAATCTGAATATTTTAAGTTTTATAAAAGGTTTAAAATAAAACTACTGTACTAAACAATAGCCAATTTGTTTATGAAGATACATTAATCAGTAACCACAGAAAATATTTACATTTAACATTGCTAACACATCTATCTCATACTAAAAATCAAACCTAAAATCACAAAATAAGTTAGAAGTCATGTGTCACATTAAAATATTAATAACAATGACAAAATCACGTAAAACAGCAAAAATTCCACCATTCCTCAATTTTTATTCTATTTTGTATGCTATCAAAAACTATTGGGCAGATTTTTAGAGTATTCTTGTAATACATTTTAGTAGATAATATTAAAAACAGTACATAGACTATAAAAATTTTATTAAATTATACAAAATATCAAATTATCAAATTTATCCATCCATAAAATAAAATTGATTGAATCTTTTTCGTTTTAAGGTCAGCAATCTTAAACCTAATTTAGGTAACTTTGCACTTCTAGCACTTAAAATTCAAATTATACTTACATAATTTAGTAATTGAATGCAAACCAAATTAATGATTGCAGCTGTAGTAGGAATAAATATATTGCTGTAAGTACTCATCCAATCCGATTGATTTGAAAGGCTTAGCGATGCTAAAACAGACATACGATAAAGTACAACTCCAAATACAGCTGCAATGGCCATCATAATCTAAAAATATTATTTCACATTTTAATAAAATCAATTTATAATTTTTTTCTCTTTACTAGATGTGCTTAACTCTAAAAAGCTTTTAATAAAATGGAAAAAGAAAAAAAAGCTTTTTTTATCAGTTAAAGCTAAAATAAATTCTAATTTAAATCTTTCTAAAAATAATCTTACTAAAAGCAAAAGAACGGAAAAGCTTAATAATGTTGCTGGAATTTTTTTCCATAAGGGAACAGTTGGTTCAACAATTCCCGTAACATGATTTAGTTTGGTATGATTAGTACCAGATAATCGAGCCAAGTATTGAGGCCTCGGATGTTCTGCTTCTAAAGTAAAACCAGTCAATCCCCAGCGATGTGTAATTGTAGCTGAATATCTTTTCCACAACTCAAGAAATAAAGTGGCTAAAAAATTTAAATGCCTTTATAGCTTTTATTACGGTTAGAAATCAATAACTCACCCCAAATGGACATTAGGAAGGCAAATATCACAGTTAACTCATTGTCAAAAAAATATGTCAATCTTGCATAAAAACAAGTATTTGAAAGTTCCCAATAATCACATGTACGGTCACACAAAGGACACATTATTACATCATTTGCATTACAAATATCAGAACTAAATACAAAAAATTAAAAATATATGAGACATTAAATCAAGACTAACATAATATTATAATAATTTATGTACCTAAATCTATTATTTGGATAGTTAAAAACACCATGGAAAAATACGACTAGACCCAAAATAGAAGCTGGAATCAACAGATAAGTATAAAATCCTAACCATGTGAAATAAAATGCATATTTCACACCCAAATACTCTTTAATATGATCAATGGGCTGTCTACGAATCCACTTGCTTAGCATAGCCCATTCAACAAATAATTGATGGCGTAGTGAATTCTCAGTAGTATGTTCTCCCTAAGCAAAACAATATTTAATAATTAATTTTAACCAAAATGTAAATGTAACTATTCATAAATATCAAATAAATATGTATATAATAAATGTCAAGTTGACGTAAAAATAAAACAAAGAATAAGTATTTTGGAGATGATTTTTGGGCCAGAAGAAATTTATAAATACTACATAGGTACGAAACATTTTTTTAAGAGTTTTAAAACTATATTACCTAGGTATTTAGTATTTTTATTTAATACAATAATAAATTTTCATCTATTTTTAACAATCTGTATTATAAAAAAAAAAAACCAATATATAAAGTTTGATAACAGTTAACTACTTTGTTTACATGAAATAGAAGCTACTTAGTTACTAATTAGGATTAGTAGAGAAAAAACGGAAGCATAACGACGAATAAACATAAAGAAAAAAAAAAGATAGTAGTATAGAATATTGAGAATAATATGAGGACTGCTGATGAGTATATAAGGGATGTGACAAAGGGAGGTTTAGGGTGACCCTTAGTTGGCCGACACTAAACAGTAAGAAAAATCCTGAGAAAGCAAAAGCAAAAGGAAGAAAAAATGCTTCAAATAAAATATACCATCACTATTTTTAGAGAGATTAAATAAAAATATTGAAGCAACAATTCTAATATTTGAAAAAATACACCATTGTAAAATCAATACATTTTTCACATTTTGCTAAAATTATTCGAATTAGGATACACAACATAACAGTTGAGTTAATTTACTTACTTGTAGTTACACAAACTAAATAATATGACAGTTCATAATTACATACAGAAAAACTATTCAGCCATTTTGAGTTTTATAGCAGAAAAATTAAAAATATTTTCAAAATAATTTTATTTGAAAACAGACACCTATGTTAAATTTCAAGTTATTAGAGCAAAAACATTTAAAATAACAAATTCTTAACAAATAACACTCAATAACCTTAATACAAAAACAAAATAGACTATGTTTAACACTTTAAACATTAACTATATAAATTGAGCATTTACATTTATCATGTTTAATTTAATCTAATTTAATTTGACCAATATAAAATTAATGAGAATAATATGTTTAGTTTAGTTATAAAGCATAATATTTAGAAACTCATCAAAACTTAAAGTTAATTAAAAAACAAGGTTACATTAACAAATTAATTGAAATGTTTTACTTTAAATTTTATGAATATATTGTCATTGGCATCCAAACACACTTGATATACATTTAACATTTGTAGTTACTAATTAGTAATATATGCCATGTGGGTAATCTATTATGCAGATTAAAAACTATTTAAATGTATTCAGGTATAATTGTTAAAATAAATAATACAAATTATAGTGATCTTATTGGTAGAATTATAGGTCATTACATATCATATGTAAAGATTGAGAAATTCTATAACCCTAAGAAGTGGTGACAGAATAAAAAAACATAATTGTAAAAACAATACAATGCTATGCTCAGAATCTTAAAAATGTTTGCATAAAATATAAATAAATAAAAAATTTAAAACTTAACCAAAAAATCATGATTACTAATACTTACATCATGCAATGGATAAGCAGCTTTATATACACCTTGTTCTAACAGACACTGTATCCCAACACATTTGATGTCTGTTTGATCTTTTCCCCAGCTAACTCTGTTTAAAATAAAATCTATAACTAATGTCCGCACTTCTGCAGAAAAAAAATCAGGATCATCTTCATTGAATCTAAAATAGAACACATAATGTGACATTTGTATTTATTAACAAAACATAGTACTACATTAGGAAAGCACATTATAATCTAAAAACATACAAGTAACTTTTTTCTCGTGAATATTCTGCCGTCAAAACATATTTAGGCGGAGGAAATTTTCCTGGATCAATAGTGACAAATAACCTTACAGTACATCCAATAACATGTTTTATCTTTTCAATTAAATCAAAACTATGATCAGGAATTTGTTGATCATTCATTGAGAACTAAAATATATAAATAATCTTATTAATATAGATTATATTAATTACTATACATATTATATCATGACCCTATACTTCAGTCACCTAGAGAACGCTACTGAGCGGCAACCAAAATTCATATATTTTTGGGCATTCCCACCATTAAACCTGCCTGATCGTTGCCGCCACTGTCACTCACTGCCGGGCGACAGTGACAGCTGTGGTATTGTTTAATGGTCACCGCATAGAGTGGGGGGGGGGGGGATGCAGGCCAGCAAGAAGGTAGTAGAGTGGGAAAAATGTGGACACAAAACCATGAAGCTCGTTCATTTGGATGCACGAAGGAGTAGCGTTCTTTCAGTGACCGAAGTATCCAGAAAACCTATAATAAACTATAAATTATACAACAAAATCATACAAATATTGCTAGTTATGATAAAATAAAAAAAAGAAGTATCAACTATTAAAATGATAATATCTTGCGTAAAAAATTTACCTATAAAATAATTATTTTTTGTACCAACTTTTTTTTTGTGGTTCAAATTTTAGGCGTATACTATCTAACTATTTACAATATGTTGTTTACAAGTGAATTTACTGCTTCTCTATAATTATTATTTATACCAACTTACATTGATAGAAATTAGCTAAAAGCTACAAATTCACAAAATAGTAGTGTGTAAAGTTAATTATCTCTTCATGCAAAGTGAAACCCAGTTATAAAACTAGCATAATTTAAAAAACATATTATTTTTCTATAAAAAATTATTACCTCTTTCATAGGCATTCGTAGTTTCAATATTTCACAATATCTACGTAACACTGGTATAGGTGCATGCACTTTGATAAATGTCAACCCACCAACAACATCCTCTTCAAGAAGTAAACCTTGTTCTTTTATCCTTTCTTCAAATGCAGATCTACGATTCCAACCATCTTCATCTACTGGTGCTTTTGCTTTGGAAGTTGAAACAAGAACAAAATCTACAGATAGTTCACCTGGAGTTGAATCAAATGTTATGCTCTCGGGCTAGATAATTATAACCAATACAAATTAACAAATTACACTTATTTAATGATTTATTTGTACAATATTAATACTCTTATGTGGCGAGTAGCTTCTGGAGAATTGTTTATAAGGTCTTGAGAGCTCATATATAAAGACATACGAGATAACTCAAGGTCATCTTTGTACATCTTGGTAGTCTCCATCGAGGTGTCGTCCTCGGAATCGCTCATCTAAAACAAAAAGGTTTAATTTTCAGTAAAAATAATAACTATAAACAACGGTAGTTAATCACACAATTTTATAAGTAATAAAATACTAATATTATAGTCAAATGACAATGTTAAATTTTTAGAAATAGAAATAAACTTCAAGCATTACCCAAATGTATTTTGTTTATTATGGTTGTTATTAAATGTGCCACACACTTTTCTATAATAATTTACATATTATTTAAGCTAGACATGATAAAAATCAAGCAGACACTCACTAGGAAAAATCCCTTAATCAATCAACTTTAACTTTAAACTATTAGAAGTAAAGTTATAAATAAACATATTATATGCGTAGACAAATATGTTTCACCAAATTATAATTCAATTTTCAAATCCAATGAAAGTGTTTTTAAATAGTCATACTCTGCATTTGTTTCATATTTTAAATGGTTTTGACTTTTTTTATTAATGGTGGCCAATTCATCTTTTGTAGTAAGTCCTATATATAAAGTCTAGTTTTGCACTTTTTTTTGGAAATAAATAAAATATAAATTAGTTTCAACACAGATGATCAAGTAGCAAGAACAGATGTACATAATATATAGCACTTTGAACTCAGGAACTAATCAAAAATGTTTAGTAATAGTATTGAGTGTAGTTTAAACTTTAAAGAATAGCGAGCAAGTAAAATGATATTATATAAAAATGAAACTAAATCAAATAGTTAATATGTATATATAAAAAGCCAGAATCAATATAGGTAACATAGGAAATTTGATGCTCTGGGTCACTATTTTGGAAAGTTTTATTAGAAGTTGAATATTATAATTGAAAGCAATAAATTGCTTACAAAAATAACAATTCTGAGAGAGCTCAGTTACCAATAAAAATTCATCTGTTACAATAAAAATTATTATTTTATTAGATACTATAATTAAAAAATATGAAAAACAGATTAAAATTTAGAATTTAGAAGATTGTTTAGAATCTTAATTTTATCATGAGAAAATTATTATTAAAAGAATAAACCATCAAAAAATATCAAATACCACGAGTAATTAATTGTTCTATTTTTAGAATTTTTCTAAAAATGGTCAAAAATTCCAAAAGTGGTATCCACATAGTATAAAGAATATTAATTTTAATAATGTGTGAAAACTTCAAACCATTTGGAAAACTATTTGAGGAATTATTATTACCAATTTAAATTTCAATTTGCACAAAAATGAGTAATTTCATTGTTATAATAAAAATACCACCGTTTTATCAATATTTTTTTGTACACTTCCAGAAACTTCTGAACAGATTTTTATGAAATTTTTTTATATAGATATCAAATTTTGTTTTTCATAACGAATATAATTTTTAAATCTTAAATAACAACTTTGTGTGAGTAACAAATGTTTTTCCAAAAATAAGTCACAGTCATGAACAACTTTTGAAAATTTCCAAAAAAAAAAAAAAAAACTAAAAAAAAAATTGTAAAAATGAATTTTTTTAGAAGCATATGTATTGTGTACTAAGCTCAAAAATTTTCAAAAACGCTTAATTTGTATCAGACCTGTTTAGATATTTGTAATACTACAATTCTTTTACTTAACTTTTTAGTTGCTTTAGTCACCTTACAATACTTATGGTTAAAATGTATTCTTTGCAAGCTCCCCACTAAGTAACTGAGATAAATTCCCACTTCAAAACTAAACCAAACATGCGTCACAGCAATTCCTACAAAACTATGATCAACATTTTATGGTTACTTTAATATTTCAGAATGCAGAAGAATGTTGATAACAGCAATAATATTATTGTTTGAAAACTGATTTATTTAATTTTTAAAAAAATCTTTTTTCAAAAGCTAAAACAATACTTTTTATAACTACTCTGTTGAATTAATCTTATAAATTATGAATGTTAGTCGGTAGGTATAACATTAATATTACTAAAGTTTAAAAAACTGTTGGGAACTTACAACTTAATTCAATATTTTATAAATATAAATTACATAAATTTTTTATTGGCTGCTGGATAGTGCTCAAAAAATAATTTATTACCCATTGTAAACTTAAAATATTTCATTAAGCATTTAACTTTCTACTTAACAAGCATAATAATATGACATAATAGGTACAACATTTTAATTAATTAGTCAGTCATTAAAACATGAACACAACAAATATGTATAACATCTAGTGACATAACTATACGCACAAAAATTACTTGAAAAAATTTAACGTACATTAAAAAAAACAAGCACTGATTTTTAAGTTCTAAATTTGGCTAAAAAGTTTATAAATTATTTGAAATTTTTATCACATAGGTTTGCCGTTTATACAAAAATGTGTTGTTAAGCCTACTTATAAGTATTGAGTCTTACTAAAAATTAAAGGTCTTGCGAAAAAATACTGCAAACACACAAAAAAGTTAATTGAAATTTTTATCACCAATGTATTTACCCATTTCAATATTTCTAGTAATTTGAAGCACTTTATATAATTATTGACAAGAATTTTGGGTCATAAATAAAAAAACCAATACAATTTTTTAATAAACTACTACTAAATTCTAATTCCACTGAGACCAAAGGCAAAAGTACTCAAGAGTAATAACAGAAAAAAAAACGTTTTTGTAAAAATAATACACTCTTCTAAAATATAAAACTTTATGTTTAAATGTGACAAAGTAAATTATAACTACATTTTCCATAAAAGTTTGATTGTTGTTAATACTTATATATTAGGTAAATACGTAAAATTATGAAATATACGAGTACAAATTACTATCTTTATGGGTATGAGTACAAAAAATATCTAAAAATATTTACAAAGCCAAGATAATTTAATATATTTTACAATTTAAAATAAAAAAAGTTTTTATTGAATTGATAGCTACCTTGAGATTAATAAAAAACTACTTTTTAAAAGAAACAAACAATCAAATAATTTGCCAACAAAATAGGTACTTACATGCTGGTCATCCAAACATTATTCATTGACTAAAATAGAGTGCGTGACCAAAACATTCTAGACTAACGTTATTCTTATTATTTGAGGGTCAATGTAATCCCCTCCAAATGTGCAATTAAAACGTATAGAACACAAGCACACACTAAAGAATTAATCAAGGACACAATATTGATGCAAATAGCAAATCATCAAATCCCATTATAATAGTAGCTGATAGCATGGAAACTACATAGCTAGAGATCAAACAGCAACGCAGCATTTGCATAGGTATTATTAAAATACATACTGTTATGATTGGTGGACTATCGATTTAACTGAACATTAATCATACAAGTTATCTGAAATTAACAAACAATTATGTTACAATGATTCGATTACTAAATATTAATAGTGTAAACTGTAAACACGGACGAATGACCAAATCAAACTGACCTGTTAAGTTTAAACCGAGTAAAATAAAAATTAATGTATGCATCTACTAACCTGTTTTCATTGAAACATCACCAAACATAATGTCAATTAAAGAAATAATTTTTAATCCTAGGTAGATGTGATGTGCCAGTAGACTGGAAACTAGTTTTTACACGAAATTAAAAAATTTCATCAGATCAAATGACCAGATTCTTTTTAAGCTACATACCTATTTCATATATGTTGACTACATAGTACCGAGTACAAACCATAGTCTGAACAGCTATGGTCCGAGGTGTTGATAATGATGTTATCATGTAATCACGGCTATAAATACTATACTAGATAGATTAGATAAATCTGTTTTATACACAGCTGATATATGGGTACGTGATTTATATATCTGTGGTTTTATTAATAGTTTTATCTAATCTGTGCTATTTTTATAGTATCTAAAGCCGTGCACAAGACCGTGGCCGTGCATGTTATGATAATCTTTAGATAATTAGTAATCTGGTGCACATATTTAATCTATCAGGCCGGTCACAACGCCTCTTGTGTGACGTGTGTGCTGTCACTTATAAAGTAATGATGATGTAGACATTTTTTTCTAATTTTGATTTTGTCATTTATTTCCCTTCTAAGACCATCCGTGCAGCGTGCTTCCAAAGTAACAGGTAGTTATAGGTTTTCTTATCTATGGTCCCGAGACACGTGAGAATTTAGGATTTATATTATTGGTTATGAATCAATAATATTTGTTAACATTTGAATTTGGCGATGATAACAAAATTGAAAATAGTAAATAAGTAGTGAGGACTTTTTTCTTTTTATTTCTTATTTATTTGAAAATTTTTACAATAATCATAGTTCTTAACTCATTACCAAATATTAAATATGAATTATTTCATTACTTGCTACCCATTTAATTGTAATTAAATTGTTCAGTACCACAGAACACAATTAGGTAGTACCCTCCGGTTCCCAAGTGTTCCATGTAATTTAAAATACTAAAATACGACCGTTTCCAAATTGCAGTATTGTGAGTATGGCGACCGTCGCCGAGTTGAAACAGTTGATTAGCAAATTTCTGCTAGAGGACAAATGTCCGTCTGGAGAAGTCGTGAAAAAGAAATATTATTTCCCCGTCGATCAGTTAAAGGTAGGCATTTTCAAATTTGCTTTTTCGAAAACCAATCTGTAAACCTACTAACATTACCTATGTTCCGTAGACGATTTATAAGACCATGCTTACGTCTAATGACACGCAATGGTCAGAGTTTCAACAAATGCTGAGCGATTACGTAGAACACGTTGACGTTTGTTACTACTCGTGGGAATGTTTTGCATCCATTGTACAACAGTTGAACCTGGACAAGACAAATGTTTACATGTTTACAAATCTCTTGGGACTGTTTAAAATTCCCGCTGAAAAGAAAGATGATGACAAATTACTTTTTTACAACAACAGTAAGTATTGTGTACACACTACACACCTAGATAAAAATTTTTCCCAAGCTCTATGAGTGAAGAACAAAATTTTTATTTTTTTACAAAAGAACGTCCACAGTTCAAATTCAGTTTAGAACAAATTAAACTGTGGACGACTGCAGTTTGGGATGGTATGAAGCCGTTTATGACATCAAATGCCAAAATTAGACGCGAAATGTTAACTTTGTTGATTGAAAAAATGCTTGTGCATTTGAAAAATCCTCTTGTAACTGCTGATTTTCTCATGGACTCAATGGATAACCGTAAGTTAGAATTTTTTTACTTGCCTGATCAAAACAATTTACTCACTTGTCTTTTTACATTTTTCCAGCTGGTCCCATTGCAGTATTAGGACTTCAAGGAATTTTTATATTGGTCAAAGATTATAATTTGTAAGTAACTCTCTATTTTCTTCTGTTATAAACCAAACTTTTTTTAAACTTGAATGCTATGCAGTAATTTGATTGAAATTATAACTTTTCATTTATTTTAAATTTGTATTTATTAGTTACCAACTAAAATAATAGAAATTTGTTTATTATTTTAACAATAATTTAACATGATACAATAATATATATATATATATATTATTGTATAATAAAAAAAATATTCTATATTTTATTGTATAATATTATGATGTAAAATATGTTTTTTAGTTTAATCCCATGTTTTTTTTTTTTAGAGAATGTCCTAATATTTATGGAAAACTTTATAACTTTTTCACAACCAATATGTTTAACTATCGTTATAAAATAAGATTATTTTATCTGGCCGATATATTTCTTCGATCATCGTAAGTTAATACAACCATTATTTAATACTTAAGAGGTACTTAATTAGCTACTTAGTTATTTGTGAACATTGTGTATAATATTTAACTGTGTGTTTTAATTAACCTAGTTTATAAGGAACAATCCAGTAAACGTGAATTATTTTGGTAGGTATAAGTTGACACAGTCATTCGTCAGATAGTAAGAGATTGGGGTTTGTAATTTGTGTTTTACCCATCTGAAAGTTCAGTTATAGATTGTTAGGCAGATAAACAACACATATTTGTTTTAAAGGCTATAGGCGTATTACTATAGTAGACAAAGTTGCTTTGGAAACCAATGCTTATACTTAATTTTCTTTTACTGGTGGCTTGCAACTTTGATATTGTGACCTGTTACTAAAATAAAGTAAAAACATGTGTTGGGCTCAACGCTGTTAGTAATAATTAGTATAGTTAATTATAATTCTTTATGTCAGATGTGCATTGCTTGTCAATCTAATTTTCCTACCGTTCATAATAAGTGATCACTTTTAGATGTTCTTTTAAAACACTAATCTATTGAAATAGTTCACCCTGTACATAATTGATTTAAAAATCATTTTGTTTGACATACTTCAGTTATTTTAGTACTTTGTAGATTAAATTATTCTTTAGTTAAGAAGTAAATAGTTATAAAATCACATATAAATTTTTCTGTTATTAATATTTTTAATCAAAGTTGTATTTTATACTTTAATATAGCCATTTACCCAAATTGTTAGTTGCTGCTTTCATCAAACGACTGGCAAGACTTACGCTAATTGCACCACCAACTGATATAAAAATTATGGTTGCATTTATAGGAAATTTACTTATAAGACATCCAGCATTAAAAATTTTAATCCAAAACGATTCTACTGGTTAGTTTCAAATTTTTACAAAATGTAATTTTTAACTGAAAATGTTATATCCACAAATTAATTTAATATAATTATGTATTATAGTAAATTCAGATCCATACATGTTTGATGAAAAAGATCCACTAAAATCAAATGCATTAAAAAGTTCTTTATGGGAACTTGTCTCTTTAAAACAACATATTCTACCACAAGTGGGCAAATCTGTAAATTTTTTATATAAAAAATTACCACAAATTGAATGGGACATAAGCGAACTTTTGGATGATTCTTATGAAAGCGTAAGTAAAATAAAACAATTTTTTTGTTTACTATTCTAAGTGATAAATATTATTTCTAGTCTCTACCACGATTTAAGATAGGAAATCCTATCCTAAATCATTGTCTCTGCCATTGACATTTTGATATTGTATTTTTTTGATAACAATAGTTTATTTAGTATTAACTTGGTAATAAAAACAAATTTGAAATGTAACTTAGAAAGTACTTGACTTGGGAAAAAGTTAAGAAACTAGAAAGTCAAAAAAAGGACAGTTGAATAAGATAAAAATGTATTTTTGTGTTTTTACTAGACCGCCAAGGGTACCAAAGTAGAAGGGGGATTCCGTAACTTAGGTAGCACAAGATAATTATGATAGTTGCAAATAAGTAATGTTGTTGTTTGTAAAGAACCAATTTAAATCCTCACAACAGTTTTTAAGTGAACATATTATTAAGTTAATAATAATATGTACGACATATGTATAATAATATAAGTATGTGTACTTATGTCATATTATTTTTTCAAATCTGATCCGTAAATTTCTGAGTGACCTTTTTTTTGATAGCTATTAACTACAGTATTAATTAAGAAAAGCTGAATCTTGTGATTTATAACAAAACTAAAGCCATAATGTTTTCATTTTATATAGATAATAGATGAAGAATATAAAACAGATGTTCAGAAAATAAGCATAACATTTGAAAAGCCGACATCATTTTCCGTACCACTATCCAACCATATGGACGATTTATGGACTTTAGATTAATCAATGCTGTACAATTTGTAATGTATGCTTAATGTATTTGCAGAATTGAACAATGACAATATTGTTTTTCTTGAAGTTATTTTCATTGAAACATTTTTTTTTACATAGAATAAGCTGTTATTTTCTCAAACAAATAAATACACTGCATATAATTATACGATATATTTTGGGTTTCTTACTGTTTTATATTTTAGTATACTTTTTTTTTAACTAACATTTTTAAATGCTGTATAATTTTTTTATGTTTAACTATCCAAAATTGAACAAATGTTTTATCCTTGATTATTTATTGTTTATTCAAATTTAAATAAACAAAAAACCGTAAAAATGCTAGAATCACTCTAGGTCGCGTGGATAGTTTGATGCTGTGAAAACTATTTTGGAAGGTTCAATAAGAAATTGTACATTATATTTATAAGCAAATTATAAAAAAATTATAAAAAATTATAAAATTTTTCTTACAAAAATAACGATTCTGAGTAAGTGAAAACAGTTTTTCATTCATTACTACTACTGAGAATAAGTAAGGGCCCTGATGCACACCTACTCCCCTACTCTTTTAAATTTTCTGTTTCTCCACACATACTCTTTACACTATAAATATATTTATAGTTCTAGAATCTCCATACATATCCTGTATCAAATTAATATACATTTTTGGGACTATTTTTCTCATTAACGATCACTTTTAAACATTCCTTGAAACTCTGTCATACGCCTAGATCTATAAATACCATGCTAGTTTTTTGTTCTTTAGCGTATAAAAGAGTGAACTTATCAATTATTATTTGGTAGAAACATAGTAGATTTCTATAGCATTAATTTGAACATTACATGTGCAAAAAAGTTTCAATAAAACAAAATATTTAACTCGACGTAAAATAATTTCTCCATAAGGTGCAACAAAACAAGTAATTGATAGTAAAAATTAGAAAAAAAACACTTTTTCTCAATACTTAAAAATATATGTTTAAAAAAAAAGCTAACTTTACAGTTTACATGCTTCTAAACAAATTTATAGATTTCTTTCCTCAAATTAAAAATTGAGGAAATGGCTTGAACATAGAAGAACAATTTGATATGATTTAATAACATTCTTAATAATGCTTAATGTCTTTTTTTTTTCATAGTTTATAAAACAGTACATACAAAATTACATTATTTAAGTTCACAACATAAAAAAAATTGTAAGAATAGAAATCAAACTAAAGTGAATTTAATATGATTGTTTTAGCAATATTATACTAAATCCAGCAACGCATGCACAAGTATATAACAAATAATAATACTTTATAGGAATATCTGGTACATACATAATTAATTTTTATAATTTGCCTAATCTAATGAAACAATAGTCAATACATTAAAATAAATTTGAATCATCTGGCAAACTGTATGATAAAAAATATATCCAACCACTTATTAAAGAATATTGTGAACAAATATAAATTAGATTCATTACTTAGTTACAGGAAATGAAGTTACTTTTAAAAATTACAAGTCATATACTAATCAATGTTTGTAATGGTAAAAAAAAAAAACTTAAGCAGTACGAGCTAAGGCAGCCATAAAAAGTCCATAGCAACTGCGATCAGATTTGATGTGCTGCACTTGATGCATAGTGAGTAAACATTTATTTGAGAATCTTTCGTCACAAACAACACAGACATACTGTGACATGTTTTCTATAAGCTTGCGTTTTGAAAGACAGTGAGTAGAGTTTGGCGACTGGTCGTCTGATAAAACTTGTGATACATCACTGGCTTTCCATTCCATTTTAATGGTTGTATTCAACTGATTTGCATGAGGTACATTTGGAACTTTGGTATTTGTACTAACTGGAATGTCTTGAACAGTCTTACAGGCAAATGTTTCAGGTTTTACCTCTTTGACACTTTCATTGCTACTCACGCTGATTTCAGGCGCTTCTGTCTTAATCTTTTTGGGAGAATTTGATTTTTCTGAACTTGAAAGACTCGAGTCTGGAAAACTGTTTGCAGCTACCCTGGTATTTGTATAACACCTAAAAACAATCATGGTTCAATTTTATTGTTCAGACAAGGACAAAGATATATTTAAAACTTTCAAATTCGTACTTCTTTCTTGTTTTACGTGTGTTTAATGTTTCAGGATCCATGTGCTGGGCAGAACTCGAACGCTTACCAATTTTCTTCTGATTTTTAGCTTTCCTTAACTTGTATTTTTTATAAACTTCATTATACGTGTTAAACTTGTAATTGGCTTCAGATATGTAGCATAAAGTGTTGAAATGCAGTCTATAATCCAACCATGTTGCAAAATTTTTGCAACAACCACGACATATTACTTGTCCATTGTCACCATAGAAATAAAAACATAATCTTTCATTTATCTAAAACACAGTAAGTAAAAAATGTTTGATAAGTATAGGCATTGATGTAAAAATCAAAAACTATACTCACCACATCTTCATCTTCTTGTTTAACAGTCCTAAAATGGAAAATAATATATAGAAAATAAAAAATTATTTTTAATAAAAATAAAAAATCATACCTTGGATTTTTATTTGGTACTAAACCAACATTTTTCAAAAAGTTTATCTTCCGCGAACGTTCCTTCATTTTTGGTTACTAACCTATCTAGAACAATAAAAAAAAATATAGGTAATAGTTGGAATATCAATTTTACAGTTATATTTTATTTGTTTTGATTGTCCAATAAGATACAAAGGAAACAATTTGGTTACATATGCTAAATTTCATGACTGGTAGTAAAAAAACTTTTAATGGTCATGTAGGTATATTACAATGAATTATATTTCATTACCAAAATTATTTTAAGTAAATATAAACGTTTTAGAACACAATATTTTGTTTTTTTTGTTTAAAACATTGCAACCCAAGGGACTCGGTTTTATTCCCTACATTTTCACAAAAATAAAACTTTCAATTCAATTTTTGAAAAACTAAACTTTAGACAAACGTTCAAATCAGTTGACAGAATCAATAATGTGTCAAAAGATTAATTCGTACATTTAAAATAAAAACCAATTAAATTCCTATAATTTGCAAGTGAAGTAGACAAAGAAAACAAAATTGACGCTTCTTATTATATAATAAGATATATAATATTATTATAATTTTAAAAAAACGTCCCTATTAAGGAGATATTCTTAATAGGGACGTTTTTTAAAACTTTGTACACTATTTAATTTAAATTCATAATTATTTGAAAAACAAATAAATAACAAATTATTTATTTTACATTTTATATTTAAATACCAACATATGAAGTTGGAAGCAACATGAAACCTGATTATAAGCACTTGGTTTAGCCACAATCAACATTAGTATCCATTTATTTGTTTTTTTACTATACCAATAAATTGTTCTTAATCACCTCAAAACCAATATCTAAGATGATTCTCAGCAATGTTAACCCAGAGTTGCAAACACACAAGTGTATAATGTTTAACAACTAACAACAATGTGAAATTAGTACATAGACATTAGAATACCTTGATTCACAACCAAAAATTTTGTTTTTAATTGAAAACATACTGTTTGATATTTGTAAAAATTACAATACATAGATACACATAGTATCAATCTATCTGAATAAAAACACTCACAACAAGTCACATACATATAACTTAACAAAAATTAAATGAACGATTTTGTTTAATATTATCTTTTTTATCAATAGACAATTAATATAATGATAATGATTAAAATATTGTACATATTAAACAAATCTATGATGTATCACAACATTTACTGAAACAATAACTAATCGTTTTTGAATAGAATATTTTTACTATTCTTTGACAAAAAATTAGGTTTTTGTTTAGTTAACCCCACTTAAAGTGTTTTTTCTAGCATTAATACTCATACTGAAAACATTTTAAAAAAATAAATGCATAATAAAATATCTGAAGCCTCTTGAAGAATTTATATTTATCTACACTTTTTTCTTTTGTTATTCAAACTATAAAGAATAGGTAGGAATTTTAAGTTAAATAATTAAAATTTTTTACTTATTAAGAAGGTTTTCTTTAATCCTCAAGGCTTTAATACATTTTAATAAGGAATTCTTTTTTGGCTCATTATTTTGGATGAGATAGAACAATAGTTTCAGTAACTCTGAGCAAAACACATTTCACCTTTCATTTACATTAATATGTTAATTTTTAGAGATTTCTAAAGAGAATTACTCCAAACCATGGCCTCCTTAACCAGATTTGTAATCAAGATGGTCACTAATTTATTTATAATTTTTTTTTTTTCATAACAAGAAATTTGTTTTATTTTTAATTACCACAAAATAACAAAAACACTATTTTGATAGATCTATATTAACAAAGTAAGATATTTTCTACAATTACATTAACGAAAATGTTTACCACCAACATTTTTCTAATATCAAATTTCACAGAGTAAAATCAGCATTTTGAAAAAAACCTTTAGAAACTCTGATGACACTTTATTTTTTTCAACAACTGTTATTGAACTTAAATGTTTATCTAAAATAAATACATAAATACATCTATGGTTGTTTCAATAATAAAAAAATATTTAGTATTGGTAATGGCAGATAAGTGCAGAACCAGTTTATAATTAAACAAAAAATGCTTATAATTAAACAAAAAAATTATCCACACATTTCCCCTTTTTGTAAACCACCTCGATTTTGAAAAACTCTAGATCCTCGCTTAGACAGTAAATAACAACATATTAGATATTTGGTAAAAAAAATTGTAAAAACCTACACAAATAAGAAATGAACTAGAATTTAAAAGAAAATTTAAAATTTGTACTTATTGGTAGAAGTATAAAAGTCAGACATAAAATAAAATGTTTCAACCGTGAAATATTAGTATATACTAGAAAGAAACGATACAACAAAAAGATAATTTTTTTTTTTTTTTAAAAAAATAAAAATATACAATCTGTATAAGACATAAGTATTTGAGATAAGATAATACATAACTCGAGGACAGACCACCCAGTGGGTGGAACTCTTATTGACATGAGTAGCTTAAACTAAATTACAATAATATTTATATTACATTTTTGAAAGAAAAAACAAAAGAGAAAAAAAATTATATAAAATATTATAAACACTTATTATTTACTGTTGAAGGTCTCACCAGAATCATCTTTTTAGGCGGCGAGAAGGGTTATCTGGGATTGTATGAGAGGACAGATTTTTAATAAGAGGGTTCGGATGATTTTGGAGTCGGTTGTGAAAGAGTTTATATCCAGAGATAACAGTTTGTGTTACAGTAGGAAGGTTGTTATGAATTGTTTTGTTGGATATATAAGGTGGGGGCGTTAAGAATTTGGCAAAGGCACTTTAATTGGAGAGTTTGAAATTTATTTTTCATAGCTCAATACCATACGACTACACAGGTTACGAGTTTAGTGTGCAGGTTAGTTTTGGCCTTTTTATGGAGTGTTCAAAGACGGGGTTTACACGTATCATTTTGGCATGAATGTGGTGTGCAACCAGTTTAGTTTAGAAATAAACAAAGAAAAGATACCTATGTATTATGAATTAAAGATTTTTTTTTTATTATTATTATTTCTATAAAATGAATTATTCAACTATATTTTATTTTAACTATGCAAATACCAGACTTTTTTATTTCGACTGTTTTCCAAAATTGAGGGAAGCTGGAAACTGAGTTTTATAAAATTGTAATAACATTTGAGAATTTCTAGAAATATAACTTCTTAAAGAACCATCTTCTGTACACAATTTCTTATCACTGAATGGCCAAATCAACTTTCAATAGATGCGTGAAGAGATTAAAAATACTTACGTTGCAATGTAGAAAGAAAGGATTTAAAGGAAATTAAAATTTTTCAAGAAATGAAATTACCAGTTTTTTTATTAGGAGGTACTTATAAGTAATTACAAATGTATTTTTCCTGATTATTTTCCAACGCTTAGTATCTTAGAGTTGACCCAATCAAATGCAGGCGGACTTTCCACAACTCGAAGAAAAGACTTACCGCGAGAATACTACAGCAAGAATAATTAGGACAGTTGGTGACTATGAATATAAATAAATCTATCTGGGAGACTACCTCAAAGGATTAGCTTTTAAATTGTCAGAGTGTTTAAGTGTATTTTTTTACACACATTAAAATGTTATTACTGTGTTTACCCATGTTAGTACTGTTTATCATACTTTAATAAATTCAATACATTTACCTAATAATAATAATAAGTATTTTTTTAAACTCTAAAATGCGATTTTCATTTCATTTTGTAACGTCGTTTTGTATGAATTTCTATTTCGATGAATTTACCAATAAATATCATTAATTTGACGATGTTGCGCTGCCCAGCGAAACAAACGATACAGTGTCACATCTGTGTCCCACACACACACACACACAATTCGAGTAAAATCAAAATTATGTGAATATTAATTACAAGACATAACATTATGATCCATTTATGTATAACACCAGGTAGGCACTATGTAATAAAAGATTTTTTTTTTAAATGGAATCGTTAGCTCTTTGTAACTATGGTACTGGCCAAGACGAAAATAACGACGACAAGACAATAAAATTTCGGAACGCCCATCATCAAGCTCCCTCTTCCCACCACCACCCCCCCCCCCCAACCACAAGGGGTCAAAAATAGGCACGATTTCGGACGATTTCGGCAACGCGAAAAACATCATACTGTCAAAAACGAGACACGGAGTGTGCGGCGAGGAGGGGTGGTGATCCGGCCGCGGAAGCCGCACGTCAACGACCTCCGGGGCATGTCCCGCGGCCGTCGCGCACGGTACCGCGCCGCGAGGACAAGATCAATCTTGGACACGCACAAGTCGAAAGGGGCAAACATCGCCGGACACACTTGTGGACGTCCTCCACCGGGACGAAGAACACTCGGGTGTTTCAATATACCCACATATATATATGTATATACGTATATATACGAACCTACAAGAGCTGGGACCAACACCGCGGACGTGTTGCCGGTTCTGCGGGCGGCGGCGAGTGGCGTGCAAGAGCGAAGACGTTGGACGACGACGACGGCGGCGGACAGACCGAGTAGTAGATGTAAAATGTAAGTTCCCGTCTCTGTGCACCTGGAACGGACGTGCCCGCGGCAGCTGCGGCCCCGTGCTCGCTCGCGGAGATCGGAGCTCCAGGAAGGAGTCGCGAGGACACGGACGTCTCGAGTCGTCGCTCCGCACTCGTGCGCACCAGTGTTACCGGTGACCGGGCCTAAAATTACACTGCGCCGCCACCGACGCGACCGTCGTGTCTCGCGCGGCCCGACGACAATATTATTATTATTATTATTTTTTACTTTCCGGTTTTCCAAATGTGAGAAGAGGGGGACAAAACGAGAGTTTTGTTAATGATCGGCCGATGAAAAAAGGATGTCGAAACGATCAAATGCGGTAAAAAAAAAAGAAAAAAGTGATACGTTTTGACCTGAAGAGCGACGAAAGTCATTTTTTTGTTATCGTTCGTTCATATCTGTGTACGATGTGCAGGGTGGTCCCGATGTGAATTGTAAACCCGAAAAAAAAATGATGTGCCAAATGATTTGCTGTGCGAAAACAATCATTATGGTCATAGTAAAATCGGTGGTTAAAGTGAGGGGGACGGCGTTCCCCTTCTTTACTTAACACTAGTCTGGCGTCCCCTTTAGTTTAATTTTCGGGGGGACGAATATTCATTTAACCATAAAAAATGTAAATACCTGCACTAAAACCATAAAAAAAAAAATTATAGTTCTGGAGTATAGGTAACGCAAAAGTGGTAGTGCGAATCATAACACATCAATATGGATCTGGTATATATAAAAGTGTATTATTCAACGTTATTTAAAAAAATTGTACACCTATTGTATAACCTATTTTTGAAAATAATAGGAAAATTATTGTTTTAGTTGATGAGTCTACAACACTATATGAATCATCAGAAGAAAGATCAATCGTTTGTAAAAATGCTCGTAAATCCATTGAACGAACAATTAAGAGTTTCAAATTCTACGGCTAATCGACCAAGTTATGAAGAAGTGCGTGTAAAACATTTTCTCCAAAAGAAGTTTACTGCAAGTGGCCGCCACACGTCGTCGTTGTCTTTCATAAATATATTGTACAGGCCCCCACCAGTCAATAGTTTTAAACCGTTTCCGCGTGCATAAAAACTCGGCTGGAAAAAGAAGTGCTATCGAAGAAAATTGTCCTAAAAAATTATAATTTCATAATGATGAAACGTAAATAAATCCATTTGATCATGCTTGGAAAAATAAAAATGAAACGAAACAAAATTAATCAGTCCTAAACATAGAATTAATCAATTAATGAAGTTATTTTTTTTTTTTTATATATAAAACATATTATATTATGATCTTATATTTGTTACCAAAACAAAGGTTTCTTTTAAACTTTAATGAAGACTGATTTTTTTTATTTTGTTATATTGTAGTATTTAATTGTATTACATTATTTCATATTACATTATATTATACATAAACCAAAAATTACGTGTTAAAGTGTATTTATTAAGACTAAATGTGATTTTCTTTTGTCTATAATATTATGAATACCATACATAGTATAGTACTAATTGATTTAAATGTATATTTTAATAAAAATCATTAATAAGACAATACATTATATTACCAAGGATAGATTTAAATGTTTATTTAAAAGTTGAATTTGTTGTTTTGTACATAATAGTCAAAAATTAAATAAAAAAAGTTTAAAAATCGAAGATATTTAATTATAAACCGTTTGCAAGATCTATATTGTAAAAAAACTTTTTCTATTTTTCTTTGTTCTCCAGGAATCCTCTCATTGGCCGGAATATAGGTAATTAAAATGCGTATTTTAGATTTACATAACGACGGATTATGTGCATTATACATAATAATAGATATATATATGTACGTCCGTGGATTAATTTTTACAAATTAGATCAACAATAACATGGATTGAAAGTTAAATTTGTATAAATATTTTAAAGAAATCGGGGAAGAAGGCATGCACTTTTCCCTTGGCACTGGTTAAGGGGACTCCTTTTTTTTTTGCATTAGCTTTAGTCCCTCCCGCAATTATTTTTCAGTTAAACCACTGAGTAAAATAAATTCATTTTACTATGATTATATTATGGTGAAGTTTGAGTGAGCTATATTACCATTCACCCCGTTATAGCCTCATATTTTGGGTTTGTTCAATCCAATGCGAAAACGTTCGCATTGTATTTTAATTTGTTTTTGTTTTTTCAAATAATAAACAGTACAGAAAAGTGTCGTCGTTTCAATGCTAGGTCGCGGCAAAACGATGACTGGCGGCCCCGCGGTTTTTCTTTAGGAAATTATTACCCACCCAATATTGACGCGTGTCAGTAGTTCATACTGGCCATATAATGATCCCGGCCCGTTCGGAACAAAATATGCAGCAACATCGGTCGAAGTCAGGTCAAATAAGACTGAGCCTTTTTTTTTTTTAAACAAAAAACTATGGATCCTGTCACCCAAGAATGATCATGATGTCGGCTGCTACAGCTGCATATTGGCACCACTCCGTTGCGCGTGATATTATAAATTTTTGTCACCTCAACCAAGTCACTCTACGGTATATTCTCAGCAGCATATTTCAATTTTCGTCGTTCATACAGCCTTTCCAAATCTTCGTTTACTCTATCGGTCCATCGAGGTTTCCCTCTTGGCCTCTTCCAGCTGGGTTTATTGATTAGCTATAGTACTTACTACTTTATATTACATCCTTCGCCCGAATTAATTTAACAGATTAATTTTTAGTTGTATGAATATTTAAAACGTCGAAACCTCGCATACATAAATAACGCTGCGCTGCAATAGAATATCTAGCTGCCTATAAGTATATATTAGGTATACCTCTACATGCCAAAGTAGTAAAAACAATAAAATCAAACACGGACGAACGGGCTCTTTTGGACTCTGGTCATTGTAGCGAGAGGCGAGATTATAATAATCATATAGTGACGCGTGATTACACTTTTATGGCAAAAGTACCTATATAATGATTTAGACGTGAAATAATAATGGTTTAGCGCATGCTTAGTTGCTATATTTTATAAACTTTGCCGTTCAAATAGCGTTGTACATATTATATACATAGGTACATACTACAAAGGTCTGAAGAAAAAATACGAAAACAAACACCAAAACTATATAGAAACGGGCTCGGATTTGACGGAGGGTTTTATGGGCAATTGCCCCGGGCATCAGTTGTTTGGGGGGCGGCATCCAGACTCCGGATGCCGAGTACTATAAAAAAATTCAACATTTTTTGACCATCAGTTTAGTAAATGTATGAAAAAAAAATATTGTTTCATTTAAAATTAATACGCTAATATGTCGTCACGTGACGGCATAATGGCATTGGGGGCATCCAGCAAACAAAATATTAGTATTATATTATTATTATTAATGTAGGCAGCTGCTAAGAAGTTTGAATTTCAAAATTTTAATAAATAAAATGTTACGATTATTACTTATTTTTATTCTTCAAGTTATTAAGGTTTAATAAAATTATTATACCTAAAATTGCTGTATTTAAATTAATTTTCAAACTTGTAATACATGTACAACGGTATATCAAATTTGAAATAAACACGTTTTAGGTAGATATTTATAACGCGCGAGTTTGCCAATTTTAAAATTTTTTTCTTAACTACTTAGATATTGGGTATTTTGAATTTTTTCACTATTAAATTTGCCCCGGGCATCTGAAAGTCTAAACCCGGCCCTGTATAGAAATCTTTTTAACATTGAATAAATATACAATTGATATATGTATATAAGTACACCAATGAATGTATGGTTTATTTTTTAATCACTATTTCGTGTGATCCTGCCGACGTTGGCTCGTTACGTCGATTTGTCGGGGAATTTAACTGCGTCCTGTACTCGAGACATTTCTGGTCAACGCTCAACGCGTGAATTTTGTGCTTCAATTCCTCGTCTACAATGTTCAATTGTTCCGTGAGAACGTTATGCATCGCCCTAAAGGAAAAAACAACCTTAAAATTAGGAGGTTTGATTTTCAAACTTTTGCAGGATTGGATTAGATCATAGGATATTAGGAATATTCACAAAAGATAGAAATATTTTCAGAAATATATACATACTGCCTTAAATTGTATTATAGTAATTATAAGGTATCGTTATATATTGCGATTTGTAATTAATTTTCTACGCAAATATAAATAGTGCCAAGTGCAGGTTTTTGTACAAATATTGTACGAAGGTCAATAAGTGAAACGATGTAAAATATATATTTCAGTCGTTTGAATTTTATTTTTGACGTGCTAAATCTTTTTTCGCGAGATTTCCGATTTAGTCGTTGAAATTTTTATGTAATTTAATAATAATATACAATATAATATAGTCCGTTGTTGGTTCGGACGATTAAATCCTACCCATTTAATATATTTTATGAGAAACTTCAAAGATCTTACCATTATACTTAACTTTAATTTATTTCAAAACTGTATGGAAAAATTACTTAACCCATTAAAATGCGGAGATAATATATTGTTATAGAGGCAAAACTTTGGCGGGTCATATAAGCCATAAACATATTACACAAAGACAATTTTTTTGGACGGCTCGTATGCTTTTTCACGTATTTTCGGAACTCGGAAGGACTATGCCCGTATAGGTGAAGATTGGGGGTGCTATTAGGCAATTAGCCTCCAATAATATTAAAAGGCCCCCAAAATATTTGATTATTTAAAAAATTTCTGCATACCTACTGAATGGGGTAGGTACTGCAAACTCGCCATGCGAAAATTAGTAATTAGGTATATTTAGTATTTGGTGTAATTATCATATACCTATAAATTATTTATTTTTATTGTAACAAAGGTACATTAGCTTGATAACAAAAATCATAAATTGTACATATAAAAATTAGATAAATAAAAAATTGTTCGTGTTTGTACAACGTGAATCTAATATGATTTCTAACAAAATGATGAAATCCATACCTTTGAAAATGGTTTAAAAAACTTATAAAAAAAAAAAAAAATTCTGATTATACGCTACTGTATGTGCGTGACCTGCTAGCTGCCTACGCTAAAGTTGTTGGTTAATTTATTTATTCTCACTTGGTCTCGTTTAGTTTGTTGGCCAAAACTCTGACGGTATTGTCTAGTTTAAAATGTTCATCTTGCAACGCAACCGTGGCCTGGTCGTTGCACAGCTCAGCCCCGATCCTGTATAGCCTCTCCTCGCATCTAGTTTCAACCAGCTTTTTCGAATTCAGCTTACTGTCGAGAGCGTTTTCCAAGTTTTCGATTTCTTTCAAAAATTTCTCTTGGTCAGCTATCATCTGTTCGAAACAATAGTACAGGCAAACAAATTGAATATCGAGATAATGTTCACCTATACTTATAATTATATACGTACAATAATTATACACTACACACCTAGGCGTATGTCAGTAAGTAATTGGAAGTAGGAACATGCAAGCAGCCTATATAACGGGTGTAATATAGCAGTGCTTTGGAATGTGGGTCTTTGTATTTTTATATTTTTAACAGACTTTAAAAATGAGAAGGTTCTCTATTCGACTAAATGTTTTTTTTTTTTTTGTTTTTTGATTAGGTACTTTGTCAATTATGAATCAATTATGATGATTCTTTTTTTGTTTGATTACTTCAGAGGTGGTCCCATAAACATTTATCGAAATTGTTTCTGCGCTTTTTGAAAAAATTAACAAAAACCAACATTATTGTACAGAAAAATCGCGATAACGTCGTTTTTACTTTCGTTTTTACCCTATGGCATTACAGCTTACTGCTTTTACGGTTCCTAACAAACAACACACTGTCGATACTGTCAATATACTATGTCGGTATAGTCACCGGGTTTCTCAGGTGTTGTTTTTTTTTTTAATTAACGAAAAAGCGCTAAAAAGTTTTATACTTAGGTATATTTATGGACAGAAGCTGCGGTAAACCAACAGCTGCGGTGGTCTGTGATTTAACAAAAAAAATAAAACCGACTTAAAAAAGTATAATAAAATTAAATGACAAACAAAAAAATGTAATCACTTTTTTTTCGGAGTCGATATAGAGATAAATAAATGAAAAAAAAAAAAATTTAAAAACAATTAACAGTATACTTAAAATAATTTTAAAAAATAAATAAATATATTGTAATATATACTTTTTGGAATCGGTGCCGATGTAACCGACTTTTTGGACGTCACAGACTAAAAAAAAAAGTGATAGTTTTTTTTTCATTTAATTATTTTATACTCTTTAGTGATTTTTTTGTTTTTCGGTTTTTGTTAAAAAAATTTTTTACTTCATAATTAATAGTGGAGTGGCATATGATGATTAGTGTTTTCAAGTTTCAAAAAAAAAAAAAACCATTACACGGCAAAAACTCAGAACCTAAGAGTTCCAGGGGGTCATGGACGCCCCCGTAAAACCACCACAGACCTATAAATATAATAATACCTATAATATATATAATACTATTGCAGTCTGGAACCGAACTGTTTACCAAAAAACGAATCGGGCTTACGTTCCGTTTTTGCCACTCCAATTCATTTTTTATACGCTCCGTGTCGTAAATACGTCTCCTGAGTCCGTAGTTCACGTTGTCGTTTAGTGCTCGCAGATCGTTCTTGGTCTTGTCTCGCGGAACGTACATGGTTTCGCGTAACCTCTTTGAATTCGCCAACTCGTGCTCGATCCTTAGTTTTACATTGTTGCAGTGTTGAAGCCATTGCTCGTACGTGCAGACACTACAAAGTTTCGAAGGTGGGGGGGGGTTAACTAGTTTAAAAGTTTAAGCTAAGTCAATTATTTTTTTAACTTTTTAACTTATCCAGTTAATTGTTTTTAACTAATTCGGTTAAACATTTTATTGGTTTAATTCAACTTTTTATAGTTATGATTATCACTGTCGCAAAGTTAAGTTTATAATTATTTTTTTCGTTATCTGCAAATCAACGACCAAAACTAATTTTCTAACTTTTTATACTTTTTATTTTTTATACTTTTTTATACTTTTGTATATTACTACATACAGGTTGAAAATCCAAAACATTTAGGCGTTTTACAACTAGTGAATATTTAAACAGAAAAAAATTTTAAAAAATAGTCAGCTTATTGGAGTCAAGTTTAATTTATAGTCGCACCTTCTTAGCACTAGTTTCTGTCCATTTGTTTAAATTATA